>JZKD02S0276759.1:214864-245625 GCA_000966675.3 Picea glauca | reverse complement strand
TACGAAGATGAAACATATCCCTTTCCCAAATTCCCCCCCACCATTTCTGGCAAGTACCTCTTTATTTTTACGCAAGCTTGAAGAGGATCACATATGCTTGTTGATATAAGCTCATTCTTCGAACGAGTCCCTCGGAGTATGTTTAACGAACCCTAAGAAGGAGTGGTTCGGTCCCATCACGAGTCTGTCAATGTTTGTTTAATGAGTCCAGATATTGTAAACTTGAAGGTTTTTCAAGATTATAGAGTTTGTAAAAACACTTAAAAGAGAACTCTCTCAGTTCCTTTTTCGTAAAATAGTCTGGACGAGACCGAAAAAAGAGAAATTATCGCTCACCAGAAACATATTTCAAATACTTTAGCGAGCATGAAGATAGCAAGGTCGCTCGATGATCTTTTCATGTTTAGAGAGTCTGAAAAGAGCTTAAAGAGGACTCCAGGGGGGTTCCTTTTTCGTATAACCTTGTTGAGCCCGAAAAAGTGATAAAACTATGCTCGATCACGTTCTCTTGTATTTACGAGCATAAGAACGGACAAAAACGATGCTCGAGGTTTTATGTAAAAACCATGAAAAGAAATAAAAAACACACCATTACGAAGAAAAATATGTCCATACCCTTGTATATAATCATCACTGTCAACACACCTGCAAGTCATTACACTCATCTTGATATTAGTAATTAGGTTTAAACAATAGATAAACATAAAAACCCAAAAATGACATAATAAAAAGTAAATTAAATGAGTAAATACACATTTTTACCATATCATTTCACATTTTCACTATTGAGTTCCAAAAACCCCCTTTTTACCATCCGAATTCGGTGTTGATTTTCGGGAGCTACAAGAGATCATTTGATGAGCCGTCTATAGCATTAAGGTAAGCTCTTCATACTTGAAATTTTCATGGTTTAAAATTTTAATTTCATTGGTTAGTTTTTCATTTTTAAGTAGCTTTTTGAACCCTACATGCGCATAGGCATTCTCGTAGGCAGCCCATACGGGACCTGCGAGAATGATGCATTCTCGTAGGTGAACCTTGAGTCACCTGCGAGGTGTTCGCACTATGTCAATAAGGCACCTGCGAGCAACGCAGAACTCAAAATTTTTTAAAATATTTAGCCAATGAAAAAGATTTAGATCATGAACAAAATCACTAATCCTCCTTCTATGTTCCTTGTGCAGATAAATACCCACAAACATGGTGCTTGAGTGGTGAGAACGAGAACATGAGGAGGATAATGCAAATGCCGAGAATCATCCTCCCACCATAGCTGCATTGAGATATTGTGGGCTCTTAAAATACTTTCGCATCCCAGGCATGAGGGCCCAAGTCAGACTACTGGAGTACTTGGTTCATATGTGGGACCCAGATCAACAGGTTTTCAATGTAGGAGCTCACACATTATCCATTGATATTGAGGACATATACTTTTGACTGGATTGTCCAGGCATGGGTATTATGTCAGTCTGACGGGTAGTAGAGGTGGTGGATTAAAGATGAGTGAATACTGTAATCAATACTATGTACCCGAGGCTGGAAGAAAGAAAGGGAAAGTGGCGATCTGGGGAGTAACATACTTGAATCTCTGCACTATGTTTTTCATGATTTCTCAGATGGATTGGAGTTCTTCTCCCCATATGGCATTACAGAGCTACTTCCAGTACACCATCGAGTGTACTGAGCCCCGAGTATTTAACAGGGTTGATGCAGTGCTGCGCAGTATCAAAAAACAATTAACTAAATGCAGGCGAGGAGAATTGAAACAATTTGGGTATGGTTCTTTGCTGGTGTCCTTCTTCCTCGAGAGGGTCCCCGTATTTAGACTACAGGTTGAGTGGGACTTCCCGAGTCCTAGAGATCCAAGGATGTTGAGGTGGTGTCGTCTCATGGCCCGGCACGTGGTAGGACCAATCGTCAAATATGACAATATTTTCTTTGACTGGTTGCAAAACCAGATGTTGATGGTCGATGACTACGCTTATGTCGGGTTGGATTTATGAGGAGATTCGAATTTAGCACTACCTGAGGATGCACAGTGGGGTGACCTGGGTAAGAAGTATACACATTTTCTCTTTTTAAATGTTTTTGAATTTTAATCATATTCAATTTTTTTTGGTTTTATACATTTATCCGAAGACTAACACAAAAATGTTTGTTGATAACATAGATGTTGGACCGTATAGACCTCCTGGAACTTCTCCTATCCAGCGAAGAGGAGAGGTAGCAACAACACCACCACAGTATGTCGAATATTATCAGGTGGTGGAACAAAATTTAGAGGGCCTGACAGCAGACATTCCAAATATGACTCTGGAAGAGGTTCCACGACGCGATCAACATCACACTGTAGGGGTATCAACAGCTATGGGTCGACTGCTTCGTAGAGTTTCTAGAGTAGCTGTGTGTTACCGTGAACGTCATTCGTGAAGTCACTTTGTAGAAGCTATAAGCTTCAATTTTTGATATTTTGGTCTTCGGACAAACTTTTTGTAAAAAAAAACAAACTCTTTTGATCATTATATATACAAATGGCTTCTACAGGTTTACTTTATATTGTGTGAATTTTAATGTGTTTGATTTATAAATGGTTTAAATGTCTGTCCAATACATAATTAGCCAATGCATCTGTTAATGTATTAAGACATCTAGGAATATGATGATATTCATTGTGATCAAAATATCGTTCCAAGAGGCGAATCCGCAAATATACCCGTAACAGAGTAGGACTTTGAATAGAGTAGATATTACTTAGTTGTAGTACTATAATCTGTGAGTCAAGTCGCACAACCAAATGACGAATTTTGAGTGAGATAGCATCAACCAATAATTCAATAACGGTGCTATACTCTGCGATGTTGTTGGTAGCACGGCCAAGACATACACCTCATAAAGATATAAGTTCGTTTGTTGGGGCATAGATTTCCCATGCAGCGGAGGCTAGGTTCTGAGTACTACGGCTAGCACCATCAGCGAAGCCAATATAGGGTAGCGAAGACTCCAACATCTGGCAATCAAACACAATGTCACATAAGGGCAGAGACCAGATAACGTCAAAAGAAAACTAAAGTAACACACATAAAGTATGATACATAAAAATACAAGTACTTGTGCACAAATGACTTATGCATAGTACTTCTTCAAGTACAACCCATTCCTGGGTTCACTCAAAGGGATACCATCATAATCGACCAGCTCATATGCTCCTTTTTCCAAAACTCGGCGAACAATATAAGGAACTCGCCACATTGGTTCGAATTTCCTAGCTCCTAAGACATCTCGATCCTGTTCATAGAGAAGAACAAGATCGCCTTCAGAGAAAACACGAGGCTTGACATGCTTGTCATACTGTGCCTTGACACGTTTCTTCTGGGTTTTTATTACTAAAGTGGCGTCATGTCGAGTCTCGTCTAATCGCATTAGATACAATAGACGTTCTTATTCAGCAGAAGTATTGGGTAAGAGTTTGATAGCTAGCTTCAGAGAAGGTATCTCGCATTCTATAGGAAGAATGGCTTTCACACCATAGACCAATCGAAAAGGTGTAAACCCCGTAGCGGATTTAACAGATGTCCGGTATGCCCACAATGTCGAAAACAACATCGTGTGCCAGCTTGTTTTATGAATTCCTATCATCTATTGAAGCATAGTTATAAGAACTTTGTTGATTACTTCGACCTAGCCATTAGCTTGCGGATAATAGGGTGTTGAGTTATCATGACAAAGACCCAAATTTTCTGTAAGTTCAGACATCATAAAATTCCTAAAATGACTACCGTGATCAGTAATGATAGCTTGAGGAACACCAAAACGAGCTATGACATGGTTAAAAATAAACAACATTGTAGTCTTTCCAGTATTATCGAATGTCGGCATTGCCTTGGCCCATTTTGTAAAGTAATAAACAACTACAATGATGTAACCATGCCCCTCGGCCGAGTGAGGGTGACATGTCATGAAATCAATGCCCCATTTCGCAAAAGGACCAACTGAGACCACAGGATGAAGAGGAGCAGGATGTGACCGAATTTTTTGATTGTCGGTCTGGCAGGCATGGGACTTTTGGATGGCAGTGATGAAGTCGTTGAACAAGGAAGGCCAAAAATAACCTATGCGTAAGATCTTCTGGGCAGTAGCATACCCAGACATATGACCACCACATGCTCCGGAATGGCAGTCATTCAAAGCTTTCTCGGCTTCGTCAAAAATTAGACAACGTTGAAAAACAGAGTCAATACCCCGACGGTAAAGAGTATCACCGAGAATAATGTATTGATGTGCTTGATAATGGACGTGACGTCGTTCAGAGCTAGACAAAGTAGGCCGAAAAGTCTGGGTTTGGAGATATATAATGATATCTCCATACCAAAGATCATCAGTACTAATTAGGAAAAGAGATTCATTGGGTAATGAATCTACTGCTACATTTTCCATGACAGAGTGAGGAAAATCACATATTAACTCAGCTAAAACTAAGGACTTCTTAGACGTGGTGCGATCGAATTCCAAGTCAAAATCCTGGAGTATGACAATCCATTCGGAGTACTTTCCCCCTAGAAATTGACGTGTCAAAATGTGTTGCATAGGGTTGCAATGAGAAATCACTGTAGTTTTCCTGGAGAGAATATAATGCTGGAAGCGTTGAACGTCTTGAACGACATCCAAGGCCAGTTTTTCAACATGTTGATACTTCATTTCAGTGGATGTGAGACTTCGAATCAAGTAATAAACAACATGATCGTCGCCTTTATCATCCTCTTGGACAAGAACCATGCCAATAGTATACTCGGAGGCAGCAAGATAAAGAAAATAATCCCGACTATAATCAGGAGGAAAGAGAAGCGGAGCTCGTGTGAGGGACAACTTCAAAGCCTCGAAATCATTGTTGGCCACGGTATCCTAGACGAATTCTGCATCTTTCTTTAACAGTCGAGTAAAACCATGAGTAATTTTGGCGTAATTAGGGATGAAACGACGAAGAAAGTTTGCTTTCCCCTGCAAACTTTGCAACTGATGCAGTGTAGAAGGAGGAGGGAGATTAAGAATCGCCTCAACCTTAAGAGGATCTACCCAGATCCCTTGACGTGAAACGATGAAACCTAGAAGACGACCGGATTCTACGCAAAAAACACATTTATGAAGATTTAAATGAATACGATAGAACCGACAATGAACGAAAATGGCTCAGAGATGAGTGGGGTGATCGACTCGGCGTAAAGAATGAGCTGGTAAATCGTCCAAATAGGGTTGAACGATATGCTTTATATCATGAAAAGCATAAGACATAGCACGTTGAAACATCGCGCTAGCATTTTTAAGACCGAAGGGAAGTTTCCTATAGGCAAAAGTACCCCAAGTACAAATAAAAGCGGTTTTATGTTGGTCCTCGAGAGCGATGTTAATTTGATTATAGCCGTAAAAACCATACATGAGAGAAAAGATTTCACTACCGGCACAGTCATCGACAATTTGGTCGACGAAAGGGGTTGGAAAGCTTTCTTTTGGACAGGCTTTGTTAATATCCCTATAATCAACACATACAAAAATAATGCCACCTTTCTTATTGATCGGTACAGGGTTAGAAACCCATTCTGTCAGAGCCACGGGATAAATAAATCCAGCTTTGAGAAGTTTTTCAACCTCAAGCTTGATTTCTGCCGCTTTACGTGGGTGGACCGGATGAAGGTGCTTCCGGACTGGTTTAGCTCTGGGGTATGTCTTTATCTCATGTACAACAATAGCAGCGTCGATACTAGGCATCTCTTCATAGCTCCAGGCAAAGATGTCACAAAATTCTTTGAACAGGGATGTATAGGTGACGATTTCATCCGGAGAACATGAAGCTCCAATGTGAACATTTTCAACTATCCCAGGTTTAACTGATATGTCAATGGGAATCGTGGGAGATATATCACTGAGGTTCCCTTCGGCAAACACATCATGTGTAGAGTCGGGAACGGTCGATATGACAACAATGGTCGATGGAGCCGAAATCCGTTGGTAGTTCTCGAGAGTGTGTTGTTCCAGAAAGAGTATGGAATGATGATACCCATCGTCCCAAGGAGTGTCTTCCATGACATACATGATCATCTCGTCAGTGGGAAAAATGACACGGAAAGGATCGGGAGACAACTCATCAAGAAAGGCGGAAGAAGGTGTTGCCGATTGAATGGCCTGATAAGCAGACTCAACCGGACTTAACGGCATGACGTCGTTGAAATGAGTGTGATCTCCAGGGGCAGGGACTATCCAAGGGTCAGAAGACGTGGGAATTTCATGAGGTACAACAGAGATCATGTTGATAGAAGAAACTGACGGGCATAGAACATCGGGCGATGGAATGGGGAAAGTACCTATTAACAAAGAGTCCTTTAAAAGGCCGACACTGACATTCTCATAACCCAGCGGGGTCTTAGCTATAAATGACACATTTCCAGTATGAGTATCGGAGTTAAAGAAGGTAATTTGGTCAACTGTAACAACCTTCCCTTGATGAGGAAATATTACTACATGGAAAAGTGTTGACACAACTGCACGCATGGAATCTATCCAACTACGACCAAGCAAAAGATTATAATCAAGGGGAGCATCGAAGACTTCCACTTCAACTTGGACTATCTTACCTTCTAGAGTAACAGGTAACGATGGAAGAACACCATAAGGCTTAAAACCAGAGCCATTGAAGGCTTTCAAAGTATTTTGTGATTTATTCAAGGGAGGAGAGCCAATGGATTTCCAACAAGCAAAAGACATTGCACATGTTAAGGCACCCTCGTTGATTACAGTTCGACAAATGTTCTTGTCAGAGACAACAACTTGTATCTGGAACATGAGTTGCGGGGGTAACTGTGGAATGTGATCATCCAAGTCAAAGACTATTAAATTCGTATCTGTAGCATCAATTCCACCTATAGCTTTCAACAGTGCCTTTCGTTGTGCAGGAAAAGACTGAAGGACTTCAAAGGTTGACATTATTGAAGGTGCCTGGGCTAGATCTTCGACAATGCTGTAGTTCTGGGCCGCACGAGAATGAGGATTGAAATACGACTTGCGAACAACACCCTTAGGGGGTCATAAGACTATATCAAGGCTTGGTCGTTCGAGATGAAGAGGACCGTTTGTAGGTGGAGTCAGTGGAGATGGTTGTACCAAAGTAGGAGGTGAATCATCAACCTTCTCCTTAGACGGAGTATAATCTTTGGCTCTAGTCGTAAGTGCAATGTTGTTGGGCTTGGAATCACTAGTACACATCAAAACATAAGATGTGGTAGAAGTAGATGGTTGGTCATGAATGACCAACTGAGCCTGTTGTTGGGATGGGAAAGGTTGAAACAAGACTGTCGGTGTAGATGGCTTTGAGGTCCCTTGAAGGAACTTAGTAACCTCGGCATGTCTCGAACAATCCTTTGTGTAGTGATCATCACCACAGATAAGGCAAGGGTAGCGGGGTTTGCGCTTATCCCGATCCTCAACAGGGATATTTTTAGGCTACTCTGTTTGATTATTATTTTTGCTCTCCTTATTCTTGCCTCTTCCTTTTTTAGATTTATTTTTACCGGTCAAGGTAGATTGAACGGCATTCACCTTAGAAGTTTTACCAGTGGAAGTGGCAGGAGATGGAGCATTTTGAACATTAGAAGTAGCAAACTTAGGATTGGAGCTTGAAACATAAAGTGATTGGGCTTGGGTAGAACCAATCACACCGTCAGCTGCATGTGAGGCAGCTAGAGTAGTTGAAGTGCTAGAAGTACCAGAACGAGGTAACTCAGGTAATAAATCATAAAGTGTTCCCATTTGCGAATAAACAAGATCAAGATATTGAGCACGACTTATAGCCTGCTCTTCTGTGACAACACCACCCATGGCAATATCCTTACCGATTTCATTCACAAATGACTTTGTAAACCATTCGGCCAGTAACTGATCGGGGAGTTCAAGTTTAATGAGACGTCGACGTCTTCGCCACTCATGGATATGATCTGAAATATGAGTGCCTTTAATCTGTTTGAAAGAATTCAAAATCTCAGTCCCAGTATCATAATTGATCAGTAACTGGTAATGTATAAGAAAATCCATAGCTAGGGTGTTGAAATCAGAGAAGAAACCTCATGGCAATTCAATATACCACTTCGCAGCAGAACTGGTAAGTGTTCGTTGAAAAAGACATAAGCGAATGGAGTCATCCATCAATGAGTTATATGAACACCATAGGTGAAAAGTCATAACGTGATTGTTTGGGTCCTCTCCCGCTTTGCCATCAAACTTTGGAATGTCCGATGGAAGCTTAGCTAGAATAGCAGGCCATTGGGGAGAGTGACGAATAGGATCATTTAGAATCCTAGACAAATCTGGAAAATCCAAAGTAGCAAGAAAAGGTAACTATCGATTCACCTATGGGTACTAGTGACTTTAGGGTGGAAGCCCTATTGGCAAACCAGTAGGACCATATGCAGTCTGCCCATAATAGGAAGACCCTGGCTGATTCGATGGTGGTTGGAGAGGATAGTAGCTTGGAGGATTATAACCTTGAGTAGGGACATGAGTTTGAGCATTCGTACCCCAAATAGGATTTGGTATACCTGGATATGGTTGGCCTATAGTAGGGACAGGTTGTTTCCCCCCAGTCATCTGAGGAAGAGTTTGTAGCATCTGATTCCAATACTGGGCCAAATCAGGAGCTATATTTTGTCTGAAAGGTGGGGTCGGTCCCCCTATCGTAGGTGGAGTTCCAACCGAAAGTTTTGTGCCAATCGTAGGCTGTGTAGTAAGTGGATTGTGTCCGGGAGGAGGAAATGGAATCATACCACCTTGTTCACCAACGGGAATCTGCAAGTTTGGTGCAACGATAGGTATAGTGCCACTAGGATTAGGATTGCCGAAAGGAAATTGAGGGAGTGTTGGAATAAAACCAGGAATAGGATGCCCAGAAGGACCACCAGGAGTACCGACTGGGGTTTGCAGAGGTATTGGATTGGAAGCATTCAACAAAGCATTCAACGCATGGTAATCGGGTGGTAGTGTCAGAGTGACATTAGGCATTCACTGGGTATTGATAGGAGCAAGATTAGCTGCAGTAATATCGATTGGGACACTCGTAGTATTCGCGAGATGTGCCATCTCGGTAGGAAGAGTAAAGTGATAAGTAGTATTCACCGGGACCGTCTCAGTCTCAAAAAACACTGGAGGGTTAATTTCGGAGACGACAGGCAACCCAGGACTAAAGAGTGGTCTGCAGACATCTGTTGACCAAAAAGGATCTTGGCCTTCTTCACCGAGAAAGGGCCCAACGGGTGATCCAGAAGTGGTAACAACTACGTCTCCAGCAGAATTTAATCACACAAAATGTCGTTCGCCACGATGAATGCGATAGTCCTCTCTAGTATTGATAATGCGAAAAGGTTCGAGAGAGTCAGTTGATTCCACTTGGGGTGTGGTAACAACTGCAGTATCACCGTGCTGAGGAGAATCCTTAGGTGTAGCTGTAGGCAAAGGTTGTGACTCGTCTAGATGCTCCGGAGATAAACCTTGCATTCTATGTGAGTGACGTGGGGGAGCTATTGTGAACAAGTAACAAACTCCGCAAAGAAACTCCTATGGTCAACTTCGAGAAACAAACAACATGCACTAGTAAACAAAATCTAGGAAGCAATCACCAAGCAAACAAGACCTTCTAATTTTGAAGCCACTAGTTGGTGATGAAATCCAACGTTGCAACAACGAGACGAGAAGGGGCGAAGATAGTGTGGAAAAGTTACGCTGACGACCTGCTTAACGGACTTACACCCTGGTTCAATATCCCACACATAATCGTGGGTATACCCTCCAAGGAGGCCGAGTGAGTTTGATAAACATCAATTCCAGGTACCATGAAGACTGTCCCCTCCACAGTCACCTTGGGTAAGAACCTAGAGAGAAAGGCCACTAAGGTCACCACAAACAATAGTACAGCCTGGGGGAACAATCGACAGTCTGATCCACACGCAAGGGCAGGGTATCTAGCCCGAAATCAACTCAAAAGGATTCCACTCATCATTGTGGGTATACCTCTGAGTGACCCCCATAATACATGCAATCTCTACACTGATGTCAACAAAGCAAGGTGAGTAACTTTTCCAACACCAATGCGACCTAGTGCTTGACCCTTGTGTTAGAAGGGCTTCCCAGGACAATATGTTGCAAATGGAATTTAACACTCCCTAACTCAATATGCTATTGTCTGTTTTGAGCTTTTGGAGAGTGTATCTCTCTTCCTACTCCAAAGCACTAGCCTAGCTAAATGTTGGTGTACAAGAGCCCTAGAAAAGAGTTACTAGATAAATTTTATGATTACACAATGTTCTTAAGAGCTATTATTTACTCAAAGGTAACGGAAGTGAAACTTGTGTTGTATGACTCTGACCCAATAATGCAAGGACGTGAATGAAATATATCACTTTTCGTTCGATGAATCCTATGTATGGGAGAGAGAGAAAATTTTCCAAATCAACCTTGTACTACAATGCAAAATTTCATTTCATATGCCAACACAAACAATCATTTAGCAAATGACAATTCTTTATGTGTCTTTTGCAAAGACTTCAACGATCTCTAAATTTTGATTTTCAATGTTTTCTAAAAGACAAAAACAATTTCTTGAAAGAAAAATTGTTGTTCACTTTCCAAAAATAACTCTCACTATACCAATGAGAGAGTAGAAAATCAAATCATAAAGAATCAAGCAATAACAACCCAATCAACTCTTTCAATGAAAGCAAAAAAAACAAAGAGCAAACCAATGAGTCTTCTCAATGCAAACAAAAATGTTCTTTCAAACCAATAAGCAAATGAGAAAAACCAAGTACTCAACTTTCAACCAATCACTGGTTCTCAACCAATCAGACACACTCAACTCCTGAAGTCAGAGAGAATGATTTTTCCAATAAGAGTCAAGAAACGAAAGTCAAGACACAAAGGACAAGAAAAACCTTGAAACCCTAAAACTGTTCACGCATGCAAACTAAAGAAAGAAACATATCAATCAATGATCCAAGAAACCCAAAAGAGGTAATTCAACTGATTTGAGCAGTTAGAAAAACCAAAACTCAATTTCAAAATTTTGAAAAATATTGTTCGCAGGCAAGTAGTGCTACACAGTGCGAGAATCTATGATTCTTGCAGATGACCCTTTAGCAAGGTGTGAGGTTCTCACACTGAAACTTATGTGTAGGGTGCGAACCCTCCAAATTCTTGCAGGCTGCAATGGATTGCAGTGCGAGAACTCTTGAACATAACAAAAATTTTGAAAATTGAACCAAAATTCAAAAAGGCTTCTAGACTCAGAAGGTCTATCAGGATATCCTAAAGACTCAGAGACTGATAAGATAGGAGAAAAATGAAACTAGAGCAAATGGCCACAGAAAAATGCAAAAGGACACAAAGAAAAAGGGATTGTTCCCCAGTGGAGTCACCAATTTTGTTATTGGATAAATCCGTAAGTGTGGACACAAACCGATCTCCCTAGATCCACCTGGATCTAGAACAAAGAAAGACAGAATAATACTCTTTCCCTATATTTTAACTATTGAATGAAATAGGATGCAAGAATCATGAACATACCTTATGATCGCTTCCTTAGGTCTTTGTTGTTCCAGCTTCGCTCCAATGCTCTTGTGCTGTCAAGACCAAAACAACTCAAACCAATTGAAGTAAAAACAACTCAATATATTCAATAGTTAATCGATGCATATGATCAAGGAGTTATACAATAAAGTAGACTTAACTTTATGGGAAAGGGACATATTACTGTATTATATTGATGGAAAGCAAAGATTACAACATGAGCCTTGATGTTGCAAACCTCCTTTCAATGGCTCCTGGCTCTGACACACACACTTGCTCACTTGCATGAATAAGATCAACCACTTTTGATAACCTTGTTGGAGTCTCTAGCTGCTGTAGCTTCAGTCCTTCACACAATCTTTCACTAATTCTCCAATAAGATTCTTTCTTGTTTGTTTTCTAACCTCTTCCATGAGAATCCCCTCAATATATAAGAGAGAATGAATTAGTTACTTGGATAGGAATGATCCCAAAATATTAGGAAAGGCAGTACTTAGATAACCATTCAAATGCCATCTCATCCTTCTAGAATATTCCCTTCTAGAAGCTTCAAGAATTCATCCTTTTCCCTTCTTTAGAAAGGGTTCGCACCCTAGTAGTTAGACACAGTGGGAACTTCTCACACCCTGGCTTAAAGCAGTCTGCGGGAATCATGCATTCTCGCAGGAAAATGTATTGGTAGCCTGCGAACCTTCCTCAAAAATGTAATTTCTGAAAAGAGATGAAGGTAACTTTTCTCTAGAGAAAGTTATAATGAAGAGCCTGAGTACACCATAATCAATACATCATCATGATGACCAAAATCATGGGTAACACTGCATCATGTGGTTTAAGAGCTATTGAATTTGTTTTCAGAGAATAGACAAAGGAGAAAGGAGATAAATTGATATCATTAGTGGTATCAAGAGTTTATTTTGTTTATAGACATTAGAAGGTGAGGTAGTGGAATCATTCCACCCAAAAGACGCAGAGCGAATCCAGAAATGGAAGAAGAAATGAGGTGACTCAGAATGAGACTGGATGCCATGGAAACAACACAGAGGGGAGCACCAGACACTAGATATATCAATGAAGATGAAAGAGAAGAGATAGAGGTCAAATAAAATGTATAAGAGGATGATTCAAAAGACCTCTTGTTGAAAGTTGTTTCAAGAATAGGATCCAGATCAAAAATAGAGGTACCAATGTATGAAGGCAATTTAGAAGTTGAAGAATTGTTGGATTGGGTATGAGCTATGGAAAATTACTTCGATTACAAAGATATTGAATAAGACAAGATGGTGAATCATGCAGTGACAATATTGAAGGGTCATGCAACACTATAGTGGGATGAACTGCAAGACAATCGTAGATGCAAGGGAAAGTAGAAAATTAAAAGCTGGGATAGGATGGTAACCAAGATAAAATCAAAATTTATCCCGAAGGACTATAAAATCAATATGTTCAGAAGATTGCAGAACCTGAGACAAAAAATCTTATTAGTGAAGGAATACACTGAGGAATTTTACATATTGAACATCAGGGTTGGACAAAAAGAGAATGAGGATGAAAAAATAGTCAGGTATATCAATGGAATGAGATATGAAATACAAGAGGAGATCAACATGATCTCTGTTAGTAAATTCAAGGATGCTTATCAAGCAACCTTGAAAGCTGAAGAGAAATTGACCCAAAAAAAAATCCAATGAAACAGAGGAGGAAATTCAAGAAGAGGTAAGGGAACTAGCAAAGAGAAGTCCCAAAAACCAAATTATGAAGCAGGAAAGAAGCATAATCACCCTGAGAAAGGTGGAATTTCTAGAGAAGGGCAACATGGAGGAAGAATCTCTTTTCCTAGAGGAAGAGGAAGAGCCAGAGGAGGTGAAGTTAGAATTTATGCTTATGGAAAGACATGGAACGTGTCTTTGGAATGCCCAAAGAGGAAAAAAGACACAAAAGGAGGAGAAGCACACATTTCTGAAGCACAAAAGCATGTGGAAGCAAAAGGAGGAAAGAACCTCATGATGAGGAAAGTTCTTCTTAAACCAGAGAAGGAGCTAGAGGAACCACTTCAACGAACAAGTCTGTTTAGAACTGCTTGCAAGATGGAAGGCAGAGTTTGCAAGATGATCATAGACAGTGGGAGCACTGACAATCTAGTATCCATAGAGATGGTGGAGAAATTGGAACTAAAGACAATTGTACATACAAACCCATACAAGGTATCATGGTTGCAGAAAGGACATCAAGTAATGGTAAGTCAACAATGCCAAGTTGAATTTAAAATAGGAGGTTATAGGGATGAAATATTATGTGATGTAATTCCTATGGATGTCTGTCATATTTTATTGGGGAGACCATGGCAGTTTGACTGAAAAGTTATGCATGATGGGAGAAAAAATACTTATACCTTAGAAAATAATGGTAGGACAGATATGTTGTTGCCAATAGAAGACAAAGATAAAAATAGGGAATCTAGTTCAAGTACATTTCTCATGAGTGGGAAGGAATTCTTGAATGAAGTCAAGAAGGAGTAGGAGATGCAATTTTCTATAGCGAGGAAGATAAGAGTTATCCTTAAAAATACTTCTATTGAGGATTTACCTGAAGAAATATAGGAACTATTAGAAAACTTTGCTGACATAGTAGTGGATGAGTTACCTCACTCATTGTATCCCATTAGGAGTATAAGCCATCATATCAACCTTATTCCAATAGCTAGTTTACCAAAAAAAGCATCTTATAGGTTGACACCTAGAGAGAATGAGGAAGTCAAAAATCAAGTCCAAGAGTTATTGGATAAAGGTTTAGTCAGGGAAATCCTCAGCCCATGCGCAATACCAACTATGTTGATTTCAAATAAGGATGGAGGATGGAGAATGTGTACATATTCCAGAGCCATCAATAAGATCACCATTAGGTATAGATTCCCTTTACCCAGGATGGATGATTTGATGGATTGTTTGAGTGGAGCAAGCTATCTTTCCAAGATATACTTGAAGAGTGGATATCATCAAATAAGGATGAGGGAGGGAGATGAATGGAAGACAACATTCAAGACAAATGAAGGTTTGTTTGAATGGTTGGTCATGCCATTTGGGTTGACAAATGAACCAAGAAAATTTATGATATTAATGAATGAAGTATTGAAAGACTTCATAGGAAAATGTGTCATAGTGTATCTAGATGACATACTAATCTTCAGTAAGACAGAGGGAGAACACTTAAACCATTTGACATCAGTAATGAGAAGGTTGCAGCAAGAAAAAATGTTGATAAATTTGAAGAAAAGATATTTTATGAAGACATAACTCATATACTTGGGTGTTGTGATCTCTTCAAATGAATTGAAGATGGATCCAAAAAAGGTGAGAGAAATCAAAGAATGGCCATCTCTAGGAAGAATATTTTAAGTAATAAGTTTTCATGGATTAGCAATTTTTTATAGAAATTTTATTAGAAATTTCAGTAGTATATGTGCACGTTTGCTAGACACTGTGAAGAAGAAACACAAGTATTTTAATTGGACAGATGAGGATGGAAAAAGTTTCAAAGTGTTGAAGGAGAAGATCACAGAACAACCAATTTTGGTCTTACTATATTTTGGGAAAACATTTCAAGTGAGATGTGATGCAAGTGGAGTAGCTATTGGAGCAGTCTTGAGTTAGGATAATAGGCTAGTTGCTTATTTTAGTGAGAATTCAAATGACACCAAGAATAAGTATTCCACATATGAAAATAATTTTATGTAGTGATTCAAACTTTGAATAAGTGGAGGCACTATCTAATTCCTAAAGAATTTGTCTTGTATAATGATAATCAATATTTCTAGTTTATTAATAGGAAACAAAAGTTGAATCAGAGACATGCTAAATGGGTAGAATTTATGCAGAAATTTACTTTTTTTATTAAACATATTGTTGGAACTACCAACAAAGTTGCAGATGCTTTGAGCAAGAGGATTTTAATTGTACAGGAATTCCAAGTGGATACCTTAGGGTTTGAACACCTCAAGGAAATGTATCGAGAAGATCCATATTTTAAGGAAGCTTATGAGGCATGTAAGAATCCTTTGTTGGGAGACAGAAGCCCATGGAAAGAATATTTGATACAAGATGGATTATTATTCAAAGGGAGCCAACTATGCATACCAAGATGCTCAATGAGAGATAACTTGTTGAAAGAGAAACACATTGGATGTTTAGTTGTACATTTTGGTCATCATAAGACATTTGCACATATGAGAAATTCATACTATTGGTCGATCATGAGGGTAGAGGTGAAAAGGTTTGTGAACAAATGCAGAATTTTCTAGTATGAAAAAGGAAGACAATAGAACACTAGTTTGTTTAATCCATTACCAATTCTAAAAATCCCATGGGATGCAATCAATATGGATTTTATATTTGGATTGCCTAGAACCCAAAAAGGGAGTGCTTCCATATTTTTTGTGGTGGACAGATTTTCAAAGATGGCACATTTCATAGCATTCCAGAAGAAAAACGATGCTACACATATAGCCAATTTGTTTTTCAGAGAAGTGGTGAGACTACATGGATTTCCTAGGAGCATAGTCTCATACAGGGACACCAAATTTATAGGACAATTTTGGAGGACTCTATGGAAGAGGCTGGGGAAAAAATTGTCCTTTCATTCAACATATCACCCTCAAACAAATGGACAGAAAAAAGTAGTAAAAAGGAGTCTGGGAAACTTGTTAAAAAGTTTAGTCACTGAGCAAGGTCGTCAATGGGATCATATTCTGGCACAAGAAGAATTTGCATTTAACAATTCAGTGAACATGAGCACAGGAAAAAGTCCATTTGAAATTGTGTATGGTATATAGCCAAGATGGATTACAGAGTTGATAGATTTGAATCAAGATGATTTAATAAGTGTTGGTGCAGAATATTTTGCAATAGAATGCAAAAACTCCATGACAAAGTCAGAGAACATGATAGTAGCCTGAAATATAAGAACAGAGTTGATTAGAAGAGGAGATAAGTTCAATTCAAAGTGGGAGATGAAGTTTCAGATCATTTTAGAAAGGAAAGGTTTCCAAGGGGAACATATAAGAAGTTGAAAATGAGGACATAGGACCATGGATTCTCAGAAAATTTACAACCAATGCTTACGAAATTGGGTTTCCAGACAATGTTGGGATATCACTGATATTAAATGTTGCAGACCTGTATCCTTATAGGAGAGATGATGCAGGGGAACCATATGATCAGAAATAAGTACAGTGGGAAGAACAATTTCCCACAATAGAAAAACCTCATATGGAGAAAATCATAGAACAGAGAGTTGGAAACAAGACCAAGAGGAAGACATATCCTGAATACTCAGTGAAGTGGAAAGATCATCCAGTGGAAGACTCAAGTTGGGTCACTGAACCAGATATTTTGAAGCATGGAAAAATAGTGCAGGAGCTCATAGACATGGGTCCATGAATATTTTATCCTGAGGAGTATGATGTAGGAGCATTGCCTTCAAAGTCAAATATGCAAGCGTGGAGGCAAGGATATGACATATCAGCATGAAAGAATTTCAAATCAACATTTAATTCAGAAGGAAAACGAGTTGTTGAGATATTTTGGAAACAACGTTTTTTAATATATCTTGTTTGTAAAGTATTATACAACTCTAAGGAGTTAAATATAGGGAGTGGGATCCCTTATCAGGTAATAACTGATATCTATTGTAATAGGACAAAGTAGGTAACCGCTAAAACCTGATAGGATAGGTTGCATACAGGAGGGACAAGAGCTCGAGGAGCCACTCCTTAGATAGATTTCTTGTTTTTGTATTATAAGAGATAAGAGATAAGAAATTAGGGAGAGTAGAGAAGAGTAGAGTATAATAGTATAAAAAAGACGTAGTGAAGAACTGCAATACTATGTAACTTTATTTCATGAATGAATAGAGAAGACAGGATTGTTCCAATTCCTTGGACAATGTTCACTGTTATGTGTGATTGAATGAATGATATATTTTGTATGTTCTTTAGTTCATTTTCATTTATGTATTCTTTTTAGAATTGATCATATGAATTTGTAACGAAACTAGATAAGTTTCAATTGTTTCTCTTCTAAAACTCGTATGCAAGGTGTGCATATTTTATGCAAGGAGTGCATCAACAAAGTCTTAAATTGACTTAAAAGAGTTCAGAAGCAATAACGGGAACTTAGACCAAGTGCAAGGAGTGCACAACGTCAAGGAGTGACTAAGTGTTGAAGAATCAGAACAGAGGAGCGCAAGGAGTGTGGGAAGAATTTCTTCTAAAGAAATCCTTCGATCTGAGTTTATCGAGAGCCCAAGAATACAAGGAGTGCATGGGAGATCAAAATACTCAAGGGGACAAAGCTTAAAAGAGATAGAGAGGAGAAATATTTGAAGAAGGGTGAATCTCTGAAGGATTCACAAATTATCGAATAAGAGTTGTCCAGGAGGGAGTGCGATCGTTTCAGACCGTTGGATCTGGGTGTGAGAGATTTAAGTCTCTTGAAGCATAGACGAGAGTGGACTTTCAAAGTCCCAAAGTAATTTGGGACTATCCATAATCAAGGAGGATAGGCGATGCAAGATCCACAACTCTGAAAGTCCGTGGACAAGGAGGAGGTGAAATAGCTGAAGTAAATCTAGATTGTTGGATCCAAAGGGACACATGGCGACAGATTGCGAGCTTTGGATAAATGCATTTTGGTTTCAGTTGAGAGTTGAAACTTTCAAAACCCGAAGCCTGAAATGAATCTGGACCTTCAAATCTAGAGGACACGCGGCATAAATTTGTGGACTCTAGGTAAAGACCCGGAGTAAATCATAGCCGTCAGATTAAGGGGGACACATGGTGCAAACCCATGGAATCCTGGTAAATACCCAAAGTAAATCTCAATCATCCAATTCAAGAGGACACATGGTAGAAATCCATGCACTTCGAGGGAAAGTGAAAGTTGAGAATTGAGTTTTTGAAGTCCGAAGACCCGAAGGGATCGCAGTCGTTGATATGTGGAAGAAACACATCAATGGATCGCAAGATTCAGATAAAATAAATTGGGGGAAGATGAGATTTGAGAGTTGATATTTCCAAAGTCCAAAATCCCAAAATGGTTAGAGTTGTCGATTGAGGAGGACACATGGCAGAAGATTTTTCATTGTGGAGAAAGTGAGGTTTGAGAGTTGAAAACTCTAAAACCCAAATCGCAAAGAAAATAACGATCGTTGATTTGAAAGGGGTAGATATGATCCATTGATTGGAAAGGGGAATATTTGGGCCATTGATCAAGAGGCCTCATCCGATATCATGATATCAATGATCACGCTCAATTGCAGGTTCAGAATATGCTCGATTTTTAAAAATATGAGAGCGGGCCGCAATTGAAACCATGGTATTGCAAAAGGGACGCGTGGTAATTGATGGTAAATTGTGAGGAGAAAAGAGGTGTGGTCCAAAACCACTTTTTTCCACCCTACAATTACATTTTTACATGAGGTCATAGCCCAAGGTCACATCCAGGAAGGGGCTAGTGGAAAAGGGGCTAACACATGAAACATGATAGTTCAGCAGTGCAAAGGGAGAGGTTGTGGGTGCCATAGGACCTACACCAAAAGGCCAAAAGATCCTGTGTTCAATTATAGAGTGAGACCATCAAGGTTTCAGAGAGCTGATTTGGCTCACAAAATTGAAGATCTTTAACCGGGAGGTCGTGTATCCTGAAGGAGAGTAGGGGGGTCACATCAGAAATCATAGTGTCCATACCTCGTTCTGAAGGTAGTCTTCCTAATGTCCTCTTCTTTAATCCTCACCTGATGATATATAGATATGAGATCAATCTTGTAAAACACATTTGAATCCTTCAACTGAACAAAGAGGTCATCTATCCTTGGAAAAGGATATTTTTTCTTCACGATTACTTTATTCATCTGCATAAAATCAATGAAAAGCCTCAACATACCATCCTTATTTTTCACAAATAACACTAGTACACCCTAGGGTGATACACTTGGGAATATATACCCTTTCTTCATAATTTTCTCAAGCTTCATTTGTAACTCCTTCAACTCGGGTATGCTCATCCTGTAAGGAGTCTTGGATACAAGGGTTGCTCTAGGAATTAGATTGATTGAAAAATCAATATCCCTCTTGGGTGGTATCCCCAATATTTCTCCAAATAAATCTTCAAATTCTTTCAGGACTACATAGTCTTCAATATTTTTCACTTTATCCTTAGTTGCATCCTCCGTATGTGCAACAAATACTTGACATACTATCCTAAAGATTTTCTTCATCTACAAGGATTAAACTTCTTTGGCAGTTACATCCCTTGGTATACCCTGTATGGATATCAAGTTTCCTTCCTCATCCAAGTAAGTAAAACCTTTATTGTAATAGTCTAGAATAGAATTATGCTTGTCCAACCAATCTATACCAATGAGGAAACCATAAGAGCCCAAATGTATGATTTTCAAATATGCTCTTGTAATCAGCCTATTCATATCCATTGGACATGCCTTAACCATTTCATTAATTTTCCTTTTTTCTCTTGTAGCTAGTTGTACCAATGAGGGTTTTCCAAGCTTGTTCTTTGGTAATTGAAATCTTTATACCATCTTATGATCTAGATAATTATGACTAGATCCTGAATCAATTAAAATAGAAATGGGTTGGTTGTTTATCTTACCTTCCACTTCAACCATGTGAGATTGAAACTCATATTGCTTGTTTTCTAGGGTTTCATACATCCTTGGCACATTTCTACCCATGTCCTCCATTGTAACACCTTGTTGTGCATTGTGAATATTCCTCACTTTTTCATCTCTATAAGGAAAAATATCGGTACATGTGGTCTCCATCACAAACAAAACACTTCATTGGTTGTTGCGTGGCTCTTTGTCCCACGTTTTTAGTCATTCTTGGCTCCTTGGGAGCTGATTGTCCTTGGGTATTATTTTTGAAAAAAAAAAGTGGTTTGGTTCCCTTCTTCCTCTACTCCATATTGCCTTTCTTCTTTTCCTCCCAATCATTTTGGAAATTCGGTCTTCCTCTATGTTGATCATAGAGGAATTTATCTCTCCTTATGATATCTTCCAACATCTTTGGATCACCATATTGTATCTTATCACTAATAAATGATGGTAGCCCACTTGGGTACATTTGAATATTAACTTGTTCATTCTTGATAAAAGGAGCATATTTTAGCAGCTCTAAGAATCTCCTTTCATATTCGTCTATGGTCATGATCCCAAGATTGATCTCAAAGAAATTCTTCATTTTCTTATCATAGTAGAATTTGGTTAAATATTTATTTTGGAAATACCTCTTGAATTCCCTCCAAGTAACCTTATTCTCATCAATGTGTTACACTTGTACAAATTGATTCCACCACATTGATGTTTTTCCTTTGAGATAGTAAACTTCTATTCTCCTTTCTACCCGAGAGGAATAATTATGTAGCTAGAAGTATTTTATTATACCCAACAACCAGGTCTCTGCATCCTCATCCTTCTTGCAGTCACCATCAAAATTAGGAGGCTTAATCTTATTAATATTTCTCTCTAGCTCATCTACCCCATATCTCTTATTCTTCTTTCTGATAGGGGATGGACTTGAGCTACTGTGTTCTCTCCAAGATGAATGTTTAGGTGATTTTTGATGGTTTCTATCATCACTCCTTGATCCTCTTCTTTTTTTATGAGACCTATAACTCTTTTTATTTCTTGACTCTGGATATTGATCCATTTTCTTCTGTATTCTATCCAATATTTGTAGAAACTTGAGGTTGAAACCATATTGTTGTTCCTTGTCTTTCATAATCCTCTCATTATCAACTTTATAACTTTAGACATCTTTTGAAAAAATCTTTATGGTTTCCAACAGTTTTATACTTTACTCTTTAGCTTCATCATGCCCATTGGATTTAGTTCTTTCACTACTCATGTTGATCCACATCCCACTGAATTACTCCTCATGGTTGTAAATATTATGTGTCTTCCTTTTCTTCCATGCTTTTGGTATGCTTTTTGGTTTTGTTTGGTTTATATGATCTTAATTATGCAAATTGTGCAATCAATAAGATTTGTTAGATAAAAATAATATAACAATTTGTAATTACTAAGCTCATATTAGTTTTAACACATTAGTATTGTAACTAATTGCTGGCCCATCCAGGCCTAGTGTTGAAACTGGAGCTCTGATACCACTTTGTAACACATCCAACCCCCTAGTCTTTTTTTAGGTTGATGGGGTGTCAAATTTTTTTTTCCAACTACTTTGCTTCTCCAATTAGACATTGTATATTAATTTTTCTCGTCGAGAGATTTCCAATGTAACCATGCTCAATTCTGAGCTCTGGATCAAAATTTATGACCTCCCAAGTTTCTAGGTCCTTCTATCCTTAGATCCACCTCATCATCATGTGACACTCTGATACATGTGTCATCCTATGTGGCATCTACCATGTCACTCCTCGCACCCACTTCTTGTCAGACCTCCAAAAAACATTCTTCGTTGATATTGGAACCCTCCTATCAGAGTGCTTCCACTCCAACTACTTTACACACTCTGAAATTTGAGTCCAACATCATCCACCTCGATGGATCTAATGTCTTGGAAGTCAAGAAATAAATGGCTTGGATTGCATCAAAATCTTTAACTTTAGCAGCATTTAATGGCCTCCCCTATTCTCTTTCTACTTGCACTCGTGGATCCCATGACATATCAATGTTTTTCATGCATCGCATCCACCCTCTGATCAATGGCCCATATCCATCCTCGAGGTACTCCTATCGTAGTAATTCCTCCTACGATATCATAACCCACTCCGACCATCCACCTTCGATGAATGGTTAAGATCTATCTTAGATAGATCCAAGGGCTAGGATTTATCCATTTCTCCTAAGGAATAACACCGATAGGGTCTTACCTGGTCTTTTTTGCAAATGGTGGGCTGCCACATGTCCTTATCTATAAATTTTTATACATTGGCACCCCTTGTCATCAAGATGCCATTCCCCTCTTAGCCTCATTTAAGTGGGATCTCACATGGTATCCAAGTTGGCACCCAATACACGTGTCTCTACCCAACTTTGTCTCCTGTCTTGACACATGGAACTCAGGCCACATCACCTATTAAAATTTCCAAACCACCTTGACACATGGAACAACCTCCACTCAACATGTGGAACTCTCATGTGGACTGATGTGGTGTACATGTCATCGTTAAGAACACGTCATCACTGAGCACTTAATGTGTTCATCCATAACTAATACTTGTCCAC
The DNA here is from genome assembly GCA_000966675.3 of Picea glauca. Classification (NCBI taxonomy): domain Eukaryota; kingdom Viridiplantae; phylum Streptophyta; class Pinopsida; order Pinales; family Pinaceae; genus Picea; species Picea glauca. The sequence goes on along the minus strand of JZKD02S0276759.1, from coordinate 222,771 downwards.
TCTATATTGGATGGGTGACATCATCCTCATCAACATGATGTCACCTTCCTCGTTGGCCTTGCTAAGAATTACCCACCATGATCTACTACTAACAATGATTTCCCCACTCACCAATCAAGAACCACAATTTTGTTGGCATGTTTTCAAGTAGGTGTGCTTTTCATTGATGGAAAGTTCAGAGTATGTAGCGATGGAAAAACAAGGACAATGTAAGCTCAAGAGGATAAGTGCAGAGGTGCACGCAGAGTGCAAGAGTGTGCTTGATCATTTGATGGTTTACAAGCAGGCAAGGAAGATCACGGATCAATTGATATGACTCCATTTTGGAGTTTCGGATACTGGGAGGTGGAGGTGTCAAGGACACTCACGACAAGTCCTGAAATTTCGAAATGAAAAACGCCAAAATCTAGAAAGAAGGAGACAGTTATGGATACCAGGAGTTGAAGTGTCAAAACACTTCACCACAGGAGTTCCGGAATCGTGAAATGCGAAATGCTGAAATCCCGAAAGCAGGAGACAGTTTCGGATACCGAGATTTTGGATATCGGGAGTTGGGGATTTCAAGAACTCTTACTACAGGAGTCTCGAAATCGCGAAATGTGAAACGCCAAAATCTTGAAATAGGCACACCAACAAAGAATGTCGCAGACAGGGAAATAAATCCATTTTAGGGTCTCGGATACCAGGAGTTGAAGTGTTGAAACACTTCATCACAGGAGTGCCAAAATGTCGAATCACCAAAACATGAAATGCTGAAATCCCGAAATAGGCACACCAACAAAGAGCTTCACAGACTGGGAAATAACTCAATTTCAGAGTCCCAGATACCGGGAGTTGGAGTGTCAAAACACTTCACCACAAAAGTGTCGAAATTCCAAATCACTGAAATGAGAAACAACAAAATACTGGATATTTGATATGAATCCATTTTGGAACTTCGGATACTGGGATTTGGAGGAGTTAAGTGCCGAAACTCTTCACCACAAGAGTCCCGAAATGACAAAATGTGAATTTTCGAAATGTCGGTGATCCGAATCCATTTCGGAGTTTTGGATACCGGGACTTGGAGTTGTCAAGAAATATTTGCATCAAGGATGTTGAAATGTCGAATTGCGAAATCAGGAAAGTGCTTTACGGATAAGAACTTGGTCACTGATGGTGGTCACATCGTCAAAGAGATGTAGATAAAAGATTGAAGTGGCAAGCTCCATTTCGGAGTTTCAAGGACTGCGAATTGGAGAGTTGAGATGCCTCGCAATAGGAATCGCCAAAATGTGGAAACACCTTTTGGTGTAGGCTGTGGTCATAGCCATTGGTCACATCGACAGAAGATGGAGAAAGGAGTTAATGCAACCAAGCTCCATTTCAGGGATCGCAACTTGAAGTGTCAAGACACTTGATCACACGAATTTCGAATTACCGAATGCCGAAATGCCAAAATGGTGAAATATCTATGTAGCCGATGGTCACGTAAGTGGAAGGAGATAGCATAGCTAGGCTCCATTTCATGGTTCTCTCTATAACTGCTAGAAACCACTGATGGTTTCTGCCAGAGGACTCGAAGAGACTTGAGTATGATTGCCAGAGGAGATGAAGAGTTTCAAGGAATCTGCCAGTGGGATGAAGACTAGTCATAGAGGTGATTGACAAATGGAAGAGTGTTAAAGCCTGTAACTGCAACAGAGAGGTTGAGCTCGAATGTAACAAAGAAGATGAAGATTCTCGACTATTGGAGAGGTGAAGGAATCTCAAAATAACACCCAGTGATGATGGATGCATGCATTTAACTGTCAGAGAAGCTGAAGATTTGGCATGATGATGAGGCAGAGCACTCGAGATGGAGACAGCATGTAGAAGCATGGTGAGACAGCATGCACAAAGTGCACAGAGACTATATGTATGCAGAACAAAGAAGAGATGGGGGGTTGTTGAGCATGATTGAGGTGTGTAGAATGAGGCAGAGTGTAGTAGCTAAAATGCACAGAAGAGGAATGGTGCATTGAATGGACATGGTGCATAGAGCATAAAAGACAGAAGAATAGAAAGTGCAAGGATGTGTGCATGAAGACAGTGAGGCAAACAGAGAAGGGTAGTGTAGCAGAACAGTGATGAGACTGGTAAGACATTGATGAACATTATATCACTGTAATAAGTTTTAGTAGAAAATATTTATATTTCAGGAAGGTAGGGAGGTGCTAGGGAGTACTGTTGTCCTCAGAGGTTCAAGTGGGTTCTTGAACACAGGGAGTTGTAGCCTCCATCTGGTTGCAGCCAGAGAAACAAGGGTGGCAGGGTGGTGTAAGGGATAATTGTTGTTCTCTGTTATACAGGTTGGTCCCTGTGTGAATGGAAGTTGGTGCTTCCATCCAGTTGGTGTTGGAACATTTAGGGAGTTGGTGCTTCCTTCTAGTGGGTGCTAGAGAAACCAAGGAGTTGGTGCTTGCTTCTAGTAGGTGCTAGAGAAAACAGAGAGTTGGTGCTCTCAGCAAGTTGCTTCTTGCAAAATAGAGGTTGTAGCCTCATTATGAGTTGGTGCTCATATGTATGATAATGTAAAGAATGTAAAGATTACTTATCATATAAAGAAGAATATGTTTTTACCCTATATGGGTTTCCTCAGAAAATATCTATCTCTTTGTATCTCATATGTGTGACTGATGTTGAATGTTCTATTGCTTACTTCCCTGCATTATTGTGACTGTCATTAAATGTTGTGTAAAGAGTTTAAAATAAGCATAATTGTTTAATCATAGGTACAACTAATTCACCCCCCCCCTCTTAGTTGTCCAACAAATTTCTCCTCAGATCCTTCCAATCAATGTGCCTTAACCAAGGCTACTCCAATGACTCTGTCATGATTGATGGTTCGGATCCTCTTATTCCCATCCCGATGAATCCAATGGTCCCAATGGATCCTTGGGGCCCTTCCATTGGAGTGTCTCTACTCCTGGTCTCCAGGGATACTCCAACCATAGAATTCGATGGCTTATCCATGTTCAATGGTCATGATTTCCTCGGTTCCACCCTCCAATAGATCCAACGGTTGTCAATGACATGGATCTTATGCAAGCTCTTGAACATGAGGTGACCTCAATCAATGGCCAATATTGCGACATTGTTCCAGATCGAAGACCATGATTCTTTTTTAGGTAAAGTACCAGTTTTCTTATGTTTAAGAGTTCATTTCAGGACTTAACTGATTGATGGATTTCTTAAGTAAATTCCAAAGGCATACCGGGCCTTCTAGCATCTGCAAAAACCCTTCCAATCTAACTAATTCTCTCATACTTCAATATTTTTCATGGAGAATTTCCTCCAAAGAACTATCCATACAAAAATAGGGTGTATCCAACCCGAGCTGGGAAAGGTCATGCTAAATAGTATCTATGAAACCAGTGAGTTTTATGGGAATACTTTGCATACAAGAAGCGGTATACAAAACTCCATCAATATGTGTATATATGGACATTTATATGCAAGTAAACATTGTACAACACACATAATAATTACATAGACTCTACTCATGCATAGAATTGTACATTCCTAAGAAATTCTAGCAAAAAATATGCATAAATATTATTCCAATAGCCATTACCCATGAAAAAAAATGCATAATTACAGTTCATGTACCATTTTAATATCAATATTTTGAATTATAAATAACACAACATATACCCATCCCATAAATATATCATCATTCATACAATAATTTAAAGAAACACATGGTGTAAACTTATCTGATTTAAATAGCCACCAACTGCATGCAGGCCTCCAACTTTCCTCCTAGCTTTATACTCTATTGCTTATAAATCAACATCAGGTCACACATGATTTGGGGCTTAAAATCCACTTGGGAAAGGAAATCCTATCCAGGTAAGGTCTCTCAGCAACAACAATATTCCAATTTAGGTGCCATGTTTAACAACCAGTCTACAATCTATCATTTCCCCCATGCCTATCCAACCCAAGGAAGTGTGCCCCTTCTTTTCTTAAAAATCCTTTGGTTGACTCACTTCCCTTCCAGAGCTTCAACAGCCATCCAAATAGGAAATCTCAAATCCCTGTAGTTGCATCTTGACACCTTGGGAAAACAATTCCCAACAATTCTCTCACCTAGAGAGAATACTTATGGGCCTGACAACCTACCTCTTCAATAACACATGGACCTAAAAACACACCTATTCGGCTTAATTACTAGAAAACCCCACCTCAAACTCTCTCAAGCAAGTATGGGATGACAATAAGTACACACATCGGCAGTAGGGAGATGGTATGAATGATGGAATTCAAATATGGAATGATTAAATGATTGAATGATGCGAGAAATGCACTAAGTTTTTATATTTTATTTGCATGCTCATGAAGTGCCACTTGTCACTTCCTAAACTCCATTTTGAACCCACTTGGTGGTTCGTTTCCCTTTTCTAAAGACTTATGACAAAATCATATGCATGCCTTTTTTACTTTTAGAAATATTTTAATAATATTTCCTTGGTCTAAGCTCCCATGGATTAGCCCCCTTCCTAGACTCTTAGAGCCCTTTCCCTTCTAGTGGAGTTTATCCCCCCATAATATTTATGTTAGGATGGTATGCAACAATGATGTTTTCATTAAATTCATAATGTAATTACATAATACAAGATAGGCACATTGTCCCAAAAGGTTCATGTCTCACCAGCCTATGTGCACAATTATATTCATATTACAATTGGGGTCCAACATAGGGATATTACATCCCTGGGATTATAGTAGTGGTAGGAATATCGTATAGAATTTTTTTTTTTGCATTCACCTCCAATTATATTTATCATTAACTCTTACTCACCTTATGCCCCTCTCTATGATATTTGTTTCTTGTAAGCCTATGTATATTCCTCTCCTCTTAAGGGAGTGGGAATTGCCCCTTTCCTAGGGAAATCCATATTCAACTTCATCTTCTTATACCCTAATATTATGTGCTCCTTGACCCTAGGATATTTTATAGGCCATACCCTTCACCCAATATCTTGTACAAGATCCTAATTAGCAGTTGTAGCATGACTAAGAGAAAATAAGGTACTTCTCCCTTTATTCCTTATGACATGTACATGTAATTGTATGTATCACACATGTAGCATCCTTGGATTCCTTCCTTTTACATTCAGTACTTCCAACAAGGTTTCTTATAAATTCAATAACCATCTATGAAGCTATATTTAACCTCTATAAACAATACAATCCATAAATTCATATGCAAATATAAAATAATAGTGAAATAACTTTGCATAATCTAAATTATTTCATTACCCATTAAATTCAATAAATTACCACAAAAAAACGAATTCTACAAGAAGGAAACCATGAATAATTATCTATAAATTGTTATAGCAAGATTTTCCTCACCTTGTGCAACTTGCTCAGAAGGCCTTTTCCATTTCCCTATGCAGACTTGAAGTCCCTTTTTGCAATTCCCAAAGCTAAAAATCATATTTAAAGCTATACATCATGTGTATATTTACGCTCACTAAAATCTATACATCATGTTTACGCACCCTAAAAGATATACATCATGTGTATATTTACATGCCCTAAAATCTATACATCATATTTATGCACCCTAAAAGATATACATCATGTGTATATGAAGGTTGCACCATTACAACCCACCTACATCGGGTTTTGTTCCCAAAATTAAAAAATGGTGATGGGTTTCCATGTCATGTCATGAGATCCATGATCCTTGACCTTCCATATACTAGAAATGTTCTGACTTGGACCTTTAGTTCCATTTGAAGGCTATAAATGGGCCATATCCAAGTTGTGGAAGAGGGAGAAGAATTCAACTTTGAGAGAAAAGTTGCTCTAGAGAAATTATTCACTTCATATTGAGTCTGCATCCCTTTGTCCTTTTAAGTGTGAACACATTGTTCAGTCCCCAAGCTCTTCCCTCTTTGATGGAGAACCTCATTGTCTCTCTTATATGAGATTGCCTTTGGTGGAGGATTGAAGTGGTGGAGGCACAACTAGAAGGGACTTAGTTTCTCAGTTCCAAGAAGTGTCGACACAAAAGTTTTTCATTCATACAGTTTTGTTGATCATATTTTAATAGAAATACTCTTTTCTCGTCCAATTAATGTATTGAAAATACTTGAATTGTTATTCTATGGGAATATTTGTTATGAACATTCATGGAATATGCTATTATATGTGATAACTTTATATATTATCACCATATTCTTGTGTATATTGGTTGTTGAGGACAAGTTGGAGGTGTATAGCTTTGAGTCGAGTGCTCAACGGTGGTCTTCTTCGAATGTCCAGATGAGGTATGTTCTTTAGCTTGTCTTATTATAATCTTTGTTTATATAGCATACTTGAGACTAGAGTTTATTTCTATAGTCATTCCATTTGTTGTGGTTTACCCCATGCCATAGAGTGATTTTCCTTGTAACAGAATTGGCGACCATACTGGGGAAAGAATCTTGTTTTCATGGTTTGGAATGTTTCCTCCTTAGATTTCTCTCTGTTAGCTTGAGTTTCCTTGTCGTTTGATTGCTTGACAACTTATTTTCATTTTGATCTTGAGTTTCTTGGGCTTATACTTAACCTAGAAGTGTTTTAATACATATACACGGTTTTTCCCTTGACAAACGCATACATACGCGAGCTATCATTCTATAAGGCGTGTACATACATGGTTTTTTCCTAGACAATCACATAAATCATACTTTGTTTCTTGATTGTTGAGTTTGGTGTTTGTTGGGTGAGTTTTGATGTTTGTTGGGTCTTCTTAGGTCTCTTTCATGAATGTTAAGTGTCTACAGGGTGATAGGAAAAATTTATTTGGTTGAATGTTTGGGCGGTTTTTCTTTCTCATAATATTTTTCATTGGTTGTCCTTGCATCTTGGGTTGGGAATTTGCTTCTTGATATCTTGCTTGGTTTGTTTCTTTTGCTTCTAGTAGGGTCTATATATCAAGCTATTGTTCAATCCTTGCATTTTCATTTATTTATATTGAAAATACAAAAAAAATACATTTTGCATTATGGAATTTGATCTTTTGGGTTCTTATCATTGATATTAATACATGTATGGAAATATTGCATCTTATTTGAAATTGCAAAGTTGAATTGAAAGTTTCATTTTGAAAATCTTATCATTTGTTGAGAGTTGAAGTTAGGAATTTGCATTATATTCATATTCATTTCTTTTACTTGTTGAGTCATAACATCATTAGTTTCATGACCACATATTTTGAGTTAAAAAATCCACTAAAAGTAACGCTAATAAATTTAAAACCGATTAGAAACAATTTTACTTTTTAGGGTACACAAACTAGCTTAAGATATAGAACCTTGGAATATGATTTTGAGAGAAAAATTCTCCAAGGCTATTAAACTCAACATATGTGTCTCACTAAAGGAGTGGTGAAATACATTGTATAATTGGTGAAATTGGGCGGCTCCGCTCACACTAGAGTTAAGCACAAGGTCGCATGAAGGTGGCTACAAATATATCCCTCCAATACCTTCTTAGTGTCAGAGATATTTCTAGGGATATATCCATATATGGGGGCCTTGCTAGTGCCTTTACCTTTGTGGGAGGCAATGATTTCAATATTTCAGGCTTTGTTACCCTGCCCATATGGTGGACCTGACTTACGATTGTTCTCTTGTGCATTGGTCATATCGTGGTGGATTTAGTTGCTTGACATAGGTAGCCACATAGGTTACTTGCAGGTGTTATTCTGTAGGTACCCTAAGTCAGATAAGGGTCAAGAAACACAAATCATTTATGGAGGATTATCTCTTTGAGGGGATCTGACCGATTGAACTGTTAAGCCCATGAGGGCCCATATAACTCATTATGATACCTCTGATCATTTGAAGGGAGTCTTGGGCCCCTCTTGGGTGAGGCATACCTACTTT
>JZKD02S0276759.1:194654-214814 GCA_000966675.3 Picea glauca | reverse complement strand
ATCTGGTAGAATTTGCCTACAATAATGGGTACCATGCATCTCTGAAGATGAGCCCATTCAAAGCACTTTATGGAAGAAATTGCAACACTCCAGTGAGTTGGGATAATCCAGCTGAATTTATGGAGGATTATCTCTTTGAGGGGATCTGACCGATTGAACTGTTAAGCCCATGAGGGCCCATAGAACTCATTATGATACCTCTGATCATTTGAAGGGAGTCTTGGGCCCCTCTTGGGTGAGGCATACCTACTTTAGGGAGGGAGGTACCTTTCATCCACTTTATCCTGTTTGTGTGCATATTGACCTTTTTTTATTTATTTCGGTGTAATATTTGATTGTTATTTGGCCTTAGGATTTGTTTTTATATCTGAAGTCTTGAGTCATCGTGGAGCCAGACTAGCTTCCTCGCATGTCTCACTGTTTTTTGAAGTTACCATTGCATCTTGAGTCTTTTCCTTCTAAAATGTGTAAATTTATCAAACGTGGTACACACACCTCCAACTACCAGACTTGTGATCATACAATTATGAGCACTAAGTCAGGTCAGAAAGATACTAGGAGTCCTTCGACTCCCATACCTACTGTGGTTAATGGAACTCCTTCTACACCTTCGACCACCATGGTTGTAGTGTTGGAGGTTCCCATCATCACTCTTGTCTGAACTGTAGTTAATACTCAACCCATAGTAACGAACCCTTTTTGGTCTCCTTTTAGTTCATCTAGATACAATACTCAGTCCATCCCTTCAGCCTCTATCCCTTTCCCTTATGGTATGTTGAATTTCACATTGCAATTTTCATCCTCCATTCTAGCATCTAATTTGAATCATAGTATTGGAGTTCGGGGCATGGATCCTTCACATATTCCACTCTCATTTGGCAGTTCTCATATTCCTCAAACGACTCCTACAGTTGGAATCCTACGTCCTTTTAACCTCTAGTCTAATCCTAGTCTTAATTTTCATGGATGGAGTACTCAACTAGGTGGACAAGTTGTTGATTATGTTTCATCCTTTACACCTACCTCCTCCACATTGATTCTTACCAACACATTTTTCATGAACAATCCACCTCTATCCTCCAAATTTCCACCCAGAGGAGGTCAGTTTTATACTTTGGGAAACCCCCAACCTGGAGCTACTCCAACTGGGGGAAATATTTACAACCCTCATCATAACATTCCTACGGTAATGGTGCCAAACCAACCCCTTATGAATCAATTTTGATGGGGGTTTTACAATCTCAGACAGGGCCATGGTACATACCAGAACCCTAGATGGGTTGTGATTCCCTAGTAACAACCTTTCCTAGGAGCTTGGGGACAAATGACACAACCCCAACTCCCTTTTCTAGCCATGCTTAATTTGTCATACTTTTAAATATTAATGAATGACCCAATGCATCATGAATCGACATGGTCCCCCTTCCCCACCAAGATTCATTTGAATATTCCAAAATTAGAGGGTAAGACTGGTGAGGATCCTGGCGATTACATCACTACTTTTCATCTTTGGTGTTCTTCCAATTCCCTTAAAGATGATTCTATTTGTTTAATATTTTTTCAATGCACTCTCATGGGGGTTGTAGAGAAATGGTACATAGAGCTACCAGGGGGAACTTACGGGAATTTTAATCAGACGGTTTTATTTTTCTTCAACCACTTCCAATTGTCGGTTTAGTATTATGTCAACATATCATTTCTGTTGTCCATCCACCAGGAAAAATACACCCATATCTTATATCACATCCAAGAGTGGCGTAGATGGAAGAGGTTGATCAAAGACTACATTCCTTCAGAGTTCCTGTTGGAATGGTTTCTGAAGTCTTTGTTGGCTTATATTTTGAAGGATGTTTCTACATCTGGGGTAACATATAAAGAGGAAGTTATTTTCAAAGCCTAGAAGTTATATCTCATATATTCTTAGTTTGATATTTTATAAGAAATTATTCCTGACACACATAGGTCAAACTACAACCCTAGAAAATATCTTGGGCCTCATACCGATGGAATTATAGGCTCTGCAAATGTTAAATCTATAGACTTGGTGACAATCTAGTTGAAAGATTTGTCTATAATCCAATCTATAGGAGGACAATATTTTTTTGTGTCCTCCAATCCCACTCAGTTTGTGGATGTGCATTATGTGCAGTCATCGACCAACCTGAATGGTAACCAACAACTAGGAGGGAATAAAAATAAAGGATGTGGTAACAATCATAAGGGTGGGAGGGATGATAATAAACCCAAGGACAATGATAACAATGATATATTGAAGGTTAATGTTGATGAGGGAAAGAAATAAAATCGGAAGGTGAAACTCCCTTGTAAGCTCTGTACTGATGATCACCTTAACCACTTGTTCCCCAAACTCGAGGAAGTTGCAAGGCTCTTATCTTTACTGCCCACTATGTTGACTAATAATTTTTCACATAATAAGCACATGGCCTTTAGCTCCTCTAATGCCGAAAATGCAGTGAGTGAGAGTCAAAACCCACCGGCGCATGATAGTGACCATCTATGCATAAATATGGTTAAGTATCAGATTAATGTAGCCACTCAGTATCACAATTACAATTCTTCATAGGTTGTTCCAAGTGTTGGGTTGAGAAAAAGGTATAAATATTCTCCTTCTTACTCTGGTTTGTGATATATTTTTTGTTGACTTTTCTATTAATTTTAAGTAATTAGGGAAGAAAATGGTTAAAAATCCTTTAGGAAATAACACTAAATGATATTAGATATTTTCTGAACTTTGGTTTGAATTGTTTTGATTTTATGCAAAAATGGACGATTGGTGTTAACTAAAGATAATTAAGAAAATCATGAAGATGCACAGGCCATTGAAGATCAAATAAATCAGGCACAAAATAGTTCAAAGGAAGATTGACTTTTTATCTTGCAATCTTCATAAATAGTAAAAGCAATCTTGAGGATCTCTCAATCCTCGGGATAGCTTAATTTACTTATCTCATTGTAATATATAAAGAATAGTGAATTATAGAGAGATACCCAAGAATTAGGATCTCTTAAATTGTTGAAAATTTGTACAAAAATACCATTGTAAATGACTTGTCAGTGATGGAGTTAATTAAAGATTCAAGCGTTTTGATCATTTCTGCATACTGATTTTTTCATAGCAGTGTCATCTAAAGACCATGGGCCCAATCAACAGGAGCTACTGTATCATCTGTAATCTTATCAATTCTGTTATAGTTCTGTGATTCGATATTTCCTTTCAGTAGTTAATATAGACTCATTAATGTGTTGATTCTTTTATGAACTGGTTATGTTGTTCCATTTGCAAAGATTAGATATTCCATTTGGAGATTATCGATTGTTGTTCTATTTCCATTTGTTGTCAATTTATCGCATTTGTTGTTCCTTTCATCAAATTCACATTTTTTGTTCCTTTCATTTAATTCACATTTGTTGTTCCTTCTTAAATATTCAGTAATTCATTGTTCCTTTCCAATATATTAATTAATCATTAATAGATTGATTCATTAAGTTTTTTCGTAGACTAAATTGTTATTTCTTAGATAGATGAATGAATTCAGTAAATTGATTGATGCTTTGATTCATGGTGTGTTATTGTTCATAATATATTTATGTTGATTGAGTTATTAGTTTCAGAGTTTGTAGTTAATGTGTGAAGAACTTGATTATTGCAACAATTTAGATAGACTCAGATTTGTTGTAGTTGAACTATCTACACTATTTAAACCTCTACAACTATCTGCGTAGACTTTGATGGAAATATTGAAAGAAAATATGAATACTCGGTTCATAAAATTAATGCCAGACTAAGGTTGTTTTTATTACATTTTTAGAGCCCAAAATTTTGGCGTCGTTGTCAAGGAGAATGTCAAAGATAGTATAGGTTGCATCTCTAGAGGATGAGGTATTGAAAACAGAAGGTAAGAACCTATGTAGGAAATAAGTAAAATGCTTGTGCCAACACCCACCTTCAGTTGATGCATAGAGGTTATATAGGTGCATAGAATTTGTGTCAATGTGTATGACTAAGAAGAAAGAACCTGAAAAACAAAAACCCTTACCAAAAACTACAAAATCCCAGGGCCCGGTGCCCCCTAGAAGGAGCACTTTTATAGATGAAATTATCTAAAAAGTTGAATCTCAAGCCTCAATTGGACCTCGAAAAGGTTCTACCTGAGTCCCTCAAGCAACAAACTCACCAACTGCAGCTCATGTTGAGGTTCATAGCAGAATTGAAGGAACTGAACAGAAATTCCAAAATACACATACCCCACTTTTCAGTCCTTTAGGGAAAGGAAATTCTTGTAATTTGAGAGAAGGAGAAGGGGAGACCAGTGGAATTGTTGAGGCAAAACCACAACCACCTGAACATGGATCTCCTGTGATTTTGGAAGGATAAGGAACACCTGAAATCCTAGACATAGGTAGTGTGATCAAATCTCTAAGGGACCAAGTAATCAACCACCCCGATAGAACACCTAGACCAAGAAATCCCTGAAGGTTATTGGCACATTTTTTAACAAATGGCACATCAAAATCAGTCGCGACCTCAGACTTCCACTTTGGAATATCCTATAGTTGATCCGATTGTTAATGCCCCAATAAAATCCATTCCACTATAGAATCTTCCAACCTTCAATGGATTGACCTCAGAGGACCTTAACATGTTCTTATTCAAGTTTGATGTCCTGTGTGGAGGCTATGACTATACCTCTGAACCTCAGAAACTAAATATATTTCCTTCCATGTTGAAAGGAGGAGCTTTAATATGGTTTATGGGACTAGGAGGAGGAACTATAAATTCATGGGATGAAATGAAACAAGCCTTCCTTATGGAATATCAAGATTACTGTAGAACCAGGGGTTTAAAGGATGAAATATTTAAAATGATTGCAAAAGAAAATGAAACACTAGAAGAATATGTTGAAATATTTCAATATAACCTGCAGAGATCTCCTTACAGTACACTACTAGGTGAGGTACTTAAATCCACTATAATCAAAGGTATGAAGGATGAATGTGTAGAGACGTTAAATTTGATGGGAAAGGTGATATTTATCAAGAAACATATGATGACATTGTCCAATTGTGTATCAGGTGTTCGTGCGATAGTACAAGAACCAGATCAGGAATACGAACCCCCATCACCAGAAGCAACAACAATACTAGCGGGAGTGTCACCCAAGCAAAAATTGGTAATCTTTTAGAAAATTTTAAAACTAACATTTTGGGTACTCTGACTACACAAATGGATGTTCTGTAGGTTAAAAAAAAAGAAGAAGAAGCATAACAGTTGTTGGCTATATTTTTTCCATGATGCAGAAGGAAACATGGTTCAAGAGAGTGTCCCTTGGATGTGGTTCAGACTTGTTCCATCTGTGCCAAAGACCATGCAACAGAGAAATTTCCATCACTCCCTAGACTACAAGTTGTCTTTAAAGAAGCATAAGAGGAAACTAAAACAATATATCTGATGGCTCAGTGTCACCAGTGGAAGGCTCATCTCCCAGGTATGTTACAATATCCTTCTTGTTTCTTTCTTGGACAGTATAATCAACAACATAATTCTAGAAACACATGGCAGGGCCAACCATTTTCTAACCCCACCTAGACGTCCCAACAATATCCTACTGTACCCTAGCCAAACCAACTAGTTTCTAATCCTACTTGGAAAAAATTGCAATACCCTACCCCATTTTGGAAGAATTCAAATAATAACCCCTATCCTTCTCATTGGACTAGCACAGCTACCCAAGCCCCCAATTGGACTCAAAACTAGTAGAACCCCATGGGACTGACCAATCAACCCATGGGAATGGCTCCTAAAGCTCAACCCACTTTACAAGATCCACTTCAATTGCCCCAGAATCCCCAACCTTAAATGTGCCCTCAATTACTAGCTCAAACCAACCCGAATCCTAATAACATATCAGTCTAGCTCATGCAAATTGTCGATAATTTGGAGGGTGAAACAAAATTTGTAGGGTGAAACGAACTCCGGTTGATATCAGGGCATGTAATTTCTCCTTAGGAAAGTGACATTCATCAAGAACAAGAGAATGAGAATGATATACAACCAGCAATAAAACCATCGACTGTGGTCATAATAGAAGAAATAGAACAAGGAGAAAACACAGTCAAGCAACAAAATCCTAATAAAGACGTAATTTCTCCTCCCCCATTTCCCGAGAGGCTAATGATAGAAAAATCATCTGTATATCCTAACTTTGATATCGTCAGGGAGATAAATAATCTTTGTTTTAAAATTCCATTCCTATAGGATTTGCAAGATATTCCTATTTATGCAAAACCAATTAAAGAATTATGTCGGAAGAATCTCGGAAGGAAAACTAAGAATCCCTAAACTGTCCACGTGGTAGGAACTTTGTCCAATCTTATTCTAGGAAAACTGGATCTAGTCAAGTACACAGACCCAGGGAATCTCGTGGTAATGGTTCAAATATAGGGTTGTTTTTTTCCAAATAGACTAGTGGATTTGGGGGAAGCCATCAATATTCTGACCACCAAGACCTATAATGTCCTAGGTATCACCTCCTTCGAACCTACTTCAACTATGTTAGAATTGGCTGATAGATCAGTGGTTAAACCAATCGGTACATTACAAGACATAGAAATCTCGGTTGACTCTTGGGAATACCCAGTTGATTTCCTAGTTGTCAACCCAAGAAGTAAACTCGATGGACATCGATTAATATTGGGATGAACGTGGCTAGAAATGACAGATGCATACATAGGATGTTGCATAGGCAACATGACAATTGCTAGAGGAAGTTCTATAAAAAAACTTATCTTGTATCCTCCAACTAAATCATTTCTGTCACACATCAACAGTTGCAACCACCTAGATATCCAGAAGAAAACTTATTATCTCCTCTTACACTAGAAGAAACTCTTGGGCTCAAAAACCAACTAGAAGATGATGTGATCATCAACTTCATTAACAACCCACTTGTTATAAGTAACCCGACATGTCAAATGCTAAAAGTTTTTTTAGATAATGAAGCACAGGGAGATCCTTTGGAGGAATAGATGGAGCAACATATTCCCACTATTGTTGTCCATAAAAAAATTACAGTTGAAATCACACCAGGAAGATTTATGAATATTAACTCCAATTTGAATGAGCAACAACAACAAAATTGATTCAGATCCTTTCTAAATAAAAACAGGATTTTTCTTGGGAGTATCTTGAAATGAAGGGCATTGAACCCTAGATATGTACACACCATATCTATATTGAAAAAGATACCCTACCCATACGACATCCCTAACGAATATTAAACCCTCATCTCAGGGACATTGTCAAAGAAGAATTACAAAAATTGTTGGATGTAGATTTCATATATCCTATTTCAGACAACGAGTGGGTCTCTCCACTAATAATCGTCCCTAAAAATAATGGTAAGTGGAAAATCTATGTAGACTATAAAGAACTCAATAATGCTACCCAGAAGGACCATTTTCCCCTACCTTTTATTGATCAGGTCCTTGATACTTTAGTAGGGAAGAATTTTTTCTCCTTCCTAGATGGATTTAGCGGTTATAATCACATTCAAATTTCTTTGGAAGACCAAGATAAAACTACATTTACATGTCCCTAGGGTACCTTCGCATATCGAGTATTTCCCTTTGGATTATGTAATGCTTCAGCTATATTCCAGAGAGTTATTTTAATCATATTTTCTTATTTAATTAATGAAGGACTTGAAGTTTACAAGGACGATTTTACCCCTTATGGTACTAACTTTGATCAAGATTTAAGAAATATAGAGAAGGTACTTGAACGATGCATTTCTACTAGGCTATGTTTGATTCATGAGAAATTTCATATGATGATGATTGAGTTGTGGTACTAGGACACTATGTTTCTACAGATGGAATCAAGGTATACCTAGCAAAAATAGAGGTAATACTTAATTTTCCTACACCCTGTACACAAACTAAGGTACATAGTTTCCTTGGATGTGTAGGATATTATCGTAGATTCACAGAAAAAATTTCAAGAATAGCTACACCTTTACATGCTTTAACTAGTAATGTGGAATTTCAGTGGTCTGATAAGTGTGACATTTCATTTGTTGATATTAAAAGGTTATTTTCAACAACACTAGTGTTGAGAGGACCAAACTGGAAGTTACCATTTCACATCTCTTCAGACACATCAGATATCGATATAGGCGTTGTCCTTGGATAGGAAGAAAACAAGAAACCTTATGTTATTTATTTTATTATAAAAAATCTTACTCCTGACGAATTGAATTACACAGTCACATAAAAAGAATTTGTAGTCGTTATACATGTTATTAATAAATTTTGCCACTATATAACAGGCTATCTAGTAATTTTGTATATTGATCACTATGTTATTATATATTTAGACAACAAACCAATTACTAATGGATGGGTTACTCAGTCGTTGTTGCTATTGATTCAACATCATCATTAAGGATCAGGAAGAGAGAATAGTGTTGCATATTTCTTGTCTCATGTACCCAAAATAGATAACTCTTTGACAGTCAAAGACCAATTTCCAGATGAACAAATGTTCCCTATGACTATTAATATGCCTTGGTATGCGTATGTGGATAATTATTTGGCAGTTTGGAAATTGCCAGCACACCTATCATCAAGAGAAATGGAATCAATTTTTCATCGTAGTGCATGGTTCACCTGGATTGGTGGATATATTTTCCACACATGGTATGATCTTCAGATCCAAAGATGCATCAGAGACAATGAAATTCACAATGTCTTGAAGGCGTGTCACAACGAGCCCTGTGGAATACATTTTGCAGACCGCAGAACTGGGAATAACGTCTTACAAATGGGCTATTATTGGCCCTCAATATTCAAATATGCAAAGAAGTATGTCTAGGCATGTGAAATTTGTCAGAGGATGGGCTGACCAGGCCGAGATGATGAAATGTCCCTACCACCCATAGACAAACGAACAAGTTGAGAGTACCAATAAAATCTTGGAGGCAATCTTGACAAAAAAAAGTTTCAACAAACTGTCAAAATTGGGCAGTCGAGCTTCCAAATTCCTTATGGGCCTATCACACAACATGGCGTAACACTACTGGATACTCTCCTTATCACCTAGTCTTTGGAAAATATCATATATTTCCAATTCAATTTGAGATCAATACTCTAAGAATGGACCAGGAAATTGGATTGGATATTACGGAAGCACACACGTAGTGCTTACAATATCTCAATGAGTTATATGAAGCACTCTTGTTCACCTTTAAGTGCACAACTATTATTCAACAGAAGAGAGATAGCTAGAACAACAAGCATATCAAGAAGAAATCCTTCCAGAAAGGTGATTGGGTGCTTCTCTATGATTCCATATTTCAGTATTTTCTTGGGAAATTGCAGACAAGGTGGTTGGGACCATATGAAATCAAGGAATTCCATGATAATGACACTTTCACTTTAGTTACCATCGACAGGTCTAGTTCTCCTTTTTTGGTAAATGGACATCGACTATGAATCTACCACCAACGAATTTCAAAAGAATCCTTTTTCCAAGAAGTAATGATCCTGTTGTTCAGATTTTAGTTGGATGGGAAGGTAACCCAATAGCTTTAGCTCCATGAAACTATTGTCTTTCCAGGACTATACATATTGTATATATTTTTCTTTAAATATTTGATTGAGTTTTAAGTTTTTTCTAGGAAAGTCACTATAAAGAGCTTTGGAGAACACAAAAACTATAAAGGATGACTGTAATGAAATATAATTATCACTCTTTTATGTTCCTTATTCAAACTTCAAATTTCTCTTGTTTCACTTTGAAATGCCATCGAATATAAACCTTGTTTTATACAGGAGATGAATATGTCATGTTCCACAACAAAAAGTTAGACATTGCACTCAAACGATGTGCAGTTATGACTGTAGTAAATAGAAATGAATGCATGACACCATAAACCATCCAATATATTGTATTCCCCTGATCATTGAATAAACCTACTCATAAAATTAAATGAATTTAGTTGATGACTAATCAATCCTAGATTTGCTAAATCAAAAAAAATTGCGGGAGGTATCCAATTACTTAATCTGATGGTTAAATTTGAACATCATTGTCATCTTCCTCGAATGTAAAAACTATCATTTCCTTTGTCATGATTGTTGCTCCCTTTGCAGGTAGTGTCTCTCATTCGAACATAACAATTGTCATTCCCTTTGTCACTATTGTTGTTTCCTTTGCGGGTAGTGTCGTTCATTCAAACGTAACAACTGTCGTTCCCTTTGTTGTGATTGTTGTTCCCTTTGTGGGTAGTGTCGTTCATTCAAACATAACAGTTGTCGTTCACTTTGTCGTGATTGTCGTTCCCTTTTTGGGTAGTGATGTTCATTAAAAAGAAATGACTGTTGTTCCTTTTGTGGTTGTTCATGTTGTTGTTCCTTTCCCTTTAAAGTAATAACAACATGAACTTTATGACTACTTGTGATACATTTAGCCACTCCTTTGGGTATGAACTTCACTAATTAATTTTCAACAACATCATTTCTAATCATCATGGTAACGATTTGTCATTTTATTTTGAGGACTATCTAGCATACCTTATCAAATTGTTTATGAATTGATTTTTCATAATTATCTTAATATTGTTCATAATCCTTAACCACTGTAATTCGTTTCTTTCCCCTATATACATATACTTGAATGATAAATTGCCTTTACATCATAATCAGGAGTCTAAGGCACATTTTTACTTGGAATTCTTACACTTCTTAGCCATCCCACACTCTTAAGGAGTAGATGAGCCTCCCTTAATAAAGTCTATAATAATAATAAAATAATAATAATAAATATAAATAAAGAAAATAATCTTCTCCCAAAAAGGATAGGGGGTATCATCATGATCCAACCTACCACGATCATAAGAGATTAACATAAGTGGCATTTCCACTATGGTTATCACACCAGGGAAATGGCCTTTGACATTTAGGGTCAAAGGACAAGAGGCCTCATCATGAGCCGACTTGTTCACTTTGTTACGATCTAGTGAGTGGCATTGTTGTTATCTTGCTACCAAACCAGGATAGTGGCCTTTTTGGGAAAAGACTATTCAAACTATTTATTGAGGATATTGGATCATCTATGGGTGAAAAGGAAACCTTGTCGAGGCTATGGGCGCCTGCTGGTAGCAGTGGCTCTATCTATGGTATTGAATTTTATCTTAATACGCTAAGTTTTTATTGTGTTCATAGACTTCCTTTCTTAAAAAAAAAAGAGGCTATCATTTCGACTATATTCAACATAAGGGAAAGTAACATAATTATGACACGTGGCATATTTATAAAACATTAACATATTAGGAATACTCGGAATATTCTTCCTTAACATATTGAATATTGGTATTTGGACTTGTAATTTTCACAAAATGTGTGATTATCATTCATGATTAACATTAAATTGCTTTGAAAGTTATTAACAGTTGTTCTCCCAGCAGCGGCAGTGTAATAATTATCCCTCACTTGACTGACCGCCATCATTACGTTCACACATACCATCGGTTGAGGTCAACCTTTTAATTCATTGGGGGGTGGACATTCCGCATGATTATAGATAAGCCATAATGATTATAGATAATGGGAAAATTCATATTTCTATATACCATTGTTGTTCTGTAATTTTTACAATTTCTATTAATTTTCTTTCACAGGATGGTCTAACTAGTTTTGCAGTTGGGAACGATAGTTATGAAGACTTGTTTAGAGAAGATATGGGTGGTTGAAGCATTCATCGTGAGCCTACATTGTTTCAATTAACTGACCAAGCAAGGGAAATTCTACACCGTCTAGGGTGGACACAATACTTTAATAGACTGCAGGGATTCGATATAAATGTCGTGCTAGCATTCTTCCAAAATTTATAGGGGGAAGTCTCATTAATTCGAGGCATACAAATACCAGTTACTAATTCCATTATAGCTGAGGTAACAGGCCCCCCAAATGAAGGAACATAGTGGGCTGGTAAATACACAACACTCAAGGAAGTTGTGGAATCCTTTGTAGAACCAGGGGAGGAATTCGACAAGAAAGGAAAAGGCCTCAACCCCACTGCTCTTAGTGAACCATGGAGGGAGCTAGTAGGTGTGGTGCAGAGATATATCACATGTGATGGATGATACTATGTGGTGAGACCTTGCCACCTCAAGCTTCTAGAAGTATTAAAACAACGGTTAGTGATAAGGGAGAAGTTTATGGAATATTTAGCAACATAGAGAATTCATGAAGAGGGAGAAGGTTGTGGAATATTTATCTCCCATCCATAGACATGTTGTACATTTAAGGTTGCAGTATTTTGGAGAAATAAAAGAATAATACCTTTCTGCTGCCAAATTAAGATGGAGTGTCTCTTCAAATGAAGTCAAGAACAAGGAACCATTTGATTTCAGGAATGTTCAAGCATTTTCTCTCAGGTTAGAGATGTATGCCAAAATGTTCATGGAAGAAGGGCCTTCCTGGATTGGATTCATGTACAATCCCCTCATAATTTGGTATCCTCTAGAGGGTTATTAGAGTGTTTATGAAATTCGTAAGAAAAGGGAAGATGTTTCTTTTGAAGAGATTAAAGGTAAGAATGGGTTCCAGAGACCTAGGGGAGAGACCTATCCACCCTTGAGTATCATTTATTTTCATATAAACTCTCTTGTTGCATGAGGACATGCAAAATGGTAAGCTAGGGGGTATGTTGGGTTGAGAAAAAGATATAAATATTCTCATTGTTACTCTCGTTTGTGATATATTATTTTTTGAATTTTCTATTAATTTGAAGTAATTAGGGAAGAAAATGGTTAAAAAACCTTTAGGAAATAATATAAATGATAGTAGATATTTTATGAACTTTGGTTTGAATTGTTTTGATTTTATGCAAAAATGGACAATTGTTGTTAACTAAAGATAATTAAGAAGATCATAAAGATGCATGGGACATTGAAGATTGAAGAAATCAGGCACAAAACGGTTCAAAGGAAGATTGACTTTTTATCTTGCAATCTTCATAAATAGTAAAAGCAATCATGAGGATCTCTCGATCCTCAGAATAGCTTAATTTACTTATCTCATTGTAATATATAAAGAATAGTGAATGATAGAGAGATACCCAAGAATTCGGATCTCTTAAATTCTTGACACTTTGTACAACAATACCATTGTAAATGACTTATCAGTTATGGAATTAATGAAATCTTCAAGCGTTTTGATCATTTCTGCGTATTGAGTTTTTCGTAGCAGTATATTTTGAAGACCGTGAGCTGATTCAACATGAGCTACTGTCTCATTTGTAATATTATCAACTATGTTATAGTTCTATGCTTCAATATTTCCTTTCAACAGTTAAGATAGACTCATTAATGTGTTGATTCTTTTATGAATTGGTTATGTTGTTCCATTCACAGAGAATAGATATTCCATTTGGAGATTATCGATTATCGTTCCATTTCCATTTGCTGTCAATTTATCGCATTTGTTGTTCCTTTCATCATATTCGCATTTGTTGTTCCTTTCGTTTAATTTGAATTTGATGTTCCTTCTTAAATATTCAGTAATTCGTTGTTTCTTTTCAATAGATTAATTAATCATTGAGAGATTGATCCATTAAGTGTTTTCGTAGACTAAATTGTTGTTTCTTAGATACATGAATGAATTCAGTAAATTGATTGATGCTTTGATTCATGGTGTGTTATTGTTCAAAATATATTTATGTTGATTGAATTATTAGTTTTAGATTTTGTAGTTAATGTGTGAAGAACTTGATTACTGTAGTGATTTAGATAGACTCAGATTTGTTGTAGCTGAACTATCTACATGATTTAAACCTCTACGACTATATGCATAGACTTTGCTAACAATCTTGAAAGAAAAGGAGAATCCTCGGTTGATAAAATTAATGCCAGACTAAGGTTGTTTTTAGGACATATTTAGATCCCAACACAAATTCTAGAGCTTCCCCCTCCTCCTGCGATGTCTTTACAGATCGAAAAGCCAAAGCCTCCACCTCGTATTCTTAAAGGAGTACTCAAACGCTCTACCCACAACCCTAATTATAGAGCGGCCTAGAACTACTCTATTGTTGAGGATCTGGGTCAAACCCCTTGTGATATGTCATCTTTGGAGGTACTTCAGACATGTCCTTCAAATAGGAATTCCTTTCTATATGCGTCAGGAGCTCTAGACCCATGTGATTCTAAATTGATCAAGTTTGATGTTACAAATGTTCAGCCTCACTTGCCTTACCACGTAGCCTTCCAAATCCATGTGGATTGATCAAAGTATACCATCAAATGTATTGTTATTGATGAATGCATTGCAATGTGCATGATGTCCCTAACCTATTGGAAATACATTGGCTCTCCAAATCTCTCTCAATCTCCAACCATGTTGACCACATTTGATGGTCGTTCTTTCCATCCCCATGATATTCTTCCTACCTTTTCGGTCCAATTAAGGGGAAAGACAATGGAGGTGGATGTCGAGGTTTTTGATGCACCCCTTGACTATAAATTATTACTAGTGCATAACTGGACTTATGCTATGACTGTAGTCTTATCGTCTGTTTTCTTTATTTTATGCTTTCCTCATGAAGGGAAAATCATTACGATCGATCAATTATCATTCGTGCATGCTAGTCCCAATGCATTGGTTGGACCTTCGATCCCCGTGATCGACAATTCTCAGCCAAGAACTGAGGATATTGGTGTTGGAATGTATTCCTCCCTTATGGGTACCTTTTATTTCATGGCACCAATTCATCACATTTATTCCATGTCCAGTAGGTCTGATTCGCCAATGAGGTTTGTTCCTTTCCGCACTTCATATTTTAGACAGGGATAATTTTAAGGATGGAAATTTATATTAAAATGTAGAAACATGGGCTAATATTACTAGTCTTTAATATGAAAAATGTAAAATGTTTGGAGATACTTTTGTAAAAATATTCAAAATTCTACATATTTTGTATAGTTTCTATAAAATTTTGGCGATTTTTAAGGAAAAATAATTTGATTCTATGGAATTTGGGTGAATCATTTTTAGAAAAAATGGAAATTGGCAAATATGTTTTTGGGAAAACCATGGAAAATTAGCCCATTTGCGAAATTCAACCCCTAAAATCATCTATGATTTTAACGATCCTTGGACCATACCTTCCCTGACCATGTATTGTGAAGGTCATACACATATTGGAATGGTAATTCCACTGTCGGCAGAAGAGATAGTGTATCAGGTTGTTCTTGAGTCTTCTATCGACCCAGATCTTGTCTTCTCGCAGACAAACGAGGAGGATCATGTTCTCTAGCCCATATGGGCCACTTCTATTCGAGTTAATTCACACACACCTAGGATTTATTTTTCCTAAGTTTTTTCCTTGTTTATTAGTAATAATTAGTCATTATCCAGTCTCCTATATTTTAGGGGAGAATATTCCACCTGGAGAATATTCTCTTTCAATTGACACTTCAGTTTGACTAGTTGAGTTGAGTTTAGATGTTGCATTGGTTTTGTGACCATGCAACATTGGGATCATCACCATATAATCCGCACTTACCTTGGGATCATCACCATACTATAGCATTACCCTTGATTTACTGATTTAACTCCTCACTACTCTCGGTTTAGTCAGTTAACTGAAGACTAGTTGACTAGTTAACTCAACTAGGTGGCAGTTCACTCTCGTAACTTACTGAGAGAATAGACTAGGTGGTAGTTCACTCCTGTGACTACTGTTGTGTGTCCAAATCAATCTATACCACCACTATGGCACATTGGTTCTCCTCTAGTGTGTACTCATTGAGTTATATAGAGTATATCATGTGTAAATTATTCATTATTCATAACAGTTAATGAGAATTCTTTCATTCTTTCTCTCCTTCTTCTTCTTTCTTAATTTCTATCTACAAATGTGCATATCATTTTTTATCTAGATATATTATTTGTAGGTTCAACACATTTACATGGTATCAGAGCTGACGGACTGCTAAGAAAAATCTACACCAATTTTTTTTGCGTGTACAAAAGATTGAAGACAATGAAAAGATGGATTTCCAAAAAGAATTCATTATTACACCTTACAACTATTTTTCATGGAAGGAGAAAATATCCATACATCTCTGAACCAGAGGGTTGTACAGGTTAATCTTGAATAAATATATAGAACCGACATCAGCCATAGAAAAATCAAAGTACTTAAATCACATGGATGAGGCACTTGGAACAATTTGCAGTCTTATTTCTCCCGATCTCCTTTTTCATATATCTTCCTGTAAGACTCCCAATGAAGCTTGGAACACCTTTGAAGGGATCTTTTGAAAATAGGGTGATATGAGGGGACACATGATGGAGGTGTAGTTGCTCACATTGGATCCAAAAATCTTCGAGAATATCCAAGATTTCTTTACAAAATTCAAGGATATACAGTGGCAACTCAAAGCTTGTGGGGTTGATAAATCGAAGGAGGAGAAACAAATGGTTCTCACCATTATCTCCAATATTGGTCCTAAATTCTTTGTATTCATATCCACATTCCATTATGTGAGATTCTCCTCTGGATCCAACTAGAAGATGCCTTCTCTTGAGGAATTTATCGAATCCCTGACACAAGAGAAAACCAAGCTCATCAACATGGGCACAATCAAATGCCCAAGGGTGAATGCACTCACTGTGAATGATGGAAGCCAAAAATATCATAAATATAAAGATAAAGATAAATGGAAATCTCATGCACATCTGAATAAGGAAGGGTACACAAAACCCTTCACCGATTCCTTCGGATCCAAAGGGGCAAAGGGAAAAAAAGGGGAGAAATGCATGTACTGTCACAAAGGATTCCATTTGGAATCTGCATGCATGAAAAAACAAATAGATCTAACGTCTCAAATACTTCAACAAAAAAACCTTGGAGATCGCATCCTCGAGAGTGCTAAGAAGAAGAAGCCAGAAGATCTAAATCCAAAGAAAGGCAATTCTAGCCATGCCTTGATTGCCATCAACTCCTCTACTGATCCTTGGATCATAGATTCAAGAGCATCACATCACATGATTGCATCAAAAGAAGTATATTCTTCATTGGATTCATGCAAAGTTCCTCCTATCCTGATGAGGGACAACTCTTTTTTCGAAGTCACTAGCAAAGGAAGGATTGAAGTCAACAACGTAAGCTTCGAGAATGTGCTACACGTTCCCAAATGTTTTGTCAACCTTCTTTCCGTGTATCAAATGATGAATTCCTGCACTGGAAATAAATTCATATTCACACCAAATTTCATGGACATCTACGACATGTAAACCAACTCCAGGGTTGCTATCGGTGAGGTAAATCATCAGTCTGGATTGTATACATTTTCTGAATTCATTGAACCTGATTCTACTTTACTGCTTACTCATGCTGATGAAAGTAGTAGGATATGGCATGAAAGGTTTGGACATTTGAATTTTAGATACATGAAAAATCTTAGCAAGCAAATATTGGTTGATGGTTTACCAAACATCCATTTCTCCAAGGGAGTATGTGAGGGATGTGTTCTTGGAAAACACCCTCAAGAGAAATTCGTCAAAGGAAAATCCTAGCGAGCTTCCGCACCTTTAGATCTGATCCACATTGACCTTATGGGTCCTTTTCTTCATCCATCCATCAACAAAGAGAGGTTTTTTCTCATTTTTGTTGACGATTTCTCACGTTTTACATGGATCTACTTTCTCAAGAAAAATTTTGAGGTCTTTCAACACCTCAAATATTTCAAACCCTTGGTTGAGACATAGTCCAGAAATAATATCAAATTCCTCTGAACTGATAATGAGGGAGAGTATGTAAATCATGAGATCCATAATATTTTCCATGAGGCATGGATTTAGTTGCAGCAAACAATTCTCTATACTCCGTAGTAAAACAGAGTTGTTGAGCGGAAAAACAGATCTCTAAAGCAGATGGCATCTTCCATGTTGCATGCAAAGTCACTACCACAAAGACTATGGGCCGAAGCACTTAATTGTGAAAAAGACATCCAAAAACAATATCCCCATAGATCTGTTAAGGATAATACCCCCTATGAGGCTTGGAGTATCCTCAAACAGGAAGTGACACATTTTCGCATTTTCGATTCACGTGCATGGGACCAACTTCATTCTAAAAAGAGGAAGACACTTGATCCATAGAGCACTGATTGTATTTTCATTGGATACCTTGACAGTGTGAAGGGATATAGGATTATTGATATTTCCTCAGACCATCTCATCATTACCTCAACAGCCGCATGCTGACACCTTCATTCTTCCACCTGTCCGAGCTGATGAACATGCACATGATGACTCTTCTTCAGATGAGAGTTTTTATTCATAGGACTCATATGATTCAGATTCAGATTCAGTAAAATCAGATGCAGATTCAAAGCATCCAGATGTAGTTGCAGAGCCAGAGAAAAGGCCCAAGTAGGCATAGATTACTCTTTAGGATGCATGGGATCTCGTTGGTGATGCAGCTGATACTAGGAGGACTCAATCTGATTTCGAGGAGCCTCCTATTACACTCACCTCCACTGAACCATTTCCCTCCAGGCATCTTTCCTTGGTTCAGTCTTCAGATCCACAGTATTATGGTGAGGCTGCTGGAAATCCATTTTTGGAATCTACCATACAGGACGAGTACAAATCCCTCCTCGAGAACCAGACTTGGGATCTAGTTCCCCTTCCTTCTGGGAGGAAACTTGTCAGATGCAGATGGGTCTACAAGACCAAGAGTGCAACGGATGGACAGATTAGTAGATACAAAGCCAGGCTTGTTGCCAAAGGATTTCAGCAGTTCATGGTATTGACTATGATGAGACCTTCACTCTAGTAGCAAAGATGGATTCCATACGATTGGCACTTTCCATTGTGGAAGAGAAAGGATGGGAAGTCCATTATATGGATGTGAAGAATGCATTTCTTCACAGTGATCTCTCTAAGGATATCTACATGGAGCAGCCCTAGGGATTTATGCAGGACTCATCTTTGGTCTGTCGACTGAAGAAGTCCCTTTATGGCCTCAAGAAAGATCTGAGGGCATGGTATGACAAGATGGAATCCTACCTTTTCTCACAGAAATTTGTACATTATAAATCAGACCTGAATGTCTACATGCTCTGGACGACTGATTCATTTTTACTCTTAGTTCTATATGTTGATGATTTTTTGATCACCGGTTGCTCAACTTCAGTGATTGTTGCAGTCAAGAGGATTGTACATGATAGGATTTTGATGAGGAGCATGGGTCCGCTACACTTCTTCCCTGGAATCGAGATCAGTCAGGATGCATCAAGAATCAAATTGTCTCAGGCCAAGTATGCATGAGATCTCCTTAAAAGATTTCACATGACAGACTGCAAGTCTGCTCCGACTCGCTTCCTATCAGGAATCAAACTTGAGGATGGTGGAGAGACTCCACTGGTTGAAAACACACTGTACAGACAGCTAGTGATGAGCTTGTTGTATCTCACACACTCTAGACCAAACCTCTCATATGAATTTGGCACAATTTCCAGGTTCATGAAGGAGCCGCATGAGCTATGTTGGAAGGATTCAAATCATATCCTTCGATACGTAAAGGGAACCATCACCTTTGGAATTCATTATGAAACATACTCTACATTAGATCTCATCGGGTTTACTGATTCTGACTAGGCTGGTGATAGCACTGATTGCAAGTCCACATCTAGTTACTCACTCAATCTTGGTTATGGGCCTATCTATCGGTCGAGAAAGAAGCAAGTTTTCATTTCTCTATCTTCAGCCGAGGCATAGTATAGAGGGGTATTTAACATAACCATTCAGGATATGTGGCTACAACATTTTCTCACTGAGTTGGGCATTCAATTTCATCGTTCGATTGTCATATAGTGTAAAAACTAGAGCGCTTTGAAGTTCCATAGAGATCCATTTCATAGGCAATGAACGAAGCACATTGATATCCACATGCACTACACCTGGGACTTCGTACATGAGGGGATCATCGAATTATAGTTATGTCCTTCAGCAGAACAGACGACATACATATTCACCAAGACCTTCACTGAAAAGAAGTTTCATTCTCTACGAAGTCGTCTTGGAGTGAAGAACACAGTTGCCTAGCAAGTGTAGTTCTTCTTTTTACAT
>JZKD02S0276759.1:164216-184950 GCA_000966675.3 Picea glauca | reverse complement strand
ACCTATGTTTGTGGAGGTTGAAAACCATCTAATTTATAACTTTTCCCTTTCCATTTGAATTGCATGAAATGTTCTTGGTGATTGAATGAGTATGTCCCCAAGGTTTGTAACCATTGGACTCCTAAAACCACATCTACTCCTCCTAGAGGGACAATGTAGAGTTCTGATTCCATATTGAAATCTTGGATTTGGAGTTTCACCTTATGGAATTTCCCAACATTTCCAAAAAAATTTGTCGTCTGCAATCATTAATTTCATGTCTGGGACTGTATATACAAATAATTTGAGTTTCCTTGCAATCTTGATATCAAGAAAATTGTGGGTACTTCTAGTGTTGATTAGTGCGGTGAAATTATCATCTTTGATATGTCCTTTTAATTTAAGAGTTTGTGGTTTGGTAATGCCTGTGATGGCTACAAGTGATATTCTTGGTGTGTTGTCTTCTATGAGATCTGAGGTGTCATTTTGGAAATTTGTCATTTCTTCATTTATGGATTCTGTTGAGTCTGATTCGTTGTCCTTTTCTTATTCACAAGTGTAAAATTATTTTGAGTTATCTTTGATCTCACACCTATGTCTTCGGTCCCATTTCTCTCCACATCGTTTACATTTTCCTTCTTTTATCCTTTGGGGCTTTAAACTTCTTTTTTATCTTCATGTATATTGGGTGGTATGTATTTGTCATTTCCTATGGTTTGAGGTACAATCCTTTTTTAATAAACCTTGTTGAATCTTGATTGGCCTTCTAGTTTTTCTTTTGTGGCTTTTTCCTTGCATATTTTTATTTCTACCGTAGTAAACTCATGTAATATTAGCTCATCTTGGATATGTGGTTTGAGACAACCTATGAAAGATTGGAATAATTGATCATCAGATATTCCAAATACTCGGGTGGTGAGAGCTTCCCATA
Source organism: Picea glauca (assembly GCA_000966675.3). Lineage (NCBI taxonomy): Eukaryota > Viridiplantae > Streptophyta > Pinopsida > Pinales > Pinaceae > Picea > Picea glauca. The sequence continues at coordinate 184,040 of JZKD02S0276759.1, read as the reverse complement.
GGTATGCAAATTCATATATGTTGCCTTTTTGTTGTAGTATGGTGAGTTTTGAAAGAAAAAAAAATCCGAGATGCCTTGGAATCTTTAAAAAAAATCATTTTTGAAATTATTCCAATTATATGACTGGATTCTTCCTTTCCACCATAGATACCAATTGTATTCAATGATTTCGAGGTACATGGATGTGTATTTGACCTTTTCTTCATCGATTGTAATATTATATATATATATGGAAATATTCTTCAGTTTTTTTAAACCAAGCCACGCATTGGTTATCACCTCCACTATATTTTGATAGTTCAATTTTGTCTTTGGGAGGATAAATTATTAAGGGTTGATGTTGTGATATAGGTTGAGAATTTGAATTGTAGGGAGGTGGTGGGAGTGTTGTGTTATATGTGCTTGAGTCACTTGGTTGTGGTTGGGTGTCTTGTTGGTGCCCTTGCCCTTTTATTAAATTTAAAAGCTCATTAAGATTTTCTTCCTGATGTTGTTTCATCACAACCAAACTTTGTTGCAAATCATCATTTATTTCTCATTAAAAGTTTCCCAAACCTCGTTGTAGGTTGACCCCGATTTCTTGAAAAATATCTTTTTTAAGATCATGTTTTAGATTATCCATGCCTTTTTGTAATTCAAATCTGACTTCTGTTGAAATTTTTTCTTTAATATTATGGGTCAACTCTTGTTTGAGTGCCTCATTGTTGATCATCATTTCTTCTAATAGCTCATCGTCGGTTTTTTGTATTGAATTTTTGAGTGATTTTATAATGCTTTTACACTCTTGGCCTATTTTTTCCACTTGAATTTTTAATTTCGACACCCTTCTGGTGTTTGGGGGTGTGTATTTTTCTGTAATTTTGATCTTGCTTGGAATATCACTTTTTAATTATTAGAATTAAATAATTGTATTTAATTTAAGAAAAATTAATTATATATGCATATAATATAATATAATAATATAATTAATGGTGTAAAGGGGGGGTACGACTATTTAGAGTATGGGGGTTCATGGAAGGATGCATGCAAGATGTAGAGAGTGGAGAAGAGGGGAAGAGTTTACGGAAGGATGGGAAGGGCTACGGTTCAAACTGTGGGGTTAGTTATGGGATGGTGGGAAGGGTTGGGGTGAAGGAGAAGGTGTGGGGAGTGTGGGGGAAACTGTGGTTGCGGTGAGGAGAAAGACGTGGGGGGTGTGGGAAATGACTGTGATATGGGGAGTGACCAGCTCTGATACCAATGGAGCATAAGAATCAGAGAGATAAGATTCTGAATAAGATAATGAGTAAAATATTTATAATGATTTATTTTTTTTACAATGTATGAATATTGCAATGAGAGGAGCCCATTATATAACGACCTCTATGAATTTTTATGGAGAGTCATGAAATTTGGTCATGACTTTTAGTTTATTGTTTAAATTATAATTTATTATTTATTTTGTATTTATTATCTTATTTATTATTATTTTATACATAACATGTTTTCCCGGATTATGCTCCTCCGGATTTTAGGTTCACCACCTCACCCCGATGAGACAATATTGTAAGAAAGTAGATATCCTCGAATTCAATTCTCAATAGTTTCCCATCGAGTTTTAATACCTTTGTATTTGTATCCCAAAAATTAACTAGCATTTGGAGAAGCCTCACTTGAGCCCTCATCCCTTTGAGAGCCCAGAACTTATAAATCCTGCATCTTTTTATTGATAATTGGGCCCCTGAATCTCTTTCCACTACAAAATCAAATTCCTCATGCTCTCTTTCTCTCCATTCAAGTACCATCCTACAAGAAAAATCCATTTTTTTGAGTCAAACTTATTTTAAAAACCAAATTATGGACTTGTACGCGAGTTGCAGTATACACAGTCGCATATAGGGATGCATATACATGGTTTGTTTTGATAACAATCATGTATAGGGATGCATATACGTGACCTTATGATATACATCCCGAGCACACCCTAATCCCTAATTTGCGCATTAAAAAACTCAAAAAGTGAGACCTAATTTAAAATTATAATCCAGTAGAAATGAAGAGGAGGGAAAGAGTACTTACTTGGTCCAGATGGTTGTCAATTTTGTCACTCATAGCTCCTGCAATCGACACTTGAAGGTCGTGGGAAATTTGGTCCAAAATGCACTGTTTGGGTAAAAATGTGAAATGGTATGGTAAGATTGGTTATTTTTAATATTTATAGAAAACTTGTACCCACTTTTAATACTTTTTACGAATATTTTGACCCAGTGGACTAATAGTGCAGTGGAAGGAGTTGGTTTTGGTGGTTTTATCGAGGGATTCTTGTGGTTTCTAGCGTCATGTCACCCATTCATGAATTTTCCAGGTATTTTATTTTAACAAACATATAGGATAGGTTGTCACTCCATTTTGCACACTTGCATTATCCTATGACTGCGATTCATATGCCTTAGGTATGAACCCATTTTTTAGCGACACAAAACATCCTTTCTTCTACTAGAAGTGTCGTTAGAAAATGGTAGAGGCTTACCAAACATGGTTTCCCTATTTAGTGTTAAATTTGGTAGCATCGACAATCATTCTCCAATGAGAGTCCATATGGGCCACCCTGAGGCTAGCCAGGGAGATTTGGAGAATCAACCAGTCTTCTGAGGTATTGAAAAAATCCAAGGGGAACATACAAACTTTGTGAATCAAACCAAAATTTAGGATGAACGAGATGCTATGTGAGTCTAATGAAAAATTCAGGGGGATCGTACAACCTCTGTGAGAATAGATAGTCTAGTGAAAAAATCAGGGGGAACGTACAACCTCTGTGAGCATAGATAGACTAGTGAAAAAGTCAGGGGGAACATACAACTTTTGTGAGCTTAGTCAAACCTTGTGAGACATGAGAAAAAGTCAAGGCATCTAGCAAAATTTAGGTTGAATATAAAATTCCTATGAGTTAGAAACAAACAATATTCCTAATATTGCAAATGATATAAATGTATTGATCTAGTCCGTTGGCACGTGTAACATTATCCACCATGAAGAGAATTTCGAATTGCCTTGTAAAGAGTCAAGTTGTAACTAAAGTCTCAAGTCTAATTCTATTTTAGAAATAAAGTGTAATGTTGAGTTGTAACTAAAGTCTAAAGTATAGTTCTATTTTAGAACTAAAGGGTAATGTTGAGTTGTAACTAAAGTCTTAAGTCTAGTTCTATTTTAGAACTAAAGTGTAATGTTGAGTTGCAACTGAAGTCTTAAGTCTAGTTCTATTTTAGAACTAAAGTGTAATGTTGAGTTGCAAATGAAGTATTAAGTCTAGTTCTATTTTAGAACTAAAGTGTAATGCTCAGTTGTAACTAAAGTCTCAAGTCTAGTTCTATTTTAGAAACTAAAGCATACTACTCTCAAGTCTAGTTCTATTTTCAAACTAAAGTGTAATGATGAGTTGTAACTAGTCTCAAGTCTAGTTATAAGTTCGAACTAAAGTATGGAGCTGAGTTATGATTAACTCATGCAAACAGGTTACTATTTTGAGCCTCTCGTCTTCTCCTCTTCAACCTATATAAGTAGAGGTCTAACCCTCTCTTCAACACAGTTTTGATATGCAGGTTAAGGGTGAAGCAATAAGGGTGAAGCAATAGAGGCACACATCAGTGATAAAGAGGCAACATACCAAAGTATCATATCAGTGTTGTATATCAACAATAGAGGCAGAATATCAGAGGAGTATTTCAGCAAGGTCTTGTAGGTCTTTGTCAGGTCAGAGTCATCTTGGAAAGCTCTTTAAGATAAAAACATTCGTGGTGGATATTTGTAAGAGATATTACATTATTAAAGCAATAAAGGAATATCATTTGCTAGGGTTTTTCTCCTTGTACAAGGTTTCCCCATGGTTTATGTGTTGTTGATGTTCATGCTTACTTATCTACATAGTTATTGTTATTTGATTATGATTTGGTATTGTTGAAGTGTATTAAGTTGGAATCAAAGTGTTGAAGTAAATAAAATAATTAAGTGTATTTAGCATGGTATCAGAGTGTAGGGTGTGTTAAACATGTTGAAGTGCAACAGAAGGTACACACAGATCCAAGCTAGCTTGATTAAGTTTCCAGTGTGAGGTCCATGGCATCCTCCATTTCAGTCAGGGCTGAGGATAGGCTCGAAGGAGATACCAACTTCAATGTGTGAAAGCTATGGATAACAAATATCTTGCAGGAGCATGATCTTCAACAGTATGTGACTACAGTGGTGGAGGAACCCATGAATAATGAAGGAAGAGATACCTTCAGGAAGAATCAAGCAAAGGCCAAGCAAATCATCTTTGACTCATTCAAATAAAGTATAATTCCTGGAATGACTTCATTAAAGGACTGTATGGATATGTTGGTGAATCCATATGAGAAACAAGCTCCAAGTCAGAAGAGGATGCTTAAGCACAAGCTTAATTATTTGAAGATAGAGAAAGGTGAATCAGTGGCATCTTTATGTTCTAGGATAGCCCAGATCAGAGATTAGATTTTGGTCACAGGGGTGACAGTGGATGATGATGATTTAGTGCAAGCCATTTTTTACGGTCTTCCTTCTTCATGGGATACCTTCTTATCCAGTGTAAGTGGGAGAGAGATTCAGCCCACGTTTTATATTTTATGGCATGATTGCCTCCAGGAGGAGAGTCGCACATCTACCAGGAGCGAGCCAACGAAAGAAGAGCACTCATCTTTAGCATCAAGATTCAAGAGAAAGAAGAAATGCACTTTCCAGAAAGGCTCCCAGAGGAATCCAAACACCAAAGGTACATTCAAAGGAAAGAATATTGATACATCTAAGATTAAATGCTTTAGTTGTAATATGTTGGGTCATTTTGCTAAATATTGTTGGTTTAGAAAGAAATATCCAAGGAAAGGGAAACATCATGCCTCAACTGTTGAGGATGATGAATCCAAAAGAAATCAGAAAAGTCCTTCTAGTGAGAAAGAAAATAGAAAATAATATTACTTGGTTTCTTCCTTATCCAATTCAATTTTCGCGGGGCTGAAAACTTGGTTATTAGATAATGGTGCATCAAATCACATGACAGGGTTCAAGGAAACCTCTCATATTTCGAGAGAAAATATTTTACAGAGCATGTTGAGCTTAGGGATGACAAATGTTACAATATAGAGGGAGTAGGATCTATCTCCTTTAGATTGGAATCTGGGGCTGGACTTCATATTGATGAAGTATTATATGTTCCATGGCTCAAGAAGAATCTACTATTAGTTGCAACCCTTGAGGACAATGGATATTGGGTGATCTTTAAGGACATAAATGCACTATTATGGGCTAAAGGTTTCCACTTAAGTACAACAAAACCCATTGGAACTCGTAGTGCAGGACTGTACATCATGTCAGGAAAGTTAGTTTAGGCATTGTCTCATGATGCGACTAGCTCCAACGATTTGTGGAATAAAAGACTTGGAAATATTCATTACAAAGCTCTTCCATATCTACAGAACATGGTATGTGGCATGCTCTCTATTTCTCTTAGTAAAAATGAAATTTGTAAGGGATGCATGCTAGGTAAAAATATAAAGAGAGGATTTCCTAGCAGTGACAACAGATATTAGGGTATCTTATATCTAGTTCATTCTAATGTATGTGATCCCATGTCATCTCCCTCACTCAGTGGTTGTTTGTATTATGTCATTTTTATTAATGATTACTCAAGAAAATGTTGGATATATTTCCTTAAAGACAAAAGTGACACATTTGATAAATTCAAAGAGTATAAATCCTTTATTGAAAAACAAACAGGGAAACACATCAGAATCCTTAGAACAGACAATGGAGGAGAGTTTGAATCTCTTCAGTTTGAGGATTTTTGCAAGTCAGCAGGAATCAAGAGACAGTTGATCGTGCCATATAGCCCTTAGAAAAATGGTGTTTTTGAGAGGAAAAACATGACTATTTGTGAGGCAATGAAAGCAATGATGTTTGACCAGGATCTGCCAAATTCTTTATGGGAAGAATCTATCTCTATTTTTGTGTATATTCAGAACATGTGTTGACATGCTATCTTGAAGGACAAGACTCCTGAAGAGGTCTTCTCAGGGATCAAACCTAAAGTAGGTAATCTAAGGATATTTGGGTGTCCTGTGTATATTCATGTCCCTAAGGAAAAGAGGACAAAGATGGAACCTTCAGGCAAGAAAGGGGTTTTTGTGGGGTATAGTGAGAACTCCAAGGCTTACAAGATTTATGTACCAGGTCAGAGGCAAATAGAGGTCAGTATATATGTGACTTTCCATGAGGAAGTTGCATTCAATAAATCCATATAGCTTCATCCGGAATCAGAAGCAGTTCAGCTAGCTTCACCCAAATGAAGATTTAGATGATTAGATGGAGGAACCTCATGAAGGGCCAAGTAATGAGCCCCTAGAACCTGATGAAGTGTTAGAAAGAACTCTTGAAGAACCTCTAGCCAAAAGGAAGCCATGGTGGCTTGAATAAATAGTGCAAGAAGAAGAAAGGATAGATTCTCCCAAAGGAACTTTAAGGGAAAGGAAGAGGCCTCATAGGTTTGGAGGCTATGTTGCACCGATGAGAAACATTAGTGATTCTGAACCTTCTTCATTTGAAGAAGAAAATAAATTACAATTATGGAAGGATTCCATGCTTGAGGAATATAAGTCTATTATGAAGAACAATGTTTGGGACATTGTGCCGAGGCCAAAAGACAAATTAGTGGTTTCTTCCAAATGGATCTATAAGATCAAACATGAAGCTGATGGAAGTGTGGAAAATTTCAAAGAAATATTTGTAGCCAGAGGATTCACTTAGAAAGAAGGAATCGACTACAAAGAGACTTTTTTCCCTGTAACCAGGTATACCTCCATTCAAACTATTATTTCTCTAGCTTCTATTCTTGGTTGGAATATACATAAGATGGATGTAAAAACAACATTCTTGAATGGAAAGATTGAATAGGAGCTCTTTGTGGAACAACTAGATGGTTTTGTACTGCATAACAAAAGCACTCATGTATGAAAGCTAAGGAAGGCCTTGTATGGTCTTAAGCAGGCTCCCAGAGTTTGGTATGACAGGATTGATGGCTTTCTTAAAATCTTGGGCTTTCAGAAAAGTGATGTTGATGAAAATTTTTACTTCAAGGAAAGAGGTAACCAACATGTTATACTAATCCTGTATGTTTATGATATATTTATAACATGATATGAAGGGCTAATAGCCTGGTGAAATAGGGATCTAACCTCATAATTTGAGATGAAATACTTAGGCTTGATGAATTACTTCCTAGGATTGGAAGTGTGGCAAAGACAAGGCAAGATATTTCTGGCACAAGGAAAATACACAGTGGATGTACTAAAGAGGTTTGGTATGATGGATTTCAAATCCATGTCTAATTCGATGGTTACCAACCTGAGGAAGCTTCATGATTCTGAAACAGGTTCAGATTCGGTGGATCTCACCATGTATAGGAAGCAGATTGGATCATTGATGTACATCATCCATACTAGGCTAGATATATGCTATGCAGTGATTGCAATGAGTCAGTTCACGACTGAACCGAGAAAAATACACTAAGTGGAAGAAAAGCACATATTGATATATCTCATAGGGACCATTACTTATGGTCTAAGATATACATCCAGTGGTGGTTTATTTCTGCATGGGTATGTAGATGCTGACTGGGTAGGAAGCCTAGTGGATCAAAGGAGTACTTCTAGATACTACTTCATCTTAGGATCCGCTATGATCTCTTGGTCAAGATGGAAGTAGGAATCCATTTCATAGAGTACATCATATATTGAGTACATTGCAGCAAGTGATGCTAGCAAGGAAGTAGTATGGCTCAGAAAATTGGTTTCTGGGTTGTTTGGAGACAAGCTCGAGAAGACGTTGGTTCACTGTGATAATCAAAGTTGCATAAAATTTACAGAGAACCTGGTATTTCATGAAAGGTCAAAAAATATTGACATGAGGTACCACTACATCTAAGACTTGGTCCAAAGAAAAACTGTAAAGTTATAGTACATAGCCACGAGTGAGCAAAAAGATGATATCCTGACCAAGCCTTTGAACTCGAGACAGTTTGTGCAGCTGAGAGGCAAGCTTGGTGTGGCTAAGAATGACTCCCTCGCTGAGAGGGAGTGTTAAATTTGGTAGCATGAATAGTCATTCTCCAATGAGAATCCATATGGGCCACCCTGAGGCTAGCCATGGATATTTGGAGAATCAACCAGTCTTGTGAGGTATTGACAAATTTTAGGGGGAATGTACAACCTCTGTGAGTCAAACCAAAATTCAGGATGAACGAGATGCTATGTGAGTCTAATTCAAAAGTCAGGGGGATTGTACAACCTATGTGAGCATATACAGTCTAGTGAAAAAGTCATGGGGAATGTACAACCTCTGTGAGCATAGATAGACTAGTGCAAAAGTCAGGGGGAACATACAACCTCTGTGAGCTTAGTCAAACCTTGTGAACCATGAGAAAAATTCAAGGCATCTAGAAAAAGTTAGGTTGAATATAAAATTCCTATGAGTTCGAAACAAATGATATTCCTAATATTGCAAATGATATAAATGTATTGATCTAGTGCATTGGCACATGTAACATTATCCACCATGAGGATAATTTTGAATTGCCTTGTAAAGAGTCGAGTTGTAACTGAAGTCTTAAGTTTAGTTATATTTTAGAACTAAAGTGTAATGTTGAGTTGTAACCGAAGTCTTAAGTCTAGTTCTATTTTAGAACTAAAGTGTAAGGTTGAGTTGTAACTAAAGTCTTAATTCTAGTTCTATTTTAGAACTAAAGTGTAATGTTGATTTGCAATTGAAGTCTAAAGTCTAGTTCTATTTTAGAACTAAAGTTTAATGTTGAGTTGCCACTGAATTCTTAAGTCTAGTTCTATTTTAGAACTAAAATGTAATGCTCAGTTGTAACTGAAGTCTCAAGTCTAGTTCTATTTTCGAACTAAAGTGTAATGCTGAGTTGTAACCAGTCTCAAGTCTAGTTCTAAGTTCGAACTAAATTATGAAGATGAGTTATGATTAACTCATGCAAACAGGTCACTATTTCGAACCTCTCCTCTTCTCCTCTTCAACCTATATAAGCAGAGTGTGAACCCTCTCTTCAACACAATTTTTTTATGCATGTTAAGGGTGAATCAATAGAGGCACACGTCAGTGATAAAGAGGCAACATACCAAAGTAGCATATCAGTGTTGTATATCAACAATAGAGGCAACATATTAGAGGTGTATTTCAGCAAGGTCTTGTAGGTCTTTGTCAGGTCAGAGTCATCTTGGCAAGCTCTTTAAGAGAAGAACATTCATGGTGGATATTTGTAAGAGATATTACATTATTAATGCAATAAAGGAATATCGTTTGTTGGGGTTTTACTCCCTGTACAGGGTTTCCCCAGGGTATATGTGTTGTTGATGTGCATGCTTACTTATCTACATAGTTATTGTTATTCGATAATGATTTGGTATTGTTGAAGTGTATTAAGCTAGAATCAAAGTGTTCAAGAAAATAAAATAATTAATCTGCATAAGAAATCAAGCTCATAATTTAACAGTTAAAACCTTTGTGCCATTTGGTGCCCATGCAGAGATTAGTCCATAAAGACCGAGAGTCCCTTATATATGAATTTGCATTTGAGCTGCATATTCAAAAAGAGAAAATATTTTTGAGTTAACTTGTCTCTTTCACACTCGTTAATTGGATTTGAAAGGAAGTCTATTTGGTGTAAGCTTAATCCTTTTTCAGACCAAGTAGACTATTTTTGAAAAAAAAAATTCTTTGGTGTTAAGTTGCAATTGCATATCATTCTCTTGCTTGCATTATTGAGCCTAATTTCGGTTCCCACTTTCACATTATAAGCCTATTATATTAGCAATTTGCATCATCAACTAGCTAGAGCTTTGTTTATATCCTTTGCATCTTGACACCCTGTACCTTATGAGGAAACATTCCCCCGAGTGTCCATATCCTACATGCACCTCATTGCATTGAGCATAGGTATGTTCCATTGTTGGAAATATTTTCTTACTCGCGACACTCGTTTCCTCCTCTATATCATAGCATTCATGTGTCTATGAAAAAACAAAAAAATGCGGGTGGGAAAAGCATATTATCTCATGTTGGAAGCAATCATGTCACCTTTGAACAAAGAATTTTATTTTAAGTCCACTTATCATCCAAATTTTGGGTTTAGCATGAACTCGGGAAGCTGAGATCTTTATTTAGAGTTTACTCCTCCAATTGTTTACTCTTCTAGTCCCTATGGAGAGTTTGATTAGTGCCTCCTGCATCACAAAGTTTCATCATTAATTATATGCGGCTAGAATCCTCCATATGTCTCATGCTCTTGTTCAAAGGATGTCTATAATCCTGTGTCGGAAATTTCTTAGAACTCTTGACTTTGCATGTCAGCTATACCCTCAGTGTGTCTCAGAGTTACATGAAGTTGTAGTCCTACCGTGCAACCTAGTCCTACTTTCCTCATGGGTAGGTAACCTTGAATCCATAAGTCGGCATATCCTCATCAGTCGATGATTGGAGGATTTCCCTTGTGTTTGAAAATAAGAAATCTATTCACACATTGGGATTCATGCGGTGTCTTAGATTCCATTATCCTTATTGGTGGTTTCCTCTCCTTTGTCAACAATTTTCCTTATTGGATTCTATTCAGATGGTATTTTTCGTGCACTGATTGTATCTGGTGCATGCAAAATATGCACATGGTCGTTGGTTCATGAACATGTTCTTCATCCAAGTTCCTCCAAATCATCAAGCTATTGCTTTATACCTCATGTGGACTGATGAGAGATTCCTTAATTCTTTCTTTTCAACAAGTCTCCTTCCATCAAATTCATCTCATCTATTCTGGAAATGAGGCCTAGATTCCTATGAGTACCTAGAGGTTGCAGTCATCAGTGGAAAGTTCTCTCACCATAGACAGTTAGGAATAAATCAATGTCTCACGATTGATGGATTTTTTAAGTGTTCGACCTCAACACCTTTATTCACACTTGTAAGAATGTACTCAATGCCTTGATGCCTACTTTCATTATTGGTAGGATGTCTCACGTTTGTTAACGATATACCTTAATTATTGGTAATCAATCAAAGTCTCATTGTGTTCGACCTCACCTCCTTTATTCACATGTTGTAGATGCACACCTTTGGCAGATCGTGTAGAAGACTTGAAGACATCATTTTGTGGTCACATATTTCCTGATTTGTTGCTATCATTCATTGTACCGGTACATATATGACTTCAGTGATCATGGGAGATAATATTGTACTCCATTGTATAAAGATATATTCAAATTGATTTTGAGACTAGTTTTCATTGGGCCTTGTTCGTGACTATGACATCCTATGGCATGTAAATACCTTTGAATTTCCTATTCATGGCTATAAATAGTTTTTTGGTATATTTCCACATGGATATGCAGTTTAATTCAAATTTGCAGCCATGTGCACAAAGTCATTATGGATTGTAATATTCTTATGAGCAATTAGTCCATCCAACTAGGTCTCCATTACTCCACTTCTGGGAATAATAATTTATTTTGACCATCACAGATACTCCTCTAACATCACACATTAGGGGGAATGTGTTATAGAAAGATTTTCCTCACCCCATGCAACTTGCTCATAAGGCCTTTTACATTTCCCTATGCAGACTTGAAGTCCCTTTTTCCAATTTCCAAAGCTAAAAATCATATTTTTCCACATATACGCACCCTAACAACTATACAACATGTGTATACATAGGCTGCACCATTACAACCCATGTACAATGGGGTTTTTGCCCAAAATTAAAAAATGGTGTTGGGTTTCCATGTCACGTCATGCGATCCATGATCCTTGACCTTCCATATACTAGAAATGTTATGAACTGCCCCTTTAGTTCCATTTGAAGGCTATAAATGGGCCATATCCAAGCTGTGGAATAGGGAGAAGAATTCAACTTTAAGAGAAAATTTACTCTGGAAAAAATATTCACTTCATATTGAGTATGCATCACTTTGTCCTCTTAAGTCTGAACACAATGTTTATCCCCCAAGCTCTTCCCTCTTTGATGGAGAACCTCATTGTCTCTCTTATATGAGATTTCCTTTGCTGGAGTATTGAAGTGGTGGAGGCCCAGCTGGAAGGGACTTATTTTCTCGGTTCCAAGAAGTATCGACACAAAAGTTTGTGATTCATACACTTCTATTGATCATATTTTAATATAAATACTCTTTTCTCGTCCAATTAATGTCTTGAAAATATTTGAATTGTTATTCCATGGGCATATTTGTTATGAACATTGATGGATTATGTTATTATATGTGATAACTTTATATATTATCACCATATTATTTCATATATTGGTATTTTAGGACAAGTTACAGGTGTATAACTTTGAGTTGAGTGCTCAACGATGGTGTTCTTCGAATATCTAGAAGAGGTAGGCTCTTTATCTTGTCTTGTTAGCATCTTTTTTTATATAGCATACTTGAGACTAGAGTTGATTTATGTAGTCATTCTATCTATTGTGGTTTACCCCATGCCATAGAGTAATTTTCCTCATAACACAAATAAATCCATTTCCACCCAAACCAATTGTTGAGCAATTTTCCACCCAGTCATATGAATCAGCTAAGCACTCTACTTGGAAGCCAGAAAAATAAGGTTCTTCTCCCTTTATTCCTTGTGACATGTACATGTAATTGTAGGTATCACACATATAACATCCCTCGATGCTTTATTCATACTTCGTTAACTAGTTATGAAGCTAAATTTAACCTATGACAACAATACAATCCAGAAATTCATATGCAAATATAAAATAATAATGAAATAGATTTCCATAATCTAAATTCTTTGATTACCCATTAAAATCAATGCATTAGCACAAAAAAAAAGCATTCCACAAGAAGGAAAGCATGACCACTTTTCTATAAATAAATCCATGTCCACCCAAACTAGTTGTTTAGGAGCAATTTTCCACCCAGCCATAGGAATCAACTAAGAACTCTACCTGCAAGCCAGACCACGATATCGCCAAGGTGAAGGAATATCCTATGGGGCTCTACATTCACTCAACCCAATCATTACTCTCATGACAATTTATTTTCTCACTACACATATCTCTAGGCCCTCACCCAACCATCAAACTAGCCATGGTACTCTCTTCCACTACCCATGCAACACAAGGAAGACCTACTCCTTCCCTATTCAACATACCATCATAGTTCACTTTCCTTATAGTTTTTTTCATTGTGTGTAGAAAGAGTCCAATCTACTATTTTCCATATGGTAATAAACTAGGAATATAAAAAACTTGGCCTCAAGATAGTTGATGAGCAATAATAATAAGGTTGTGTTCCTGAAGGTATTTCCTTAGATACTATGGACATTAAAATGCATGGTATCTCTCTCCAACCATCCCATTTTATTCAACATTTATAGAAGTAACCTTCCTAGCTTATTTGTGATCTTACTAGCCATAGGTACATGGGAAAACATTGCCATAACAATAATAACAACCATGATATTCATAACATATATGAAAACCGGGGAGAAACATCCTCGCTTCATGAAAACTTGTCTCTCCCCTAAGTTGACAAATTGTTTCCTAATAGAATGATCCTAGAATGCATGGAAAAGACAATGGGATACATTTTTGTGTATGAGATCCACTTTCTTCCTAAGGATATGAAATTTGTATTCATTTCAAACCCACAAGTCAAAACTTAATGAGACAACTTGTAAGAAAACATGGGTAAGAAAGGGTAGTAATTTCAAATAACAATGGCAAGGTCAAATCACCCAACAAATATCTTTGTTCTTCCCCTTTTGTGGTATCATAGTCAACATAGTTACCAACTTAATGAGAACTGTGACCTCAAAACGAGAACTCTAGCCCAAAAAACCCATATTTTTGCATAAAAAATATCAAAATCAACCCCCAAATCAAAAAGTGGTGTTATCAGTAGAACCAGTTTTTTAAACGGGGTCAAAATTACAACCTTTTTCAAACATGGCCTTCAAAACTCAGACAATAGCTCTGAAAAACCTTAAAATCAATGACTAGGTTAAGACGACTCCCATCTTGCATTTATTTCTTGTGGCAACAACCTACTGATAATATCTATTGTCTTGGAGCGAAGAGTTCCTCAATTTGTCAAATTGAAGTCATAAACAAGTATGTCAACATGATTTCATTTTAAGAGGTCAGTGCGACGATGAGTTGTATTTTGACCCTTTCTTTTAAACTTTCTATTGACATGTTTCTCAACCACCATCTTTGGCTTGTACAGACCACTGAATGGGTGTGTACTTGTTGCATACCAATGCACTTCAATTGCAATAAAATCATCATTTTATTTCTCAATCTTTATAACCTTTCCAATCCAAAATGGATAACCATGTGGATCTTCATTCGTTAAAACTGCAATCATGCTACCCTCCTTAATATATTGTATTGAACCCTTGTAAAGTCCTTCCATGGCTTCACGCTGTGCATGTGACCTTCACAAACCAATATACATTTCTCTTTCCTCTACTTGTGTAAACTCAATAACACCTTGAGCTTCTTGTCGAAATTCAACAATTTTTGTTTTTTCAGATTCGTTTGGCATATTTTGTGGCCAATGAAATGGAGTCCTCAACATTGTATCTTCATTTGTTCATCTTGAAATTATGTCACTTTGACTATTGAAAAAATACTCCCACCAAACAGAATTAGCAACATCAAAGTATTCATATGTATCCTTAATGGACTTTTTATTTCTTCCAAGCATTCAAAATAATCTACATTTCTATTACACCTCTATGCATTATGTATTTCAACCACTGATTTTAAAAATAATAACTTTGATGCAAATATTGGACGATCTGGAATGAACTTCAAAAATGATAAACCTGATGAAGGCCCCCATTCTATAGTAGTTGAATACTGCCTTCCCTATATAAGTGTTTTCCCATCAATTTTTTTGAAACAAAATTGATGTTGGAAGCTAATGTCATTAAGTTGATAAATACATTTTTCTTTAAGATGTGATCCCTAAATAAATCTTCGCATGCCAACAGTTTATTCTAATATATGAAAAGCAGGCTCTGGAATGTATTCTTTCTTAATAAATTCAATCAATGATGGTAGAATTCCAACATTTTTACTCTTTAATGTTACTGAAAAATGAATGAACATTTGATCAATATGATCATGAGTGTGTACAAAAATAAGGAAACCAACTTTAACTTATTTAAATATTCCCAATTCAACAAGCATGCTTAGATATCCAAACACAATTTGATTTTTATTTTCACGACTAGTGTTGTCCAACTGTAGATAGAGAACTTGACGAATATTTCCAGACCAGTGAGTGAGCACATGATTAATTATTGTGATGGTCATATTTTCATCATTATGAATATTTGGAGCTATGAAGTAAACCCTTGGAAACATTTTTCCATTGAAAACCATATAACCAACCAAGTGAAACTAAATGAAATTCTCTTCCTATAAATTTTTGGGTGTACGGACAAAATATGGTAGAAGTGTTTTCTTCTGGTCCATGCAATCAATTATCATAACTAAATATTTGTTTGGAGCATCATAACAATTATTCTGATGTTTGTACAACTTTTGTCTTTCACATGCTTGTTTCAGTTTTATTTTTTAATTAGTTCATAGGTTTAGAGGTCTAACTAACCTAGTCTTATTACTACTAAAATATTTTAATTATAAAAACTTGTCACTATATATATTACTAATTAAGTTCTATATACCCTAATCCTAATCTTACAAACACTAAATCTACATTTATTAACAATATTATGTATCCTAACCCTAATCATATGATATTCCTAATCATATTTAAACATGTTACTATTTATATTAATACTTAGTTTTTATCATTCTAACCCTAGATTTTTATACATATGCATATATACTATTATCAATACTTATAAATCTTAATCGCATAAACCCTAAATCATAAATAACCCTAATCCTAATCTCATAAACCCTAAATCTACATTTAACAATATTATGTATCCTAACCCCAATCATATGATATTAACAACATTATGTATCCTAATCATATGATGTATCCTAATCATAAATAACCCTTACTACATATATTAACACTATTAATCTGTTAGGACCACACAATGTACCTTTTTGCCTATACTTTTTGCCACTATTATACTCTTGATCACCTATATTTAGACTCATACTATCACTTTATCTGATCATCCTAAAGTTATACAATGTCCCTTCTCATTACTATACGTTTAATCTATTTTGCATAATATTTTACATCACTCTCGTACTTGACCATTGATTAGAAATGCATAAGTGTTCAAAACTGCAGATTAGCATTTGAGGCCTATTGCTGAAACACAGAACTGTCCAAAGTCGTTGTTGCTAGAAAATAGAATTGATGCTGAAACATAGAGTTGCTATACAGTCCGAGGTCGTAGATGCTGAAACACAGAGCTGCTATACAATCTGAGGTCGCAGATGCTGAAACACAGAGCTGCTATACAGTTCGAGGTCGCAGATGTTGAAACACGGAGCTGTTACACAGTCCAGAGTTGCAGATGTTGAAACACAGAGGAAAATACCAGGACTGATGATGTTGAAACACAAAGGAAGACGTTACAGTCAGCGGTCAACAAATCTCTAACCATCGCTCCTACACAAGAATGCCGACATAGTCAGAGCGCAATTCACATGGCTAAAAGAGCCCGTGAATTGCGATGCTGAAATAGCATCAGCAGCAACGAGAAGAAGCTGTTACACCAGACGTAACAACAATACCTCATTCAGCTCCCGTAATAGCATTTTGTTGCACGAGACTAGGACATCCTATGCTGGTTTAGAAAGTAGATCCGACTAAAAATAGGACTCAGATACACATTGTAATTTATTGTATCGAAGGGATTCCCTCTTTAAATAAGAGGAAATCATCATTAGAGGAATCCAAGTTTTATGTATTGAAGAAGCTCTAGAGAGAGGGATGTATTCCATTTCCAGATTGTAATATGATATTTTGACAGATGAATAAAAGACTTCTTTGAGTATCCTTCTCTAGCTTTCTCGTTTCAGGGGAATCTTGTGAGAAGGGAGGGCCCACCTTCTTCACAAGATTCACCCATTAGTTTAGAAGTGTGTTAGTACAATCTCTGTTTATGCTTTGATTAACTTTTGTTTGCTGAAACACTACTTTTAATGAATTCTGCTTTGTTGAAACACTGCTGACTCTATCTTAGTTTATTGAATGAAATTCGTAATTCTTTTTATTAGCAATCTTGTGTGATGATTTTATGAGGCTAGCCAGAGACTGGGATAAGGGTTCCTGCTCAGATAGGAAGGGATCAGAACATTCGGTTCTCTGTAGATTTCATTCACTTCTGCAATTGTGCTAGCCAGAGACTGGGTTAAGGGTTCCTGCTCAAACAGGAAGGAATCAGAACATCCTGTCCTCTGTAGATTTCATTTACTTCTGCAATTGTGCTAGCCAGAGACTGGGTTAAGGGTTCCTTCTCAGATAGGAAGGAATCAGAACATCATGTCCTCTGTATATTCTATTTAATTCAGAAAGTGTGCCAGCTAGCGATTGGGTTAAGGCTTCCTGCTTAGAAAGGAAGGAATCAGAACATACTGTCATCAGCAGAGCAAAGGACAGATAGAACCAGAAGCATCCACCATAAAAAACAGGGACACCACATTTTCAAGAGTCCAAAAATCAGCCAGTGGGAAGAGCCGAGATAGGTAATTTACTTGAAGATTTTAAAACTGAAATTTTAAGCTCTTTTGCCTCACAAATGGATACCCTGCAGATTAAGAAAAAGCAAGCAGAAGAAGAAGCAACCTTGTCCATCTTTTGTTCTCAATGAAGAGATAAGCACCCACAAAGAGAATGTCCACTGGACAGAAAGCCAATCTGCACGATATGTGATAAAGGTCATGATACCCAAAATTGTCCATCTTTATCAGGGATCAAGGAAGCATTACAACCAATAGATGAGGAAGTTGAAGCTGTCTATCTGATGACACAAAGGAGACAATGGCAACCGTGAGGACAAGGTAAGAACTCTAACATGCCATTTGCATCTTCTAATCGTTGGAATGATTATTCTTCTTTCAACCAAATGAGTTACCCCCCCTACAATCAAATGCAATACACTAATCAAATGAATTACCCATCCATGCAACAAACTTACCCACCCATGCAACAAACTTGCCCACCCATGCAACAAAATAACCCACCCTTTGTTGATCCCTCAATGTGGACCTCTTGGCCTCCACAACAACAACAGCCATATCCGAATCAATGGAATCAGAATTGGAGAGGACAACAACCCCCCTTTCAAAACCAATTACCTCAATTCTCACAACCACTCTCCTTACCAGCAAGTACTCCTCAAAACAATCAAACGATGAGACCCCAGCTACCTGCGCAACCTAACCCCAACCCGAATAATAAAACTGTGCAGTGCATTGATATTTATAACCAGCCTACACTTTCCCTTCTCCCTGCACAATGCAATGATATTCATCTTCGATCTGGGAGAATAGTGGAACCGACCATAGCTGATGTTACCTCTTCTGATAAAGAGGAAACAAAAGAGAATGATGTACCTGAAAAGGTACAATCATCCTCTAACAATGTTGCTGAAACAACAACACCACCATTTCCTGAGTGTTTAGTCTTAACTAAAATGCCTGAACCACCAGCCTTTAATCTTCTAGGGGAATTAAAAAATTTATATGTTAAAATTCCTCTACTACAAGCACTCTGTGATGTACCTATCTATGCTAGGACAATGCGAGATATCTGTGTTAAAAAGTCTGGTAGGAAAACTAAGGATCCCCTTATAGTCCATGTTATGGGAGATCTGTCTGCATTAATGTCAGGCAAGACTCCCCCAGTCAAATATGGTAATCTTGGCCACCCTACTGTTACAGTACAAGTTGGAAAAATGACAATCCCTCGAGTCCTGGTAGACCTAGGTACAACCATCAATATCATGACTTTAGAAACCTTACAACTGCTACAATTACAAAATGAAGTCATAGAGACCCCAACTATCCTAGAATTGGTTGATCGATCCACAATTAAACCAGAAGGATTCATTGAAGACCTCAGTATCTCTGTGGAATCCTGGAATTATCCAGTCGACTTTATAGTGTTGCAACCCAAAACAAAGTTGGGGGGGCACCCTCTAATTCTGGGTAGACCTTGGCTAGCCACAGCAGATGCTTTTATCAGCTGTAGATCAGGGTCAATGACAATTTCAAACGGTTATGAAACGAAGCAGCTTACACTCTATCCTCATGCTACACCCCTGGCTAATAATGATAATTTTGTATGGGTAGATTTTGACGATCAACCTACTCAACCTCTTCTGACTATCGAACAAGCTTTAAGCCTGAAAGACTCTACTGAGGATGAAATTATCAATAATTTTATTTGTGAGCCCTCCTATGTCACTCCACAAATTCATAATCAATTAACTGCACTGTTGGAGTCTGATAATCAAGAAAACCTCAATTCAGGAAGCCCACCTCAAACACCTAAATCCATCTCCTCCAAAAGCATACCAGTCGAAATTGAACCTGTCAAAACATTAAATATAAACCCTCATTTGACAGATGCTAAAACACAACAGTTAATGAAGTTACTTCAGGAAAATAAAGAAGCATTCGCATGGGATTACACAGAGTCCATGAAGGGAATATCCCCTGAATTATGTACTCATAGAATATATATTAAGGAAGATTGTCGACCAATCTGTCAACCTCAGCGACGAATGAACCCAAATTTAAGAGAAATCCTCAAG
>JZKD02S0276759.1:111818-149167 GCA_000966675.3 Picea glauca | reverse complement strand
TATATCGACACTTTGTTCCAAGTTTTGTATATCATTCTGTCTATGGTTTAGTATTACTTTGTTATCTAAATCAAATACAAGTGATATAATTTCTTAATGTTATACATATCTTGTTTCTTTCAAAGGGATAAAATAACATGACAATTGTTGATTCATCTTATGAATGATAGCTTTGTCTTCTTCGTAGGTCGAATTGTTATATAAGTTTTCTGCACAATAGGTTTCCCTTTTGCAGGAGATTTATCATCATAAAACTATTATGATTTCTTTTATGTMTTRTTTGTCWTGTAACATACYTCAAGAAGMAGCATAGCTGATYRTTTTCGAGAGGCTTAAGGACTAAATGGTGTGAATTTCKTCCTCCAACCAGCTTAAGAAGTCATCTTGCAYAGGACAGACTTRGAGCGTTTCCAGGTTAATTAGTTAGATATTTACTGTTTCAATTAAGTAGTTTAATATAAATGATAGCTTAGTTAGATTTAGATTATGTTGTTTTTTTTCAGTAATATATTGTCTAATTTCAGTTATCTTTCTTTCTTTTTCATAAATACATAAAATATAAAAAAGAGACCCTTGGTTGCCTCAGGGCAGCGATCACATGAGTTTTGCAGGTTTTAATCAAATATGTAGTTTGTCCATATTGTATATTTGTGAATAAGGAATATCATAGCCGATAATTAGGTAGTTGATTTGAGTTATTATAATCATAGTTAGTGTCTTGTATAATAAGTAGTTAGTAATTTATAGTTAGATTAGTGTAGTTAGTTTAGTTTGCTTTATTAGTTTGTAGTTTCCTTTTAGATTTCTTAGCTCAAATCATTTCTCTTTGGTTTCCATACGAGACCTTAGGGTGGCCAACGGAGCTGTTAAACTCGTCAGGGTGGTCCATTCCAAACGACTTGGGTTATTAGACAACCTCAGACCGGTTCCACTCTCCCAGTTGACGGACGGTCAATTTCGCCCGTCAACAACTACTACATCCATAAGGATACTTTTAGCAGGTATCTAGGCCAAGTTTACCACTAGGTCTTTAATCATCCCTATGCATTTAAATTTTCTTGAATCGAAAGAATATAGATCACCATAGGGTCTTGTGATTTTGAGACCAAGTTTTTCCACTATTGCTTTAGGCATGACATTATGAGAAGCTCCAGAATCCAACATACAGTTATGTAATAGGTGGTCAAAAAGAGTTAGTGTAATATAAAAGGGAGCCACTGTATCTCTTGTACCTTCGACGTGTGGACCGAAAACAAGGATAGGCTTGTCATCTTCTAAGTTAATTGCATCAACCTGACTTTCCTCTTCAGAAAAATTAATCATTTTGGCTATTTGTTTTCGGTATACTGTATTTTTAGCTAATTCGACAAGGGGAATAGGAATTTTGATCTTACTTATTTCATTTTCCAAGTTAAAGTTTCCTAAATCCTTGTCATTCTCAATGTTTGGGGCTTCCATACCCTTTTTCTTGGTTTTACGTTGAGATGTAACCTTATTTTATTTTATCGGAGCTTGTGTATTTACAGGGGGTGTTCCTACTGGCTCTAACTGTACAGGGTTATCAGTTGTATTTATTTTTGCAGACTGTTTATCTACAACTTTTTGGTTTACCTCATCGGTATCATTTCTCAACAATCCCTTTTTTGTTTGAACATTAGGGAGATTTTTTTTTCTCGGTCTCAAATTGTATTTTCCCTGCAAATCAGCAATAATATCATCTGCAATATTTTGATATGTACAATCGTCAGTGACATTATTGTTAACATTATCTTCTGATTTTCTTTCGTTATTCAAAGATGCTTCATAATCCTGTCTAGATAAATAAGGGGACTTATTATCATCACCAAGATTACTAATATCTTCATCTAGTGCCTCAAAATCATTGAAATCTTCCTCTCCAATATAATCTTCACTTTTAAAAGGTGCTTGAATTTTTTGATCTTCATTTTTTATCATTTTATGTGATCCCTGAGGTTCAGAATTTTTTCAGAAATCTTTTATGGGAAAATTATCTCTTCGGGGTTTTTCTGACTCCATTTTCGAAATTTTGTTTGAGAGTTGTTGAATGACCCTAGACATCTCATCTATTCTATCTCCAGAATATTTTCCTGACCCTGAAGGTCCACCTTGTTCTTTAAATTTTTTATTTTCATTATTTCCAGTGTCAGTCTTTGCTTTAAGCTTCCCTGATGCCATCATATTGGATTCGATTTCAACTGCATCATCTTGCATTTTAGAGAGATCTAATGATCTTCTCTCCCTTAATAGTAAAGCAAAGTCAGGATCAAAAGCACCAACATAAGTTACTTTGGTTGCAGGTTGTGAAGGTTTAACTTCAGCTGGAATTTTATTATATAATTTATTAAACCTTTGTGTGAATTCCAGCACTGACTCAGATTTTTTCTTTTTTAGGGCTCTGAATTCTGTTAGGTAGTAGAGGTGATCCTTCCTCTCACCCCATTTTCTGATGAACACACTCTCAAGCTCTTCATAGGATCTTAATGATCTAGCTGGTAAGGATCGAAACCAAGTTCTCACCTGTCGCTCAAAAGTTTGAACAAGTAATCTAGAATAAACGTCTTCATGTTCTATTCCTAGTATATCTGCAAATTGATCGAAAAAGTTGATATGTTCTTGTGCAGTCAAATCACCCTCCCCTGTAAATTTTGGGAGGCTCTTCATATAGTTCTCAGGTAGATCATGAAGAGGAATAGGAAGAATGAGGGGAACATATCTAGCAGCCACTTTGGAAAAAATCCCAGGAAGTGGTACTTGACCACCTCCAGGAGCACCACCTCTGGCTCCAACACCTCCTTGTGCCGCCATGGTTAAATTTGGGAATGAATTTTGGACAGTATGTGGAGAAAATTCTCGGAAAACTGGAGACGAAATTTCAGGAAAAGAGAAAGTATCAAAAGAAGGGGGAAGTGAAAGTGATCTTTCAAAGGTTTTCGATGAGTTTGATTGTGAAAAATTAGGTTGATCTATAGTATAAGTTGATAAAAGGATTTGTTTAATTGATTTTCTTGATTTTAAGATTTTTTTCGGATTAGAGACTGGCGAGGCCTGTTTGCTATCTGGGTTCTTTCTGGTGTTCTTACGACTACTAGCTAGTTTATTTGATGTGGAGTCGCCAAGTGAAAGATAATTTAGCCTTAGAAAGTTTTTTGTTCTTGTTCACTATCAACAACAGAAAGTGTCAATGTCGTTCTTCCCAGGGAAATGATTCGTTTATTCGCTCCCCAGCAACAGCGCCAAAAATATGTTGTTCCTGAGTTTATGTTTTAAGGCTATAAAACATACCGTCAAGGCATCCGAAATTGATTTAAAGAAAAGATTTGAAAATATGGAATCAAAGAAAGACTAGATCAGATTTAGTTTCTCAATTGTCTCTGTCTTACTTCCTGTTTCTCTTGGATGCTAATGTCTCACTCAACAATAGACCATGATCTTTATAACTCAGCCCTATTGGTTGTTGTTTGTAAAATAATGTTAAATAAGCTTAGGGAAATGCTGGTTTGATCTTGAAGACCAGGTTCTACGTTAGGTTGTCTGCCACTAGGGACTATCATGGGTGATAAGGTTTTAAAGGTTTGTAAATGGTTTTTTGTTTATCAATTGGTTACTTCAGACTTTCAGAGACGATATTAATAAAAATAACTTTGAAATCTAAAACAGTAATGTAAAAACACATTCAAGGTCGTTTCCTGGTTTTGTAACAATTTTGAAATGGTAAATAATGAAACACAATACAAATAAATATAAGGCTTTTATCAAGAAAGAATCTTATATTTCAATTTACAATGATGAAAGAAAAACAAGATTTCTAATAGAGTTGAATATTAAGGAACAAAATGTTTTACAGGTCTTAAAATTACTAAAGTAATTTCAGAGGAAAGACTATAATACATTCAACATCCAAACCAATCTGAAATGATAAACAACAATGAATATAAATTCAAATTGATTTACTCGTTAGAAACACGCATTAAAGGAAAATTTAACAAAGCATAAAAAATAGGGAAAGAAACATAGTCACAAAGTTGCAGGATCCAGAATATTGTTTGCGGTTTATATTCCGATGGACTTCAAAGTTGATCTTACAAAAATTGGCCTTCTCCAAAATTTCTAAAGCCCATGATCCGCCTTTTGAAATTATATTTATACATTTCTATCAAAGTTTCTTGTTGGTAACTAACCAACTCCCTAATATTACGGTTACATAAAATAATGTCAACCGTTTACAATTTCTTTCAAAATTCTAATAAATAAAATATCTTTAAAGTTTTAAGTTTGCGTTGATGAACTTTCTTTTTTTGCTTCAATGCATTGAACACATTTGCCCAAAAAGTTTACTAAGATTCTGGGAGCCTCGGGTACTTCATTTGCTTCGAAAGAGAAAAATATTCTCTATAAGTCTGGCAACTGAATTTCTATTGTTTTCCCTGTGAATTTAACCCTTTCCAACTTTGAACTTGGAGCTATCATCCACTTATCCATTTCTGCAATGTTGACTGATTTAATGTTTGAAATTTCTTCTTTATTTTCTTTGAGCTCTTCTTTTGACTTCAGCTGATGCCTGACAATGTTGATTTCGCCTAATGACCTAGAATCATCATCTGTCCCAATATTTAATAAATCTTTTTCAAAGAGATTGAAAATTCTTTGACAATCTTCATTAATTTTTATTGTAATTCTTTTGTATTCAGCCAATTTTGATTCCCAGACCTTTATCATTATATATCCTTTTACCTGTTCAGAAATAGATAATTTCTGATTTTTTCTAATTTGTTCTTTCTGTGAAGAACCCACTGCTTTTTGAAAAGTAGTCCTTGCTGCCTTTGCTTCTCTTTCTTTCTGGAACACCTTTTCCATGGACCTATTTGATTCCTGAAAATAGTTTTGGATTATTTCCAGATTGTAGAATACTTTCTGTTGTTCTTCTTCTATGTTTGCATATATCTCTGATGCTTGCGTCCTAAAATATTCAATTTCAATTACTTGATTAGTAATTGAAATAATTTTATCTTGCAACAATTTATTTTCATCGCCCAACTTTTGGACCTATTCTTGAGTAACCTGTATCATGTGTTTTGCCTCATCCAAGTTTTTATTCAACTTTTGGATTTCTTGCATGTCTTTGAGTCTAGCTTGTTCTAGACCCTTTTGTATTCCCCAGCCAATAATTCTTTCATTTTCCTTTAATCTGTCTTGCAACTGTATTATTTCTTGATCCTTTTGCTCAAGCATAGTTGTTAGATTTCCTATAGAATACATGTTAGCTGATGCTATAGCACCCATGGTTCTTGCTAACTCTGTAGTGAATTCTCCCTCCTTGAGTTTCTTTCCATCGATGATAATTTTATGTATTTTGATCGTTCTTTCTCCTACAGGATGAATTTCCTGTTTCAAGAAAGGTCTTCATTTTTTACTGAAAAAATAATCAGATGAGGGGATTTCATCTCTTGAGATTGGCTCTAGGTGACTTACATATAGAACTCCTTCATGAGGGGTTCCGAAGGTAGCCTGTAGTGGAGTCAATGTTGTGATAGGACTGCCAAGTTCCTTTGAATTTGTTCCTCCAACATTTTCTGGAATATCATCAAGAACTATTGGACTTGTTTCCAGTCCTTTTCCTTTTCCTGTTTTTGGTTCTTTTGTTTGAGAACCCTCTGTGTTCTAAGGAGGTATTTCAGGATATTTCAATTTATCTTTGTCACTTGACTTAGCCTGAATATCAGTTTCAAACCCTGGAGGATTTGTTTCTTGCTCTGGCAATGAAGTCGACCTTTCACCTTGTAAAATCTTTGGCAGGCAGCTTCGTCTATGTCTTTGGAAAGATGTAAACCCCACCTGTGAGTCAGGTGACAAGGCTTGTACTCTATTTTGCACTTCCTCATAAGACTTAACATTTTTTAAAACATCATCATAAACTGAAATTTCATGTTCATATGCTTTTAAATTACATTGTATGTAATACCGATTGATTATTTGGTAAGGGTCGTGTTTCCTGTTCTCTATGCTTGCCAATTTCACTTTGTCCAATGACTCGGCCTCCTCCTTAGAGTGGCCTAAGTTTAATAAAATGAATTTTCCGACATAAACAGGAAAAGATGGCCATGCTTTTTTCTGCTGAGCTTTTAATTCTAACCCAGTACCACCCTTGACTAACTGATAAGACACTTCTTTGCATATCAACCTGTCTGGTAAAATTTTTGGGAGTGCGTGAGGCGGAATGGAATAGCCATAAACCCTAACATAGGAAAACTTTTCCTCAATGAACCAGTCAGCAACTGATTTGAGGTTTTCTATGATGGTATTAGAAATGCGAGGGGGTTCGCATCCAAAGAATATTTTGTGCAGAGGGATAATTACATAATGACAAACATCATAAAAAACATTTTTTGCATTTTCTTCCCAGAGAGTTGAATGATATTTATGAACAGGCTCTGGGCAAGAAACATTCCAACTCCAATTCATTAATGGGAAAGGAGTCATAAAACAAATGGCATCCATGATATAAGCTGACATATAAAAAGACACTAGTTGTCCTTTTGACCTAGTTGCTTTGTAATTCACAACCTCTGATGTGAGGTTATCTGATAAAATTTTGTGCCAATTAAAACTGTGTCCCTCTGAAACTTCCTCTAAAAAAGGTGTCAAATCTGCATGAAAGTGACAAGGATCCTTTCTCCCAAAAATTCTACATAACATCATTGCTACATAAACCATATATTCATTTAAGGAAGCTGTGGCATAAATTCCATGTAAATCAGCCCTAAACTTGTTTTCATCTCTGGCCCATCCTTTAATCATGTTCAGATATGTTTGAACCGCTTCAATGCATTCCTTTCTTTGAAACTCGGCTAAAAACTCAGAATTAAAAGTGTGTCTATAATTGGGTGAAAGCTTATACATTACTTGAATATGCTCAGGCCTGAATGAGCCGATGACATCTCCTTGCTCGTTCAGAATGCTTATGGTTGGGACATCTACTTTTTCCAGTGCCCAGCTGATCATATCGGTATATGACACGAGTTTCGGACGTGCAACAACCTTATGAAGCTCAGACTTGTCAATATCTTGGAGGTGATTTTCTGAATCAGTGGCTGCATATTTAAGCTCATCCTCCAGTTTTTCAGAAATTCCAGTCCATGATTTGATAGAGTGTACTCCGGATGCAGTAGTATCGGAGATAATATCACCTTCTGGTTGATCTTCATTTTTCTTCGACGCCTTTTTGGGTGCCATAGCTCTGTGTTTAACTTGAAAACCTGTAACAGAGAGTGATTTAGCTTTGAAATGAAAATATAGACGTTTCAAATATTTATTTCAAATATATCATAAAAACATTGAGATTTGTACCTCTGTTACGAAGTTAAGGCTCTTAGTGCAAAAGATATTTCTGAAGATATGCATTTAATGTTTGTACCTAGGCTTTCTTAGTGTTTTCAAATATAATAGAAATTTACTGAATCAGACAATGACGCATTAAAGGACATTCAAAGAAAGTTTAACTTTAAGCCTTGTTTAGAAGAATGATTAATTGGCGTTGATCTTGAATTAAATTTGAAAACCTATTTTTTGAAGTTTCGACACTTTTGATGTCGAGGAAATATGTCGTCAAAGAACCCCGATTGCCAAAATCGCGATGTATTATTTTAAATTAAAACGTTTTTAGTATCTTAATCAATCAAGATTAGACCTTTTCTGGATTTCGTTAATCGGAAAACCGGGGATCGGGATTTCGAAAAATCTGATGACATGCAACATGCTTCTCATAAAACCTCGAATCCCGATATCGCGATGTAATTATTTAAATCTTAATCATTCTTAGCGGTGATTAGATTAATTCAAAAATTTACTTAAGGATTAAATGTATCGTGAAATCGGGAAATCGGGAAACACGATGACAAGATTATTTGATCTCATAAAACCGCGAATCCCGATATTGCGACGTGATTAACTTAACCTTTAAACCCTTTTAATGATGAATTAAGTAATTTATGTTTTAAATCAGTCTTAAAGTATCGGGAAATCGGGGATTGGGATTTCACAATTCACTTTGCATCAAACACTTGTTTATGCGAAACTCTGAATCCCGATTTTATTTTTATTTTATTATTTTTTAGGTTTAAATTAAAATTCCTTAAATTTTAAATTATTGCCCGTTAAAAGATTGTTTCAAAGAGTGTTGGAAAATTTATATTTGTTTAGATTTTTTCCCTTCCTTGTCCAAAAATAAACAATAAAAGGCATCACGAATTTATAGGTGATGAAACTCTTGTTTTAAGAAATTTGAAAAATGCAAAGACTCAAAAAATACAAATCTTTTATCCTTGAGAATAAAAAAAATCAAGGTATGTTTCAACATTATTAATTTATTAATTTATTTGATTTTACTTTTGTTTTCTATTTTTTGTTTAGCTCTAAAATCAGGGCTTTTAGATAGACGACTTGGTTAAAATTTAAAATTTGTCTTTCATCTATATTAATTGACTATGATCAACAATATTTCATTTGACGATTAATCCTGATGATGAATCCCAATTCAAATTCGAAACATCGATGGCAAAAATGACATCAACTGTGGATTATCCGGAAAACAACTTCGAGATTTCGATGTTCTTGAAGTGCTTTGACTATGGAATCTGCACTTGACATAAAATGAAAATATTGATCGTATGTTTTCATAGTTGATAACCATTCAATTAAAAAAAAAAATAGTAAATACATACCTCTTTCTTCCCCTTCAGATTTATCTCTCCTTGATTTAAGAGTAGCACATATACTACAAATCCCCATCCTTGACTTCTTAGGAATACGAACATTGTTGAATTGTTTCTTCCATATTCTTGTAAAATATGCATATGTAATGAAATTACCATTTTCTTCAACACCTTCATCATATCCTTTGTACAAGTTGTAGATTTCCCTCCTTGAGAAACTATCTGGAATATGTATTGTGTCTCTATCTGGCATATAGTCTCCATGTTTGGAAATTAAATCATGCATCCATGACAATGTAGTTTTTGTGAATGGCCCACTCTCTCATCCATGATGTAATTTGAATAAAATGATGGATTGTTTTCCAACCTTTTCTGGATTCTTGATAGATGAAGATTACCAATTGAGTGATTTTTTTTTGAAATCCTTTCTACAAAGTAAAATATTCCCAACGCGATAATCATATCATGTATTGGTGGATATCATGCACCCCATCAAGTATGAATTTTACATTCTCTTATTCGTTGACAAATATGTCTTCCTGTTATTCAAGGAATACATGTAGTCCATGCTTTTCAAATAATTCTTTTGACAACAATCACTTGAAATCAATTCACTTATGGAAATTGATTTAGTGAGAAATTATTTCCTAGACCTTGTATAACTAGAACGATTTGGATTGATATAAAAAAAATTGGTCCTAGTCCTAGACACAATGTTTCTTTGTAATGTCTCCACTATTTTATCATCCTCACTAGAAGTATTTTCCTTATCACCACAAGGAGTATCAAACAAAACATTGTCAAGAGACTGAACTAGAGAATGTCAATCACCTTGATTTGTTGCATCTGAATGATTGAGAACATCATCATCAACATAATCATTTGGAGGAAAATCATCATCAACAATGTGTCCACAATTGACATAATCATCTTCATTGATTTCAAAATCCCCACTTTATTGAAAATTTTCAACATCTTGCTTAGTGCCTTGAAAACCTTCATCACTATCTTGAAAATTCTCACTTGGAGGAAAATCAACATCAACATTGTTTATTTTTAATTTATGACTCGGGAAAGAGTGTCCACCAATGGCATAATCATATTCACTACTTTTAAAATCACCACTTGAGAGATATTATTCATCATCCTCATTACTGGCTTCAAAATCCTCACTTGGAGGAAAATCTTCATTATCCTCATCTATACCTTGAAAATCCCCACTTTGAGGGAAATCATCAACGCCAACATTACTTCTTTTAAATTCCTCATTCAAGAAAGATTGTCCAACATTTCCATAATCATCATCATTCCTTTTAAAATCCTCACTTGGGGGGAATTCTTCATCATTCTCATTCGTGCCTTGGAAATTCTCACATAGAGGAAACTCTTCACTTGGAGGAAATTCATCATCACCAACATTGTTGTATTTAAATTCCCCACTCATGAAAAAATGTCCACCATTGTCATAATCATCTTCACTTCTTTTAAAATTTCCACTTGAGGGAATTTATCCATCATTTTCATTGGTGCCTTGGAAATCTTCATCGGTACCTTGAAACTCCTCACTTGGAGGAAAATTTTCATCCCAATCAGTTAAACATTGATCATAGTCTCCACTTTGACCTACATTTTGATTATTTTCATTACTATTAAACTGATGACTAGATTTAACACCATCATATTCCTCCTCTTCATCATCGGTTCCTTCAAAGTCCTCTGATTTAGGACTTTCATGAGGAACATGTTGAATAAAATTGCTTGCACTATGATCAAAATTATGACTAGCTGAAAAATATGATGCCTCATTTGCATTACAAACATTTCTATCGCATTTCCTAGTCCCAACAGAAGAGGTGTGCGAATAATTTGTTGATGTATCAGAAATAAAATATTTTTTATCTGACAAATCCATCCATTCTCTCTAAGAACATAGAATGATACAAATGTTCACCCTCCCTGTGACATTGTTATAACATGCATAATGATATTTTCCCTCTAAATTCCCCCCCACCCCCAAAATATAATTTCCCTCCAAGATCCCCCCCACCGAAAAAAAAAATTCCCCAAAATTTCACCTCAAAATATTCCCTCCAAAATTGCCCCCTCAATTTTTTCCCTCCAAAATTTCCCCCCAATTTTTTTCGCTTATTTTCCCTTAAAAATTGAAAACAATTTTTACTCTTTTATTTTGTTATTTACATGTTAAATACAATATTTATCATGTTTATTTATTTATCCCATGTTTATTAAACATATTGATGATCCATATAAATTTAGGTATATATGTAGATAATATACCTAATTTTTATTTATCCCACATTTGTTATACTAACAGTAATTTATATCATCTGTGTTATATATACACAGTCTTGTTTTATCTTTTTACATTGTGTTATATGTTGGGCATTATTTGTTAAAGGATTTGGAGCAAGCTATAGGGAAGAAACATCGAGAAGACATATGAGGAGAATCTAGCATTTCAAAGGTTAGTTATTTTTTAAATTCTTACCATTTACCAAAACAACAATTATAAGATTATATTTGAATCACATAATAATTTTTCATGCGAAAATTAAAAAACCTTAAATTTGTTTAGATTTTTTCTACTTTTTTTCGAAAAAGTACCCAACTTTTAAAAAAATTTGAGACTTTTTTCAAAAAATCTTAACAAAATCCTTAAGATTTTTTGAAAAACAAAAAAAGAAAAAAAGTCAAATTTAGGTATAGTTTTAAAAAACTTTTTAGATTTTTTATTGTTTTTTACTTAAATTTTATTAGTTTTGGCCCATGGTGGTTACTGGGAAATGTTTGTGCCTTAGCCACAAGGGGTTGGCACGATGTCGGGCATTACCCCAGCCCCCCCATGGCCAAGGCACGGTCCTGACATAAGCCCAATAACTCCATGGATCAAAAAAATTTACATATGGGTGAACAATTTTTTTTTTTTTTAATTAGTTTTTATATTCAATGTTGTTTTTTTAGTTTATTATAATGTGAAAGGCCTAATTATTTATTTTTATCTTAATATAGGAAAATTGTAGGAAAGATCTTATCTATGAATATATCTGGATCATGACATGCAATAATGGCATCAAAAATTGCAACTAGAACCTCCATGAATGTTAGGCAACAAAATGATAGCATAACACCTAAGATTTCAAAGGCAATGGAGAATGTTATAGAGTGGAAATATGTGGAAGGTGAAAACAAACTCGAATATTATTGGTTTGTTAAAGACAAGCAAGGAAACAATGGAGATCATATATATTTGTATTGTGTCGAATTAGAACATGTGCAAGGAAATTATCAGGCACTTAGCTTGTTACAAGATATATGTTTGGTGCAAGCCACATATATTGTTTATGAACTTTTCAAACAAGGGAGAACTTATATCAAGTTTAGATATTTTTTCAAATTGAGTAATTATAACAAGAATGAATGTTTTTCATAATTATGTGAATCCATCGTTGATGACATTGAGAAAGGCAATGCAAGTTTTTTATTTCTATTTTTGTGTCATTTATTATTTTTAGTATCATGGTAATGTTTTAATTTTATTTAACATGAAAATGTTATATTTTATTTTTACAGGATTTTGTTGAACGATTTTCACATATGTTAGTGGGGATTTACTCTACAAAGAATAATATCATGGATGTCATCAACTCTTTTCATATTGAAAATACATAAGAAGGAAGGGAAAATAAACAGAAAGTAATGGAGGTTGAACCTACAAGAGTAGACAGAGAAGAACATGAAAGAAGAAAGAAAAATCCTCATTCTAGAAATCGTAAAAGGGTCACATTTGAAAATGAGGAAAATCCAAATGAAGATTTTGTTTAGAATGGTCCCAATGAGGTTATCACTGCTCGCATAAAGAATAAACAAGATAAACACAAAAGAGTGATGGATGGATGATGAGTACATTCCTATTGATTATGACGAAATCATTGATTTATATGAAACACATTTAAATCATAAGAGGAAGAAAACAAATGTTGATAATGTTCAAGAAGCCATTGTTATCTCAAAGTATTATCGTGAATGTCCTAAAGGTAGTAGAGAAATAATAACACCAAGTGTTGATCTAGAGGATGGTATTATGAAAACAACACAAAATGCCATTCAAATGAGGATGGAAAACTTATTTGATTGTGGCCACACATTTCATTTGAATGTGAAACAACTTTATAAACCCATACAAGGGAAGGGAAAATATCAAATTAGAAAACCACATCACTTTCATATTCACAATTTGAAATCATTGATTAGGTACAATCCATATGCACATGTGGTTGACTACCTAGTTCTTGTTAACCCAATGGAAATTCCTATGAGGGAAGTGTAATGTCCCTGACCACCCAGGCTAGGCCACGATACACGAGAGAAACTCTTTCATTCTCTCTGTGGAACATACTGTAACATACCCAGCATCCAACTGAGTTATGCCACATAAAAATTTTGAACTACATGCAATTAAAACATATAAACACAAAACCTTTGCAGAACTTCATATATAAAACATAAATAGACAAATACATTACGTAAAATCATGAATTCATACTAAAATAATGGTAAACATATACATGCAGCATATACAGGAAATACCCATAAACATACAGACAATTATAACCACGCATAGGATAAACCCATAAAACTGAACACATAAATAATAATGAAGCATGTAAATTTATCACACAATTGGAACTTATCTTGGTAATAATATCACCAAATGCGTGTAGAACTTCCACAAACCTCCCAGCCTTAGACCACACTACTCATCACTCTCAGCAGTGGGTCACCCCCGAGCTGGGACTAAACTCCACTAAGGTAAAGGGATTCCTAACCAGACTAATTGATCTCTGACCACATGAAAGGCTCTTTCACAGGTTCCAACTCAAAGTAACAGCCTACAATACCTCATTCCCCACATGCCTGTCCCACCCCAAGAAGTGTGCCCTTTCTCTACTAAACAGTCCTTTGGTTGCCCCACTTCCTTTTTGGGCTTTAGCAACAGGCTAGGCAAGAAGTCTTCGAGCCTTGTAGTTGTAGTATAACATCTTCAGGAAAAAAATTCACATCAATTCTCTCACCCATAGAGAAAATTCCACGGGCCTGACAACCCACCTCTTCAATATCCCACGGGTCTGACAACCCACTTCTTCAGTCCAGCTCCCAAGCTAACCAGCTACACACATCGTTATGGTTATGGACACAAGTTTTGGTATAGTGACAAAAATGTATGAAGAATAAGTGACTGCATGAGTAACATGGTCATGGAATCATGGTTGAATGATGGAAGGAATGATCGAAAATGAACTAAGTCCAAACTACATGTATGCATGTCCCCAACTTGACACTTTTCATGTTGGGAGCTACTTTGGACCACTTGTCCCCATATTTAGAACATAGGATAAAATAATTATCCACACTTTATACTTTAAGAAATATTAATATAATATTCCATTTTGTCTTAAGCTCCCTAGCTTAGTCCCTTTTCCTTAAATTTTAGCCCCTCCCTTTCCTAACTAGTGGAGATTAATCCCCCATCTCTTTTATCGTGGTTGGTTTGCGCACAACGATGTATTTTATATTAATGATGAGACATATACAAAAATAGGCACATTAGCCTTTAACATCTAGGCTCTCCGGCCTAATCATCACAAAACGACTCACCAGACTATATAACATAGCATATACACAAAGGCTCGTTGGCCTCAATATCGCGTGCACTTTAGATGTTGTGCGTGGTATCCTGGAATGTGCACACTTCATCATTTCACTACGCAGTACATGCGCGCATTATGCCATGAAAGGTGTATACAAAAATTATATCAAACAGCTCACCAGCTTAAGTACATTTTCATTTTACATTTACAATTGGGTTTGGCCTAGGGATATTATAGGAAGAATTTGATAGATCAAAATGTTTCGACTACAAATATTATGTGATTGGAGGAAATCATTCTGTAGAGGCTATAAGAGAATATATGCAAGAATATCCCAATAATCCTCTTTTTGAGACAATCAAATGCATAATTTATTATGTTTTAACATATTCATAAGCAAATTTACTGGCATGGGATCATAACACAGACAATGAGTACATAATGTTTATGAACTTCATTCAAAGGATGAGATTTATCCATAATGAATTTTCTAAAATATGCAATGGGGAGAGATCAAATGTTGATGTTAAGTTTCAGAAGCAATGTTGTATGGAAATAGGATTCCCACTTGATGATGAAAATACAAAGAAAAAAATTGCAAAGGAAGTGATACATTTAGAGCCGTGGATAAATATTTTCAATTGGGATTTAGAACTGGATAGGTATGGGATTTGATAGATGATATCTTCACCCTATGGGAAAATATTAGTATAAAAAAATAGAGAGTTAAGAATGCTAAATCATTGATATGTGGCACAAGTAAGACAGGTCCTGGCATAAAAAATATTCATGATGATATGACCATGATACCTTGGAGATCAATACAAGGAGTGAAGGATGATAAACTTGTCATAAGTATATTATCAAATGTTAGGTCGGGAGAATTGTCAATGGAATAAATGTGTGATGAATTTAAAAACTAAGTCTGTTGAGTTATTTTTATTTATGTTAGGATAAGAAAATTGATATTTTTTAGTTTAACATTATTTTTGTTTTATTTAGTCACAAGGTGTATATGAAAATACAAGAGGAAATGGCCAAGATGTTGAATGAAGAAAGTTGGGATGATATTAAACTCAACTATCCAAATTCAAGCTCTTCAACAGTATTGAAACAATTTTTTGTTGCATTCAAAAAGCTATGTTGATTTATTACATTCATATTATTCGTTTGTAAGTTAATTTATTTATATTTTAATAGTTATATATGTATAACTATATTTTTTTTGTTTTATTAAAGATGCCAAAGAAGAATGTAGATGGAGTACCTGAAACTTTCAAAAGTTTTATTCAAAAAGCCAAGTTTGAAGGAGAAAGAAGGATATGTGCTCAAAATGTTCAACTTGATGACACCCTTGATCACTACATTTGGAATGGGCTCAAATTTGTTCAATATAAATTGATATTAGGTGATTGTGAAAAAATTGCAAATATTTTTCCTAAAAAAGAATACTCCCTAGTTATTGCAGATATTCCTCATGGTTATAATATCCAAAACATTGGATATGATATTGAGCCTTATACTTATCAAGATTTCAGTAAAGTGGTTGTGGGATTTACAGAAGTTACAACATCACCATTTTGGATATTTCTAGTATTTCATTCAAACACACAACAAGGATTAGTAAAATAAAGCTTCAAGGGGAAAGAAAAGACAAGGATGCAATTTATTTGGTAAGATATTGAAAGTGTATGTTTAGAAATTAAGATTAGAAAACAATTTTATTAATTCACAAGTTAATTGAATTTGCACTTATTTGTTTTATAGGAACAAGCCTAATATTCAAATCGACAAAAGAGAATCATTTAAACATGATTTGAGAGTATACATCTTGCAAACTGGACAAAAGATAATTCTTATAATTCTATTATTTCCAATGCAAAGGATGGAGAGACTCCTAGTAGTATATTGGTATAGAATGTTATGGTTAGAAGCTAACATATGAGGAAAAATATTTGAAAGGAGAGATGGTTAACATTTATCAAAAACCATGAAGATTAATTAATTCTCTTATAGACAAATTTTCAAATGAAGGAGATTGGGTTTTGGATTTGTTCTTGTGTTCGGGTAAGAATTATGATCTAATATTTATGAAATCATACTTCAATCTTATATTATTTTTAATTTATGTATTTTTACAGTATATAAATTCATTATTTATTTTGTATTTGCTGATTAGGTACAACATTAGTGTGTTTCTTACATAAAGGAAGGAATTGCATAGCCATTGAAAGTGACCCAATGCAGTGCAGTTTTATTCAACAAAGAATTAATTCTATTCCATCTCTTGTAGATGAAATGCAAAAAGTTGGCTTGATGAAAGGAGATTTTAGTGAATCAAAGGTGGCAAAATTGTCAAAGTAACCTCAAGTACCATTAGGAGGAATGATTGGAAAGGACCACTTTGGAGAACTTGTAGATATCAAAGAACCAATGGAAGAACAAAATGACATAATGGAAGTACAAAATGACATCAAAGAAGATGATAATGTGTCTGTTGAGAATGATGAATTTGGGATATATGATATTGCTGATTAGTTTAAAGATACCTTTGAAGATGATGCTCAATTTTGCAATTTTTTGATGAGCTATAACTGTAATGATTTGACTTTCATATTATAAAATAAGAATAAACATGTATTTATTGTTGTTTTGTGATGAATCTTTTTATTGTTTTTTTTTTTTTTTTCATTTTATTTGTATGTGAATCACTATACATTGGAAAATTTTATTAAATGTTGTCATTTTTTTACTTCAAATGTATACAAATATGAAAGAAAATAATAAATTTTTATAAATTTTTAAATTTTTTGGTTCAATTATGTCCATAAAAATGCTTTATTTGGCATGTTATTTTAAGGAATATGTACCAAAATATATAGGTTTTTTTATTATATATGGCTATAAAATGTATATTGTTTTTCTAAATATTCAAAAATAGTGTTATTTAACTACATTTTTTATTTATTTATTGAAGTAAAGGTAAACAATGAGTTAAAAATGATGTTTTTCACTATATTTAAAAAGTATGGAACAATAAATTAATTAAAGAGACAAAATTATATGAAAATTTGTAACTTCAAAAAAGTGAATGGTAAAAAATATTTTTAAGATTGAAAGAAACATGAAAAAATGACTAAAAACATTGTTGAATAAAAAAAAAATAGAAATAATTGAAAATAGATGAAAAATAAGAATTAAAAAAAATAATGTGGAAACATTGTGGATTGAAAAATTTAAAATATCGAACCATTAGCACCATTTTTTAAAATGGGGTAAAAAATTGGACCCCACAAAAAACGAGTACTCTGTAGAGTTCTCGTTAAGTTGGTAACTATGTTAGTCCTCTTGTTGCTCCCTAAAGCAACCATTTTGGTGGATATTATAGTAATATGTGTTTTACTTTTCATATTTTCCTTTATATATACATGAGCATATCATGGCTGAAAATATACCCATTACATTGTAAACCTAGAACACCATTGGGACTAACATAGTATAAATATTTACAATGAATTTCACATATTTACAACATAGTACCATTATATATTATCCCACATGGCTTGATTCACATCACATAGACCACCTCACACAATAATACATGATTTATTACATATTATGTTTCAAGTGTTAAAACAGGGATACTACAACATCCCTTACCTCTTACTTCATGTCCATGGGATATTATGAAGTAGAATGGATTATGTGTATGAAATAAGTATTTATACTTGGGTGAGAATATCATAATTAATGATCTATTATGCGATTGATAGAAAGACAATCGATTAGATTAGTTGTTGTGGAATTCCATGTTATACATAGGAATTAGAAGAGGGAATTCCATGACTCTTCTCTTTCTACATTTTTTATATCTCTCTAGATTAAGAAAGATGTTAAGTGTAAATACTTTTAAGGTATAGGAATGTTTGAAAATGTAAGAGAGTAAAATAGTTGGAATGAATATGCACTAGTGGGCATATTGAGAAATAATATGTGGTAGAGGATACATAGATATGATTGAGCATATACAATGTTGCATATTGATGAAGAGTGCCCTATTGTTACATACAATGTGTATGACATGATAACTAAATATGGTTGTTTTGATTGTATAACCAAGGATGGTTGAGGACATGGTTGAATATGTTGATGATGAAATTACTTATGATAGTCAACCTCATGATAAAGAATAAGGACAAGAGGATTATTTTCAAGAGGTTGGTGAAGGAATCATGTGAGTTTCCACGAGGCATCAATTGATCAAGTAACATTCAAAATGTTGAGGGAAACCATTTAGGTATTGGTCATGCCAATGTTGCATGAGTGTTGAAAAAAAATTGGGTAATAATTCCTTTAGTTGTCCATTACTATCATAAATGTAGAGAAAACTAATCCTCACACTAAACCAAGCAAGAAATAGAACACATATTTATGTAGAAAATAAA
Source organism: Picea glauca (assembly GCA_000966675.3). Classification (NCBI taxonomy): domain Eukaryota; kingdom Viridiplantae; phylum Streptophyta; class Pinopsida; order Pinales; family Pinaceae; genus Picea; species Picea glauca. The sequence goes on along the minus strand of JZKD02S0276759.1, from coordinate 130,324 downwards.
TGACAAACACACATAGTACATAGAGATTTTACCCTGAAAACCCTTAATCAGGAAAACTAGAATTCCTTGAGCATCTTTCTCTCTTTTTTTCTTATTCATATATAGAATAAAAAGTTAAATGACTAACCTTGGTATACACCTAAGACACAATTGTCATCATACTCTATTTCTTTACACAAGAACAACCCTGTAGCCAATTCAGCATGCATCTATATGACTAGGCTACAATTAACAACATCAACTTATAGCAATTACAACACACCTTATTTATAGGCTTTATAGAATGAAAAACTTGAAATTATGGTACAAAAAAATGGTTATAGATCCACACAAATGATTGGATGCAATCCCTCAAATATTTGGATTCTGTTACAGTTGACTACCAGTTGGTTACCATTCGACTACCCAGTCGACCTTCAATCAGTCTTCAGCGAGTTGTCACTCAACCTCCTATTGGTTGACATTTTGACCTTCCCGGTATACCACTTCGACCTTCAAATTTTCGATCGATCACTTCAACCTTTGACTTGACCATCAAGTTGAATTGACTCATCTGTGTATCCATCACCCAACTGATCCACCTTAATTAGACAGTCTGATGAATGTTATTTCACTACAAATAATATAAAAACCCAACAATAATTTGATATTCTTATGTTGATTGAATGAATTTATATGAATGATACCATGGTGGGGCATAGTAAAGATAGGAATCCTTGGGAATATAAATATTTTTCGAAATCTATTAATGCATTCATATGAAATAAAATTTCATGCCATGTTGTGTTTCTTATGAGGTAATAACTTAGGTAAGTTAGGATTTATGATCTTGTTGTGAAAATGGATTTCATGTGAGAGAACCATGTGTGAGGCCATGTGGTGTTGGACTTGAGAAAGGCTATAATGTTGCACAAATATCCAATGGTCCCCCTACTTGTGTTAGTATTTGGGACTGAAAAATTCTTGCTAATAGTAAGAACACCATAAGAGGAGGAAGGGTTTTGTGAGGGATTGTTGAGCTAAGAGAGGAAATTCATTCTAGTATGCCTAAGGGATTGATTAGTAAAGAAATGGTATATTCATATTGTTATTTTTTGGCTAAAGAGGAAGGCACTTAGTTGAATGAACAAATGTTGGGGAGGTGGCCAGGGGATGTTTCAAGGCATTGGTTCAACCCTCCAACTTGCCATGGTATAACACATGAGTTTCCATTATGATATTCTTGAATTAATGCAAGAATGCATTGAATGAATGTGTGCATAAATAGATTAAGTGATTGTTCATAATTTTTAATTGTTCATCCATTAATGTTGGAACAAATATTTGACTACATTATGTGAATGTTTTTTGTGCTAGTAATACATATATATTGAATGATATTTTATTGCATTTAATATATTGATAGCTAGAAGTGATTGAATTATCATTATGTCAAAAACTCTAATATCATTTCATGGGTTGTTTTGGATTTGGAGATGAAAGGATTATATGCATGGAGACTCATGGTTTGTTTGGCTGATTGAAATTTCTATCTAGGAGGATAGATTGTAGGTATAATTGTTTGGAATATGACGATGAGTGTAAGTCCATATGAAAACTATTTTCCACTACATGCAAGGGACAAACATTATGAGAAGGATCTCATAGTTGTGAAATATAATTTCTGTATGAAACAAATCTTAAATTTATGATTGAAATTTTCATTATAGAATCTCATGGTAACTATATGTGCATAATACAAGTGAGATTATGGGTTTGTCTAGTAAGGATATATGATGGCTAACAAAGCTAGGAATCATGGGGGGGTGATACTATGATGACACTGGAACCCTATGATATGCCTTGATTACCATAATCTATTATTTATCTTAGGTTACTAATGGGATTCCCTATCAACAAGGTTCTATAAGTTTGCACTCTTCTTGCACATGAAAGCCTTGGAAAGATGGATCACCCAAGGGACTAGTAAGCAAAGGAAGAAATGCATGAGCCTATAAGGGTGAGTGTGGAAAGGAAGAGGTGACTTGAATGAACATATTGTGAGAAATTCATGATATGTGCTAGTTGTGATTAATATTATCTTATATTTTTTGGGTGCATTAGAGAAGATAGTGAGTTGAATATTTCCCATGGAAAACATGTGGAGTAGATATATTCATATTGATAAGTATTGGGTTGATTTTCATATTTTATCTTGTGTTATGAATATATATGATTTAGTTATGAATTTTAAATTCATTTGGATGGAATAATTATTGCATAGAAATGGCTATGATATGCATGTTTACCTTGATGATTGTTGTTGGCATGCAGTGGGCAGACCTAGGGTTCAAAATTAATTCACCAACAAATCCCAAGATATCATCCCCTTTGGAATCACCCTTAAGAAGGTGAAGTCTCACCTAAAGTACCTTTGGGGACTGAAGGAACCTGGATTCCACAGTCATGAAGGGAATGGGGACTGTTCTGACTTCCATTCAACATGCAACATAATAACCTATGAAAAATTCATCTTACTTAACCATTCAACCTATGAGTGGAACCATTAGATACATATTCATATTAGTCGTTCATGTATTACCAATGCGCCATAAGCCGGCCATAAAAGAAACACATCACAACATACATCATGACACATATATTTAATGTGGTTCACCATAAAATAGGCTACATCCACAATGGTTGTATTCTTATATTATTCATTCATGTTCGATCCTTAAAACAAGTGCGCACTGTGCTCATAAAATATACATCAGTTATACCCAAAATTCCCTATCTGTTTGCGCATACAATGCACACTTAGCTCCTTTTCTCATCCATCACTTCACTCTCATCTCTGACTCAATCACTACTCACTCACTTCATTGACTAACTCTCTCTATTTGATCAACTCTATAACTAACTTCTACCCAAAACCCATACATATTTATACATATGCGTTGGGGATTATCCCATTACAATGTGGAAAAAATGTCCCAAAAATACTAACTAACTTTCTCCTTCTGCACGCTGGCTTCTGAATATGTGCTAACTGTATTTCATGTGCACTTCTCCTTTTCTAACTTGTCATGCATATTTCTCCCATGTGATTCCCAAAACATACCCAAATTTTCCTGCTCTAATAGGCCCCCAACACTCACTAGTGGTTTGTTCCGAGTCACTTTAGGCTTTATTCTAAGTGTCCATGGACTTATAGAATGTATCCTTTGCAGCTGTGATATTTTCTCTTACTTGTGCTTCCTGCTATGCAATTCCCTCATTCGTCTCTACAATAATATGGTCCTTCAACTTTTATGCACTTTATTGTACTTCCTACTTGACCATCCTATGCGCAACTACTACTTATGCTAACACCTTGTAGGATTACTCCTGTAGTGTTTCAATATGTTGTGCACGGGCCTACTTTTTTTCCCCCATTAGGTTCATCTCCAAATAAAATTTCCCATTCTCTTCCATTGTTTCCATCATCTCTACTAGTGGTAATGTACTCATTACTTCTTTGAACTTATGTGCCTTTTTATTTGCGGCTTCTAGCTTCTTCTCAATGTCTTGTAGTTGCTTGTCTTTTGTCAACTACATCCAAACTCCCATTCTTTCTTTGTATAAATTGGCACACTTTTCTTCTAAAATTTTGATGTTGTCCACGGTTGTTGTCGACATATTTTACCTTTTCTCCCTCTCCTCTAGTGGAGTGCTTGGTATCTCGCGTGCTTCCAAATTAGTAATATTTTTATGGAAGCCCTGAATGGGCTCACTAATATTTGTCACTTTTTATTATAACAGGGAATATTCCTCCCTATGAATTTCTGGAATAATATTATAAACCCCCTAGACTACCTATTTCACTCTCTTTGTCCTCTCTGCAGCCTCATCTTTCTATAGCCTAAGTTGAGCATGTACTTCTTACAAAACAACCTTATTTGTGTCTTCCATTGTCAACTCCATCGACGATGACATTGCACACACATTTGTTTATTTTTTCACACTTGTTTGTAAACCATGTGATGTAGGAGCATCACTCCTACTCAGCAGTGTATCAGCAACTAGTGCAACAACAAAAGGAGGGATGATATGGGATATTTTCATCGATGTGACTTATAAATAATTGTATTAAATGAGCATAAATTAAAGTGCACCGTAAAGAAGTAAAATCTCAATAATGAAGAGACATAAGCATCAAATCAGAACACAAAAAACTTGATAATGAAGTTCGTCCCTAGTGGACTATGTCTCTGGATCCTTCTCTCAAATGGGTAGGCCTTTTTATTAACTCAGCAAAAGAATTTGGAAAAATACATAGGTATACCTCATTTTGGAATTAAGCTACAGAAGCTTTGCTCAGATCATAAAACATACAACACCATTGAATTTGTGGCATCGAATTACCCAAAAATGACTGTCTCCACGCCTCAATCCGACTTTGGCACTCCCTGGCCCATGAGAAATCTTGTCTCTCTTTTTGTACCTACAACATGCAATTAATTCACTGTACTCGCCTCGTAAAATGTGCCCAGCCATACCATTGAGTGCCCTCTTTCTGTCCATTGGAAAACTCAACATTTAATTTCAAAGGTGAGCGAAATATCCAATGGAGTCGTTTGGCTCAATGGTTGGCGGATTCTATGTAAAGGTGTTTGGTTGGGGAGGTCTCGAGGTCGAGCCCATGGGCCTCCCCTTTTTGTCTTATATTTAGAAAAAAGCACACACACACACACACACACACACACACACACATATATATAGTGTTAACCGCTACCAACTTTGGAGTCCTGTTTAGATTTGTCAGAGTTGGATTATAATGGAGGCTCGACCACCAGATTTAGCGGAACCTCCGACAGATTTGGTGGGTCACCTTTTTTTATTTTTGAAATTTTGGTTACGGGCCCTCATTGGACATTTTCCCATTGCCATGTGGTAGACTGTGACTGGGCCACGTGGAAGCCAAACATTGGCCCATGTCATTCACCTGTATAGTTAGCCTACCACATCTCCTACCTGCCATGTAAGCCTTCCATGTATGGTACAAATGCCATGTGTCTTCCATGTCCTGTATGACCTTCCATGTGCTTGTATGGACTGCCACATGGCACTTCCTCATTGGTCCACATGTCGACCTGAAAATGTCAAAAATGAGTGATACATGGCAGCCTCTGGTGCTACCACATCACCATGATGACATCATGTTGACATCAGCATGACACATGTCATCCTTTGTGTGTTCCACATACACTATATGAACATTGACATCATTTTTACTGATGTTGATGTCAACAGTACGAATGTTGACTCATCTGTGTTGACTAGGCTAGGTTCACCAAAACTTTTAACACGAATATCTTTTGATCTGTAACTCTGTTTGATGAGTCATTTACATCGTTGGAAATCTTACGACGTGATCCTCGCAATGATGCCAATTTCACTAAGTTTTGAGGACTTTGATTTTTTTCCCTTTCTCTATCTATTGAGGCCATTTTGAACTTCCTAAGTTGCTTCTGTGAATTCTGAGTTATCCTTAATCTTCTATGGATCCTTTTTGGATCATGCCTTCCCACTGAGAGTTTTTTGGACCACCAAAAGCTTTCATCAATCAATATATTAGTGAGGAAAGAGTTCTCTCACCTTGTCCTTCTCAATCCACTTTTCCTTTCTTGGATTTGTTCCCTTTAAGCCCACTCAAAGATAATCAACATCACCCCTGCGTGAAGTCCTCGTCCTTCTATCCAGGATGATATCTTCCTTCAACTCATCCAAGCACTCATGAGAAAACTCATCAACTAAAGGCATTGAAACTTCCTCACCCTGATCCATTATCATCGGAGGCTAAAAAGTTTCAAGTTTTTCATATTTACAACTAAGTAGATCTGGATGTAAGGTGGAAGATCTAGAAGAAAAGCATTGGAACCACTTTTCTCCAAAATAGTGAAGGGTCCATAACAGATGGGATTGAGTTTCTTTCCTTCACCCTTCAATGTCTCCTTGTTGATTTGAAGCCATACATGGTCTCCAACCTAGAACTAATGATCAACCATGTGTTTGTCATGCTGAGCTTTATACTGTGCTTGAATTTTCTCCAATTATTCCTTAACTTCTTGATGTACCTATTGGATCCTTTGACTGAACTTGCGGGCCATGTCTTCATTTCTTTCTTCATTTGAATCGACATCTCTCCCATACATCAAGTCCAAAGGGACCTTAGGAAAATACCCAAAACATGTCTCAAAAGGTGAACACTGAGTGGAATAATGTAAGGCTCGATTGTAAGCATGTTGTACATATGGTATTTGTTTATCCCATAATTTGGGATGCTTGTTTCAGTAGCCTCAATGAAAAAGTACCATTGTTTGGTTAACAACCTTTGTCTATCCATCGACATGTATATGGAAAGTAGTTCTCCTCTTCAACTTGGTGTCCATAATTCTCCACAAGCTTGTCCAAAAATCCCCAAGGAATCAAGCATCTCGATCTGATATAATGGATGTGGGTAACCCAAAATGAACCCAAACATACTAAAATAATAGATTAGCAGTATGCTCAGCAATGATCTTATTTTTACATGGCATTAAGATACACATCTTTTTGAACCTATCAACTACAACATACAAATAGTCATTACCCATTTTCTACATTGGTAAACCCCCTACAAAATACATGGAGATACTTTCCCATGGATGGGATAGAATAGGAAGTGGTGAGTATAGCCCCAATTTTCTATTAGTGGGATTACAAGTAGAACACATCACACACCCCTTTACATATTTAGTTACAATTACTTTCATCTAAGGCCAGTAAAAAAACCTCTGCAGATGAGCCATAGTTTTTCCTACCCCAAAATTCCCAGACACAACATAAGTGTGAGCTTCTCGTATTACATGGACTCGTTCACTTGTAGGAATACATATCTTTCCAAGATGGTAGAGTAGTTTTCCCTACAGAAAATAGTTCTCTACCTGTGCACCATGGGTTATCTTCTCTAATACTTCTTTAAATTCTTCATCAATGACATGTTGTTCCACATAGCTATCATGATATAAAGAATCATTCTTCAAAATAATAGAAGCAACAATAGGAGGTCTAGAAAGCATATCATCTACCTTGTTACTCATTCCCTTTATGTATTTGATTACCAAATGAAATTGTTGAAGAAAACCCATCCATCTGTAATGTCAAGATTGTTGCATCTTGATTTGTGCTTGAAGATACTGTAAGGGTTGGTGATTTGTATGTATGATTGTTTCCTTCCCTAACAAGTAGTGCTTCCATTTATTTAAGCTTTGAACTAACACATACAAATCTTTATCATATGTAGGATAGTTAACAACAACTTGGTTAAAAGTTTTAGAGTTGTAACAGATAGGCTTACGCTATTGCATCAATACTGCACCCACGGTGTACGTGTTGGCATTTGTCTCAATCTTGAATGGATATTGAAGATTCAACAATGGTAATACTGGTGCAGTACTGATCTTTTCCTTCAAAGTGTCGAAATATTTTTGTTTCTTTCCTCCTCACTGAAAAGTGTTCTTCACATTGGTTAAGGCATGCAAAGGAGTTGCTATAAAGGAGAAGTTTGAAATGAATCTCCTCCAGTACTTGACTGCACCTAATAAGTTTTGTATTTCAGTTACACTTTAGGGATCATGCCAATTTAAAATTACATCAATCTTGGAAGGATCAATTTTCAATTTTCCTCCTCCTACAATACAACCTAAGTATACAAGTGGAGTCTTACCAAATTCACATTTAGACAATTTTACATACAATGTTTCCCTTTGTAAAGTATCCAATACTTTCTTTGCATTCCTTACATGTTCATCCCAAGTCCCACTAAATATAAGAATGTCGTCTAAATATGCAATCACAAAATCATCTAGAAATGGCCTGAATACGACATTCATCACACACATGAAGGTTGTCAGAGCATTACAAAGCTCAAACGGCATAACTAACAACTCAAATGATCCCTATTTGGTTTTAAAGGAAGTTTTCCATGCATCTTGTTCTGCAACCCTGATATGATGGTATCCACTGTGAAAAACCAACTTAGTAAAATAAAAAACATTCTTTAATTGATCAAGTAAATCATCTATACGAGGAAGAGGGTATCGATTTTTCACCGTGATTTTATTTAAGGCCTGGTAATCGACACACATTCGTCATGTGCCATCCTTATTTGATACCATCATGATCATAGAACCACAAGGATATGAGTTGGGCCTGATGACCCCTTGATCCAATAAGCCTTGTACCTATTTTTTAATCTTTGTCATCTCTACAACTCACATTATTTACATGCCTACATTAGGAAGAGGAGAATCATGTTGAAGATGTATTTCATGTTGGATTTCCCTCTTAAGAGGTAATCCATCTGGTTCCTGGAAAATATCATCATACTTAGAAACAATATCAATTAATTATTTCTTTTGAGAAGGATCACATCCTTAAAAAGCGTTAGATCTTTTGACATATTTTTCCCTTACAACCATGTGTACATATTTATTATTAGTGTTTATGAGTCTCTTCATTTTTCCTGCACTAACAAGTGTTGTGTTTACCCTCATGTTGTGGGATCTAACAATATATTCTACTCCCCCTTTAGTAAGGTGATATTTTTTCTCATGAAGAAAGAAGATTCCTTTTCTATCATAACGATAAGGACTCCCCAACACTATTCCACATATATCAAGTGATACAACATCCAAATCCACTTTATCAATCAACTTTGAAGCAATAGAAAATCTGACCCTACATTGCTTGGTCACATTAAGTTTTTCTTTATCACAAGCCCAACCAAGAGGATAAGGCTTTGTGTAACATCCTCGGCCACCCAGGTCGGGGCATGCTACTCTAGAAAACACTCTGATACCATATTGTAACATCCCCAACATCCAACTAGTCTATGCCACATAAACTTTTTTGAATTGTATGCAAATTAAAACATATACACACAAAAACTCTTATGGAACTTTATATATATAACTTAAAAAATAAAAACACATTCTGTAAATGCACAGATTCATATGGAAATAACAGTAACATATACATGAAGCATAGACAGGAAATACCCATAAATATAAAAATAATTATAAACCACACATAGGATAAACTCATAAAAATAAACACATAAATAATAATGAAACATGTAATTTAACACACAATTGACAGTTATATTGGTAAGAATATCACCAACTGCATGAATACCTTCCATGAACCTCCCATCCTTAGGCCACCCTACTCATAACTCTCAGTAGTGGGTCACCCCCGAGATGGGACTAAACTCCACATGGGTAAAGGGATTCCTAACCAAGATGATGTATCTCAGACAACATGAAATACTCTGTCATAGGTGCCACTCAAACTAATAGACTATGGTCCCTCATTCCTCACATTCTTGTCCCACCCCAGGAAGTGTGCCCCTTCTCTGCTCAACAGTCCCTCAACTACCCCACTTCCCTTCCAGGGCTTCAACAACAGGTCGAACAAGAAGTCTCAGAGCCCTGTAGTTGTAGTTTGGCACCTTCAAGAAATCAATTCCCAACAATTCTCTCACCTAGACAAAAATTTCTCACGGGCCTAACAACCCGCCTCTTTAGTATCCCACAGGCCTGACAACCTGCTTCTTCAGTCCAGATCCTAAGCTCACCAGGTACATGTACGGGTATAGGTACAGGTACAATTATAGTAATAGAAAGGTATAGAGTACATTTGAATGAGTGAATGAATGATGATGGAATCAATGAATTCCAAATGAATTAAGTTCAAGCTACAAGTATGCATGTCCCCAACTTGACACTTGTCATGTTGAGAGCTACTTTGGCCCAGTTGTCCCCATCCTTATAACTTAGGATAAAATAATTATCCATAATTTATACTTTAAGGAATATTAATATAATATTCCTTTTTGGCTTAAGCTCCCTAGCTTAGCCCTTTTCCTTAACTTTCAAACCCCCCGCTTTCCCTAACTAGTGGAGTTTATTCCCCCATACTCTTTTATCGTGGTCGGTCTACACGCAACGATGTATTATATTAATGATGAGACATATACAAAACTAGGTTCATTGGCCTTTAGCATCTAGTATCTCTGACCTAATTCCACACATAAGCCTCCTAGATTATAATAACTAGCTCACTAGCCTATAAAACACAACATATACATAAAGTCTTCATGGCCTCAAAATCCTGCGCACTTAAGTTTGTTGTGCGTGCTATCCTGGAATTTTCACACTTCATCATTTCAACATGTGGTACATGTGTGCACTATACCATGGAAGGTGCATACAAAAATGATATCAAACAACTCACCAACTTAAGTACATTTTCATTTAAATTTACAATTGGGGTTCATTCTAGGGGTATTACAATCGCCTCCCCTTATTTATGCAGTGTCCTCAGTGCATTATATACCATGTACCATTCAAATTCTTTAAAAAATCCAAGATTTAGCTATTAGAATCTTTTTATCCACTTGGTGCTCCTCTTTCAAGCACCCATTCATGTATTTATACCGCAACTGGAAGTCATTTTCTCTTTTCCATATAGATTCTTTCAGGAATAATTCAGCTCAATGTTCCATTTGACACACCCTTCTTATGGAAGCTACCATGCCATAAGCATCATTGGGTTTCCTCCCACTTGTTGCACTCACCCTTCCAAGCTCAAGCATCCCTTCACTGCTACGCATTCCTTCAACGATCCTTCTTGCCAAGGATTTCACACATAAGGAGAGCGCTAACCCATTACCAGAACCCCACCAAAGTTCTATAATTATAGGTATTTAGTGTTCTCAATAGTAGTTGTTCTTTCCCAACATTCCAACTTTAATCAAGATTATCTCATTTGCATCACACACATGCAGTTATCATGAGAGACATTATAAAAATTCCATTTTAGAAATCAAATTGATTTTCATAAGGAACTCAACTTTTCCCAAAACATGAAATTCTTTTAAAAAATTTCATTGTTGTTGCAATAATGGGATGCAATATTCCTTCTGGATTTCAGCAAGCACCATGTTGAATACCATTTTTTCTGCAATGATTCTATCTTTTATACAACCAACAGATTGTCAGTATTTCATGTACGTCATATTTTAATTGAAATATGTACAAAAAACCTTATGCAATGATCTTAGAATTGCCTACACCTAGAAATCCATTCACAATTACCAAACAATTTATTAGATAGAATGACTCGTCATTCTATTCATATGCATGTTCATAATTAGTAATAGTAAGTTCATTATTTCAATTTTTTGAACAAAAAAAATTATGTAGTTAGTATTCCCCTGACTACTTGACTTGCAACTTTCATGTTACAATGTCTAACAGTTCCTGAAATGTTACCATCTCCATGAGTTAGAAAAATTTATGTCATCAGTATAATTATTTCCATTCAAAAACATATATACATGCACTCACAAAATGCATTCAGCCAATGCATTTAAGTATACAATTCTATCATGTATGAGTGCAACTCTCAATGCATATCTATTCAATGCACTTTTGTATTGATTTTCAGAATGATCTTTATCTAATTCATGTATCTCACCACTCATAAATTGGAAATCTGGCCAATGTATTGACACATTCTCCACACACTTCCCAATGTCTTCTCAATTACTTGGATGCCCTCCTTTTTGACTTGAACACTACACCAAGAATACAGTTTTGTGGTGTTTATTAGTGTTAGCAAAAAGGTTGCAGTCCAAGTTTTATTTAAAGGTAGGAAACTCATTGGGTATTTTTGTGGTATGTAACCTTTCTATATCCATACCTTGCCATATCCAACCATTTTCTAGTCTCATACATGACTAGCTTTCCTAGCATCATTTCTATAACAAGTTCTTATCTTTTATTTCTTTGGTTATTACCTCATAACCAAATTAACAGGACATGATTCTATGTCATTGTGTGCATTCAAAAGCTAAAATATTTGATAACTATAAAAAACCTATAGCCTTTACCACACCTAGTGGTATCTTATTCATGTTAATTCATTTAAACAATGCCCTACTGTGTATTATAAAAATTCAATTTGGAGAAAATTCTTACCTGAATTTCCCTTTGGCAATTATGCAACAGAATTTCAAAAGAGAATAATTACCTACATGGCTTCCATTAAATGAATTTAATGCTACCTTATTAGTTGATGACAGTAGAAGCTCTCATGCCTCTGTATCGGTCCTATAATCAACATTCCAACTTTTTGTTGCTTCCTTCCATATGCAGCAACATTATCAACAACACTTGCAAACATGCAAGCATTCTCACTTTATGGTTGTCCCAACAAGCCATAGCATACTTGTTGCAACAGTAATTGAAGGAACTTTTTTCTCCCTGTATCATGTTTCCTTGTTTAACCCAGAAGTCTTTAATTCTTCTGGATTCCTGAATCTTCATGTGCTCTTCATTGTAACCATTGTGCATGATTATTTCTGATATGAGCACATTCTATCCAAATTTCTCTTGGTTTCCTTTGCTTTTCCATCCAAATACTAAATTGATATTAACCTTCAGCTTTTATTTATTCCTGGATCCATCTATCCCAACTCATACTTAGATGAATTATAATTCCAATTATGTTGTCTTATAGACTTTGGATCTTCAACATTCATTTACTTTTCAGAATGAACTATTTCAACTCTTTCTTGATTGAATACTTTAGTATTTTATTTTTCCTTCACTCTTCTCTTCTCCTTGCCAACTAGCCTCAAACTTGGCTTGCATAGCCAATATCTAGCATACTGTAAGGATGCACATATGCATCCTTATCTAGATGCATAGAATTAATTAAAAGTACTTAATATTGCTTTTAATTTACCATCATAATTTCAAGTGATAATTTGTTATAAGCCTAATTTACACCCATCCTGCATACCTGGCCTCAGGCCCTACTATTTTCCAATTACTTGAGCCAAGCTCTTCTAAAAAGACCTCTTTTTTTAGCCACACACGCCCTGGCCTTCTACAACTTGTGTATTCACACATCAATATGCATATAGGCCTTCTATAGCCCGTGTATACTGACAAAAGCACAAAAAATGGAAAGTTGCAGATGAGAAACAGAGTTTTGAGAAATTGCTAAAACCATTTGACTGCCTATGACTAGTCATTCAACCGAATAACTACCTATAAAAGAAGATGTAGAGGTTTCATTTAATAAGAGAAGAAGAAGAGCATATAAAATCTGCCCAAATTTATCCCCCCTTTGCCCCAATTTCCTGCAATTGTATTGCGAGGTTGATTAGTTGGTGTGTTGTGAAGAGGAGCCCAAGACTAGGTTCGAGGAGCAGTGTCGACCACATATTGTATGTTTACTCTTGTGAAGATTAATATAAAAAGGAATACTTTTTTCATCCCACCATATTATGTGTTCAAATTGTGTATTTATTTTAAGATATTGTCACATCTAACCCAACAATTAGTATATGAAATGCATGTTTGTAGCTCTCTGTTTGTCTATGTGTGAATGTAGGTCAACTGTGGGAGGAGGCTTGCAGTCAAGGAGTGAGTGAAAGCAAAGGGATCAATATCAAACGAAGGATTTAAAGTAGAGTTACCTAATCTTGTTTGCACCATTGCACGAATGTGGGGTTTTGTGTTGGGAGAATAGGAAAAAGTAGAGGCCTTTAAATGGTCATTTTATGCATGCATGATTAGAGCCCTTAAATGCTAAGTCCATAAGCGGGATTTCCCACTCACATCAGAATTGGCAAATCCACTGTGGAGTTGCTAGGGTTCTTTGGGGATTTTTTATTGGGTATTTTGAAATTGGTTTTACTGCCTTTTTTGGGTTTCTGCAAGAAGTCTGAGTCTCCAGGGATTCTAGTTCTCAATACCAGTACTCCCTATCTTGCTTACCAGACTATTTATTTTTCTGTTTTTGAAAAATTAGAGTCATATGCACCATGTAGAAGGGAAGCCCGCGTGTGCACGTGCCCTACCTTTAGTCATCCCACGTATGTATGCATGTTGTTGAAGTGTTAGCTACATGTATGAAAATCCAAAAAATCCTTCTTAAGAAGAGGCAATCATCATCTCCCCTGTCAGAAGTGATCCTTCTCAGGGGTCTTCTTGATCCTTTCCTGGTCTCTGTGTGCATTCGGTAGTTAGGTCAGACCTCGGGTTAGCTTTTTTTTGCTAAAGTTTTCTTGCCTTTTCTTTGTCAAAGTAAGTTTTTTCACCTTTAAGGGGTTCTGGTTTTCAATACCAATACTCCCTACCTAAGTTTAGCTTGTTGTCTTTCTTTTTTTGAGGAGAAACAGAGGCACACACGGCCTATAGTGGGTCTGCATGCGTGCATATGTGCCCTGCCCTTGGATAGCCCGCGTGCATACGTTGGCTTTTGAAGTCACAGTAGCGTATTTGTCTAGAATTTTTTTTGAAGAGGCAGTCATCCTCTTTCCTGTCAAGATTCATTTTTTCAGGGATTTTCTTGTCTTATTATAGTCTCTATCATAACAGTTTTAGCCTAGGTTGGACTCCAACATAGCTCTATTTTTCATTAAAATATTTCTTTTGTTTCTTAGTTTTTTCAACTTATTTTTAGCTTGAAATTTTGAGAAAAATGAGTTGCATTTTGAAACAAAATCCCCCTCATGGTCGGGGGGGGGGGCATGAATCGTGTATATTCATCAATTTCTTTTAAAACCTTTTGTTATTTCTGCTTTGATTGGAAGAAAATATATTTAAAAAAAAAAAACTTAGATTGTTAGGTCTCTTTATTTCTTGGCATTTGCTTTGCATTGTTATTTGAAAAAGAAAAAGAAATTAGCATAACAATCTATTTCCTTCTAATTTTAAAAGCATCTAAAAATAAAATAAGAAATATAATTATTCTTTGCTAGTTTTCATGTAAGTTTCACCATTTTTCGCAAGAGTCTTAACAACATCAGTTGCACTACCACACCTTTTGAGTATATCAAGCCTTAAAAAAAACGCTAATTAAAAATAAATAGACTTTTATGTTTGTAGGGTCCATCAACTAGTTTAGGGATAGGGACTTGAATTAGGTTGGAGAGGAAACTCTTCAAGGCCATTAAATAAAACATTGGAGTCTATGCTAGGGAGTGTAGAAGTCCAGTAATGTGGAAATTATCTGGGACCCCCCTCTAACACAGGGGCTAAACACGAGGTCGCGTGTGGAAAGGTAGTGGAGATAACCCCTCCAAAGTTGGACCAAGCGTAGTGGGGAACGCATATAGAGGACTTGTCTTGGGATTCCGTTGATTGCATTTTACACATAGATTTGTGGGTCTCGAATCCGTTCAGGGTCCTCAGTCGTCTTCCGAAACACTTGCTTTCGATACCCTTGATAGGTTTCAGGATTGATACCCTACTCATTGCGGTCCACCTGACTGTCAATTGTACCCGTCTGGTGATTGTTCACGAGATGGAAACCTAGTTGCCTTTATTTTAGGGACTTACACAAGTGACCGTGGGGGTATACTGTGGTACCTAGGATAGACATCGGGCCACACTTTGTAGAATATACTTGGAGGGTGATTCCATATTCAAGTTTCACTTGCACTGGTAAGTTTCTCTAGTGTTGGTTGGTGTAACTGTTCTTCCAACTAGTTAGTCGTTTTCTTGATTTTCCTTTAGGATTTTTTCTAGTGTGTGCTCTCTGCTCCCTAGTTTTCCATAGTGAGTTAGTCAGTGATGGATTTGGGTCTTTGACCTATGGTGGTATACCACCCACTCCACCGTTCGTGAGGACTTTTTCGGTCTTCCTCTTAAAAACATGGAGCCGCCTTTTTATAGGCGTTGTTTTGATAACACCGATTTGCGAGAGTCAATGTGTGAGACTTTTATAGACTTGAATGATCCCGCAAGGGGAGAACCTGTGCATAAGATATTCATGGAAAAAATTCCCAATGATACCAACAAAGGAATCCCTTCGCAAGGGGATTCTTGTGCTTTTCCTTTCTTCGAAAACATTGGTGTCCTTTTGATGGCCACTTTGTACATTCCCGGGTTGAATGTGGGATTATCGGTTTGGTTGGGTACCATTCCAAATGTCCCGAATGCTCTTGATGCTTCTCATTTAAGCACCTTAAGTCATGGGAACCATGTTGATATTTCTTTTTCATCAAAGTCTTCTCCTCCTCCTTCTCTTGCCTCTGGTGAAAGTACAGTTACTAGTAACCGAAAGTCTAAACAAAATAGAAAGAGTAAGAATAGGGAGAAGAAATCACCGACCTCTGTGAGTCATGATGGAAATAGGTCGACAACCTCTACAAGTCACGTTGAATACCAACACCCATCCTCTGCAAGTTATGTTGGGGGCACACACCCACCCTCTACAAGTCATGTTGGGGGGAAGAGTCCAGTCACTACTAGTCATACTAGTAATAGGTCTGTAGCCTCTACAAGTCATGTTATCGACCCATCACTAACCTCTACAAGTCATGTTGAAGATGTGCAACCAACCACATCTAGTCATGCTGGGGGCATTGATTCTGTTGAGAAACCTAGATGAATAGGACGTAAACCTAAGTTCCCTTGTAAGCTTTGCAAGGGAAATCACCTTACTCATTTGTGCCCCGACCTTCCAGAGGTACAAAGATTGTGGTCCATGTCTGCAATCTCTTCTGATTCTGAGTCTTCTAAGGTTTCCTCGCAATATATTCAACCATTGGTTGAGAAAGTGGTCACACTGATGCAGTCATCAGTTGATCCCACTCCTCTTTTGGGGGATGAAGTTTCTTTAGACCTTGTATTCTCTCAGCCTATTCATCCATTGGTTGAGAAAGTGGTCATGCCGAGCAGTCATCGGATGATCCCAGTCCTCTTTTGAGGGGTGAGGTGCCTTTAGACCATGTAGTCTCATAGCCTATGCAGTCATTGGTTGAGAAAGTGGTCACAACATCATGATATTTGACTGACCCCACTCTTTTCTTAGATATTGTTGAGTCTACCAAAGTGGTCACGCCGATGCCATCTTCGGCTGACCCCACTCCTCTCTTGAGGACTAAAGTGTCTACTGACTATGTTTTTAGCATTTCCAATTCTGTACTTTCATAACAAGGGGGCATTCTGCTTGCTCCGAGCACACCCCCTCCAAGCCCTAGGATGGTTTCCTTTGATTGGAATGATCTTGTTGAGCCTTGTCTTCCTTCTTATGCACATTTTCAAGTAACGGTTGAAGTTAATTCAATAAACATCTATCAATGTATTGTGGATGAAGGATCCTATGCAAGTATTTTATCCTTCTCGATTTGGAAAGTCTTGGGATCTCTTGAACTTGTATCTGCTTCACATGAGTTGTTTGCTTTTGACAAACGTCCTAGTGAATATTTGGGGGTTCTTCCTCAGTTGCCTGTATCGTTACGTGGGAAGATTGTCCGTGTCGATGTTATAGTGGTGCAAGGCCCGTTAGATTTCAATATTCTTATCAGGCGTGATTATGTATATGCTATGAACGTTGTGGTATATATGCTCTTCCGGGTGATGCATTTCCCTCACAATGGAATCATTGTCACTATTGACCAACTGGCATCTAATAATCACCATCCTAATTCAATGTTAGTTTAGGTTGCCCCTTTATATGTTCCTAGTGTTCGTGTAGAACCCCCCCCGCCACAGGTTAATTACGTGGCATCTTATCCTCGATCTTCAATTTCTTCTGAGAAGGAACCTGTGAAATCATGTTTTCCTTCTCGAGACTTGGAATTCACAATTAATCCATTGGTTTATCCAATCGGGGCATGCGAGCCCTTGCTTCCCACTCTTGATCCAAGTGGGCTTGAGTACCCTTCTGAGTCAAATCTTGTTGTTTGTATATCCTCAAGCTTGTGATTCTTCGCCGATAGACTTTGCCAGTCCTGGACAAAACCTCCATCATCATATGGAGTATGGTCAGTTTACTTCACCCTTTGGGACTTTTGACCCTCGTTTGCGTTATTTATCAGTGTTATCACTGAAATTTCATCTGCACATGGCGACAAGAACTCCACATCATCAAAACAGCAATGAAGTCATTCACGACGCTGAATTAAGTTCACAACATTCCAGAAGGGTCAAAAACTATACAAAGTAACCAAAAATTGAAGGGCACTTTTCAACAGCTTGGTACGCGTACATATTCGCAAGACAAAAACGTGTTTCTAGCGCATGCGCGCCCCGACGCGCGCCTGTCAACATGAAAAGCCGTGCATCTTCTAATACGGTGCACTAATTGCTTAAGTCGGCCTCCTGACCACCTGTGGACCAGCCCCCAAGATGATTTGACCCTCAGATCAGGGTCGGCTCTGCAAATTCGGTGAATTAAATGACTTAAGTGAACCCTAAACATTTCTGTGTTTACACCAGAAGCTGGTTACGTGACCGCCTAGAAAATGCTATAAATAGCCGTGAAGACTCATTGTTTCAACAGAGAATTCAAAGCAGAGTTATGTTGTCCAGATGATTCAGAGCCTAGCCTTTGACAACCAGTCCATCAGCTGTGTAATCCAGAGTTCTCTCACCACCCATTTCTTTTCTGTTCATTTTGTAAGGAAGGCATTCTGT
>JZKD02S0276759.1:62390-77122 GCA_000966675.3 Picea glauca | reverse complement strand
GTTTGTTTGTCAATTATTTGCTTAGTATATTAGCTAGTAATTGAGTTAAGTAATATATTAGATCGTCTAATTTTGGTTAACTTACTTTCTTGTTCATAAATCATAAAATTAAAAAAGAATTATCCTTCGCTGTTTTAGGACAGCAAGCACATCAGTTTCACAGGTTTCATTCAAATCTGTAGATTGTAGATAATGCACATTTGTGAATAAATTGTATTTAAATTAGTAATTAGGTATTTGATTTGAGTTATTAGTCTTTTGTATATATAATAGTTAGAGTAGTTTGTAGTTAGTTTTAGTTTATTTGAATAGTTTATAGTTAGATTAGTATATTTAGTCTAGTTTATCTCATCAGTTGTATTTAATTTAGTTTCTTTTAGTTTGTTTATTATAGTTAGTTTTGCTTATTTAGTTTAGTTAGATCACTTAGCTCAGATCAACATTCCTCTTTGTCTTCCTTAGGAGACCTCAGAGCGGCCAACGAAGCCATTAAACTCGTCAGGGTGGTCCATACCAAACGGCTTGGGTTATTAGACAACCCCGGACCGGTTCCACTCTCTTAATTGACGGACGGTCGTTTTCTCCCGTCAACACCTGCCCCACAGGCTTTTCCATGAGTTATACTCTCTGTGTTCCTAAATTCTAGATTCTTTGTCTCCCTGGATGCTCAGTTTCCCATAATCACAAGTACAGTCAACACTGACCAAATGTCGAAAGCAGGGCCCGTTTTGAGGTCTGAGGTGGATGGGGTTTGGTACTTCGAGGCACACCCAAAGGTAGTAGAGTTTTTTCAAACAAGCAGGGGTATTCACATACTGTGAAAAACTAACCAGTTTTCATCAACAAGTAGCTGAATCTTTTGCAATTGCATATGATGGAAGGTCTGCCAATATAGGGAAAGAAGAGTTTATCATAGATGAGGCTTCTATAGCAGAGTTTACAGGTCTTCCATGGACAAGAGGTTGTTGGTTTAAATCTACAGTTCCATCCAACGTTGAATTTAGATCATATCTATTACCCATTCATAAAGATCTGATTTGGAAAAAGGATATCCCTACGTCCTTCTTGCAACCACAGTGGAAATCTTTGTTAAAAGCAATCTTTGTGTATATTACTTGCGAAGGATGGTATAACAGAGTGATGTTCTATCACTTTAAACTTCTTAACCATTTTACAGGTAGAGAACCA
Source organism: Picea glauca (assembly GCA_000966675.3). Taxonomy (NCBI): domain Eukaryota; kingdom Viridiplantae; phylum Streptophyta; class Pinopsida; order Pinales; family Pinaceae; genus Picea; species Picea glauca. Next base: position 75,934 of record JZKD02S0276759.1, on the reverse strand, counting down.
ATAAATCTACCTTTCTATTTCCACAAGACTCTTACTAAAATGGCCAGGCAAGTTAAATCCAAGCCTACTAAGGTTGCTAGCAGACTATCTCACCAAGGGCTTATTACTCTTCTTGTCAAAGAGGCTCTACAGAGGAAATAGGATGATTGGGGTTTCATTCTTTTCTGGAATGAATTCCAAACAGAGAAACCACCAAAAGATGAAACTAAGAAGACCAGTGGCAGAAAGACTGCTACTCCCAAAAGCAGTCATAGGAAAAGGAAAGGTATCTCACCACCAAGAGATCCCATAAAATCATCCTCTGGAAAGAAGAAAGGAATCAAAAGAAAATTGTAGTTTGAAGGTGAGCAGTCCAAAGACCCTGCTACAGGAAATAACCCTTTAAACCTACCTTACAACGATTCAGAACCAAAACAAGAATTGGCTGAGACACAGGGTAATGCACAAACTGAACAAGGTGTAGACTATGGTTCCAATTTACCTTCACCAACTCCTCCAAATGCACACAGTCCATCAGTGGTAGAACCCTCTTCAAGTAATCCTAAAAAAGATAGATCACGGAAAATCAACAAACTCTTGTAATAGGTCTATGAAATGGAAGTCCTGGAAAGGGTGATTAAAAAAGATAATACAAACCTGACTAATAGAAATGCAGAGTTGTTCAAAATAAACCAAACCCTCAAAGAGAAGCATGACAATATTAAAGACAGAAACAAGGTATTGATCAGGGAAAACATGAAGTTGTATAGACAGTTGAGGATTTTGAGGTTGAAGTCAAAGGAGTTTCAATCACCAGCACAGGAGAAAAATGGATTAGAAAATCTAGCTAACTTAGCTACGACCATGGTAGACACACCAGAGCCTTCCACACAGCTAGCAGAAGTTCACATATCTGCACGAACAAGGGATGCCTCATCCAAGAAACCTTGAACATCAAAAAGGGATCCAAGGTAAGAATTTTTGCAATTTTGAAGTTTTCTCAAAGCTGAAGTTTCGGTGGTTTAGGCGAACAGGACGACTGTTCATTAACCACTGAAAAACAGGACTTTCGGTAGATAATTTGCTCAGGAGCTTTCTAAGTTAACCACCGAAAGCCTGTCATTTCCAGAACGATCAAGTTTTTACACAAATCGAAGTTTTTTGAGCTAGAAAGGTTTGAAACCTCTTTGAATGAACATTTGATGAATTGTCAAGATAAATCCAATAGCTATTTTTGATAGATTATGGGAAGAGGAGTTGTTTCAAAGGTTTTTGGCATCTTTGAAAAAGATAGAAAATCAGGACATTTTCTCACATCAACAGATTCGAATTTGTCTCTCTTGGAGAGTTAGCATTCAGCCTTGGGAGGCTATCCTGCACTACACCAGCACTCAACAAGAGAGGAGGACCATGAAATCTGGGATTGATCTCATTTTGGGGGATCATCCCACATCTTTTGCAACTAGATTTTGATTTACTATCTTTAGCATATTTAATCCATGTTTTCAGGATCTCAAAACTGCATTGTAAAGCTATAAATCTAAAGGTAGAATATGAACCAAAGGTTCGACTTTGGAGAATTTTTTCATATTATGTAACTCAAAACTTCTCATTTTCATATGGAGTAATACAAGCTTCTTTTGCCATAACTTGTTCATATTTCATCTTCTAGTCTATGCAGTACTTGCACCTGGATATTATATTCATGTTGTTATGCTTGTTTATGCCCGATAACTATCATCTTATCACTGCATTCATAAGTTTAACTTTGCAAGTATTTCTGTGATTATTGTACTTGGCCATTCATATATGCTTCATATGTGATTCTGCTGATATAATAGTTATTTCTTCATTCATCCCTTTATTTGTAAACTCTCTGAACATTTGTGGTTGAAAGCCTTGTCCATCTAAATGTGTTTATGCATGATTTGAGTGAGAAATGATTCATCCCTCCGAATTGATCCAAATCCATACTTTTTATTGAGAAAATAGTTAGCAAAATATTAAGTTACCAGGCATCTCCGACTTACAACCTAGGAGAGTTTCCTGGAGTGATAACACTTACTTATGTGCACCTTAATTTCTTTACCCTTGAAGTGATTCCCTTCACAAAATGCTTCCACTATGAACTTCGATAACCATAAGGGAAACATTAGTCTATAATTGCATAGCTAATCCCTAGATATGATGCATTATTTATCCATTTATTCATTAAGCATCTTTCTTTATCGAATTACTATCATTTTGATAGTCAATTCCTTTTATAATAGATATGAATCCGATGTGTTTCTTAATATGTATATTGGTTTCTTTGGGAGTGAATGTACTTTCACTAATCCATTCACTACATGAACTATTCCTTTGCCCAGATTCCATTGAGTACTTTACTAACATGAGTGGACTTCTTGTAGTGGCTTCCCAAGACTTTATGGTTACACCTAGATTCATACCTTAACATTTTGTAGTCATGGATTTTGATTATCTTATGAAATATTTTGTCATAGCACTCCTTCTCTGAGTGCCTCTGCTTATATTTAACTAAATTTCAACCTTCTTATCTCTTAATAACTAAAAAATTTTTACTCTGCAAAAATGTGCAGCCAAAAAATTTGTTAGGCTAAATAATTTAACAAATTTATAAAATTATGTACAATTATGTTCTGATAATGCATCATAATTCCTTCTTCTGATCTCTTGTGAAAATTGACTGCCCAAATAAATTTAATGGGTGGATAATTAGACTCCTCTATCCAAGACCTTTCTAATGACTACTCCCTTTCTCAATTTTGAGTCTTGAGCAGAAAGTTATGGTCATTTGAAAATTGTTCATTAATTCCTCATGTTCACACTTCAACTTTGTGCAAATCTACGTGGTAATTATGCATTTTTTCACCTAATCCATTGGACTTTTGGTAAGATCTCAATTGGTTTTCTTCATATACATATTTTGGACAGTCTTTCTAAGTTTCACCTTTTTTTGGGCTCTGGGCTGCTAGTTACAGCTTGCTAAAGTTCTAGGCCAATTCATGTTTTTGGTTTGGAATGTTACATGTACCTTCTTTGCCATCTTAATCATTTTTAACATGCCCGGAATTTTAATTTAGCTCTATGAATTTCTTCTATGGTTCAATATATTTCCATAGACTACTCTTGCACATCAATCTGATTCTGGAGAAGAAAGTTATGGCCCTTCAAAGTTAGTTGGGTTTTAAAATTTACCCTCCATTGTTTGTCCTATAACTTCCTCATAAAAGCTTTGTTTGATGAACAGTTTACACCATCAGAAAGCTCTCTCTAGGATCTTTTATTTGAGATACATAGACACAATGTACCTTGGTATACTCTTTTCTTGGGTTTTTTTAGTAGCTAAAAACGATGTTTAGGGCCTCAAAATCACACTTCAAAAAGATGGTCTTCAAACAATATAAAATGCCATAGAAATTCATTGGTTTTATGTTGTTGTAGACCATCCAAATGACTTCGCGTGCATAAATTTGAACCTGTACACCCATATTTAGCTTGCAAAACAACACCATAAGGTAGTGCATGCTCTGCGCACCTATAACCAATGTGGATCACTTCTTTGTCGCGCCAATAACTGGTGCGCACTACTTTTGTGTCGCACACCAATATCCACCGTGCATAATTTTGGTTCATGCACTAATACATGTTTTTCACAATTTTTGTGTTGCGCACTAATATTCCACATGCATTTTACTCTATGCGCCACACCATTCCAAATTTTAGTACACCCCCACCATGCACCAGTACTCCTCGCGCACCATTAACTAAACTATCACGCAAAATCATATACCCACATTGCATGTGCATCAACAAAATTCCTTTGTGCTCTGTCAATACTTCGCACATTACGTGTGCCATTATTATGCGTGTGCACACCACGCATGTTAGTATTATGCATGCGCCACTCAATCCACACTGCACAATTCTAAATTTAGTGCGCATACCCCCACACAAAAATTTTATGTGTGTTACCACTCTACATCATGTAGCACCAAAATTAAGTGTGCACACCCGCGCGCCAATATTTTTCCATGCAACGCCAAATTTTAGTACCTGCATGCCAATATTTTTCTGTGCAATGAAACTTTGCACCACGCAGCACCAAAATTTAGCGTGCACACCCGCACACCAATATTTTTCCACATATCAAAATATTTTCACTGAGCATCATGCATTTTTAGTGTGCCCACCTGCACACATTCATTTGTATACGCATGAATTCCTCGTTAATTCCGCTGTAGAAATCGGGGCTCTTGCCAAACGTTTTCCCAATTTTCACCATAGATTCTGCAGCTATGAAATTTTTTCAATGTCACCCTGATAACACCAATTCAACCTCTGCAACAACAATTCATTGTTGGTTGACATTCCTGGAATGAATTTTTCCCAAACTCAATTCACGATTTGAAAACTTTAATCAACTAATCTCGCTCCATCTATCATGGCTTCCCTATAACTTCAAATTCGACCAATTCCAAGTCTAAATTTGATAGAACATATATTAAATTAAGAATATCTCACCACTTGGTCAAATTTATCAATTTACCCATGAATTTAACAACATAAATTGAGGCTTTTTCCCAATTCCACGTCGTTGCTTATAAATTTTACCATGGATGCTCTATAACTTGAAATTTGGCCACTTTGAAATCACTCCTCTGTGAAATTTCGCTTCAATTCAACTTTTTCGGCCCATCCAGGCTTAATGTTTGAAAACTAGACCTTTGATACCATATTGTAACATCCCCAACCACCCAGGTCAGGCCATGCTACTCCAAAAAATGATCTGATACCATATTGTAACATCCCCCGCATCCAACTGGGCTATGTCACATAAACATTTTCGAACTTTATGCAAATTAAAACATATACACACATAAACTCTTGAAAAACTTTATATATAAAACTTAAAATAGATAAATACATTATGTAAATGCACATATTTATATGGAAATAACAGTTACATATACATGCAACATAGACACACAATACCCATAAATTTAAACATAGTTATAAACCACACATAGGATAAACCCATAAAAATAAACACAAATAATAATGCAGCATGTAATTTAACACACAATTGACACTTATCTTGGTAAGAATATCACCAACTGCATGCAGACCTTCCACGAACCTCCTAGCGTTAGACCATGCTGCTCATCACTCTCAGCAGTGGGTCACCCTCGAGATGGGACTAAACTCCACCTAGGTAAAGGGAGTCCTAACTAGGATGATGTATCTCAAACAATAGAAAAGACTCTGTCATAGGTGCCACTCAAACTAACATCCTACAGTCCCTCATTCCCCACATGCTTGTCCCACACCAGGAAGTGTGCCCCTTCTCTACTCTACATTCCCTCGGCTGCCCCACTTCCTTTCTGGGGCTTCAACAATAGGCCATACAAGAAGTATCAGATCCATGTAGCCATAGTTTGGCACCTTCAGGAAATCAATTCCCAAAAATTCTCTCACCTAGATAGAAATTTCTCACTAGCCTAACAACACGCCTCTTCAGTATCCCACGAGCTTGAGAACCTTCTACTTTAGTCTAGTTCCTAAGCCCAGCAGGTAAAAGTACATGTATAGGTATAGGTACAAGCACAGGTATAGGTACATGTACAGGTAAAATGATAGTAACATAAAGGTACAGAGGATAGTTGAATGAGTGAGTGAATGATGATGGAATCAAAGAATTCCAAATGAATTAAGTCCAAGCTATAAGTATGCATGTCCCCAACTTGACACTTGTCATGTTGAGAACTACTTTGGCCCAGTTTTCCCCATCCTTAGAACTTAGGATAACATAATTATCCATAATTTATACTTTAAGAAATATTAATATAATATTCCTTTTTGGATTTAGATCCCTATCTTATCCCTTTTCCTTAACTTTTAGCCCCCCCCTTTCCCTAATTAGTGGAGTTTAGTCCCCCATACTCTTTTATCATGGTCGGTCTACGAAGTATTATATTAATGATGAGACATATGCAAAAATAGGATCATTGGTCTTTAGAATCTAGGATCTCTGGCCTAATTCCACACATAATCCTCCTAGCTTATAATAACTGGCTCACCAACCTATAAAACACAACATATACATAAAGGCTCATTGGCCTCAAAATTGCGTGTACTTAAGTTTGTTGTGAGTGGTATCCTGGAATGTGCACACTTCATCATTTTAGAGCGCGGTACATGTGCGCACTATACCATGAAAGGTGCACACAAAAATGATATCAACCATCTCACCAAATTAAGTATATTTTATTTACATTTATAGTTGGGGTTCAATCTAGGGATATTAGACTTTTGATGTGGTTTAGTTTCAAGACCCATCTTTTTGACAAGTGCTTCAGATATCAAGTTTACTTGGGAACCTAGATCAAATAGTGTATCTATCTTAGTGTGTTTAGATACAACTCTTATGTGAAATAATCCATCCCTCTTTCTTTCATCATCATGAGATTCATTATCAGAATTTGAACTAGCATGAAGGGAATATTTACCTTGTAATCCAACCGTTGTGATCTTTTCTTCTTCTCCTGAATCGAAACCAAGATCTTGTTGCACTGTAGCAATGGTCTTTGTATTCCCCTTTCCACCGAACTATTTCAGCCTCTTCTCTGGATGTAATTTCCAATAGTGTTCATCATCGTGACCATTCTTCTTTCAATGAGTGCGAGATGGATTTCCTTCTTCTCTATTTACAATGGAGTTATTGTTGTCCTTCCTTTTGAACTTCTTAAACTGCTTGTGTGGGAGATTTGCAGGTTTCTTTCTGGGATCTTCTTGAACATGCTTTCCCCTATTCTCAAGGTGAGTGGATTGCACAAAAACTTTTTCAATACTAGTGGGGTTAAACAATAGTAAAGTATGACGAATATAACTGTGAAGTGTGCCAATATACTTCATTAAAGTTTCATAATAATCTAAAGGAATGTATAATGCAAGAGATTTCTTCCTAAATTCTTACATGAAACTTTGTAAAGTTTGACCTTTACTTTGTCTTAAAGTTTTTCACTCCATCATTGCTTTATGTAAATAACCCAATGTATAAAATTTCTTCCTTATCACTGATTTAAATTCTGACTATGAGGAAAGAAGATTACCACACTTACTTTTGTCATGAAGTTTTCTCTCCCACCATACGAGAGCAGTGCCTTCCAACTGAAGAGAAGCCAATTGCACTTTAACTTCCTCTTCATCAATCTGTTGAACACGACAATATACTTCAACCTTTTAGATCCAATTATCTAGCTTCTCGAGATTAGCATCTCCATTAAACATAGGTATAGAAAATTTTACATCAATCTTTAATAATGGTTTCTTAAAAGAATATTTATGACTAGAATGATGAGAATGATGAGAATTCTCAAAGGAAGAAGAGATAGAACTTGATGATGAATATGGAGGCATAGGAGGGTCTCCTCCAACCCCTTGATTTACTGAAGCATTATCATCAACTTGTGATTCATTTTTCTTCCCTTTCTTCTTCATCCTCTTCTCATAGTCTCCATACATTCGCTCTACTATTTCTGACATGTGATAAAAGACCATATGGATGTTTTTCTCCTATTCATCATGCTTGTCCTCTTCGGCCATTTTCTTCCTTTTGGATGCATGACCAACTTCGAGATTGAAATTCTTAAGATTTTCTTCACCCCGCTTATGCTTTTCCCTAGTGAGCATTCACACTCAACAATTCAAGTCAAATATGACTGCTATGATAGCAACATGATCCAGGATCTTTTCATTGATGTGACTTATAAAGAATTGTATTAAATGAGAATAAATTAAAGTGCACCGTAAAGAAGGAAAATCTCAATAATAAAACTTGATAATGTATTTCATCCTTGGTGGACTACATCTCCGAGTCCTTCTCTCAAATGGGTAGGCCTTTCTATTAACTTAGAAAAAGAATTTGGCAAAACACATAAGTATACCTCATTCTGGAATTAAGTTGTAGAAGATTTTCTCAAATCAGAATACATACAACACCATTGAATTTGTGGCATCGAATTACCCAAAAATGACTGTCTCCATGTCTCAGTTTTCATGCCTACAACCTGTAATTAATTCATTGTACTTTCCTCGTAAAACGTCCCCAGTCATATCATCGAGCGCCCTATTTTCGTCCATTGGAAAACTTAGAATTTAATTTTAAAGGTAGGTGGAATATCCAAAGGAGTCGTTTGGCTCAACAGTTGGTTGATGTTATGTAAAGGCATTTGGTTGGGGAGGTCCTAAGGTTGAGCCCACAGGCCTCCCCATTTTTTCTTGTAGTTACAAACACACACACACACACACACACATATATAGTGTTAACAGTTGCCAAGTTAGAAGTCTCATTTAGATTTTTCATAGTTGGATTACAATGGAGGGTCAGCCACGATATTTGGCGGAACCTCCACCAGATTTTGCTTACGGGCCCACATTGGGCATTTTTCCTCTCCCACGTGGAAGCCCATGACTGGGCCACGTGGCAGCGAAACATTGGCCCACGTCATTTACCTATACAGTCACCCCGCCACATTTCCTACCTACCATGTATGATATATATGCCATGTGTCTACCCCATCCCATATGACCTGCCACATGGTTGTACAGACTACCACGTGGCACTTCCTCATTGGTCCACATGTTGATCTGAAAATGTCGAAAATGAGTGAGACATGGCAACCTATGGTGTTTCCATGTCACCATGTTGATGTCATGTTAACATGTTTCATCCTCTATGTGTGCCACACACACTGTACATATGATGACATCATCTTTACTGATTCTTACATCAATGGTACGGATGTTGACTCATCCCCGTTGACTGGGCTAGTTTGAACAAAACTTTGATCGCAAATATATTTTTATCAATAACTCTGTTTGATGACCCGTTTACACTGTTGGAAATCTTGTGATGCGTTATTCGTGATGATGCCAATTTCACTGAGTTTTAAGGACTTTGAATTTATTCCCTTTATCTATCTACTAAGGCCATTCTAAGCTTCTTGAGTTGCTTCTGTGAATTCTGAGTTATCCTTAGTCTTCTCTGGATCCTTTTTGGATCAAGGGAGCATATCCTGAGGAGAGAGAAGTGCCATCCTTATCATTTTGTTTTAAATTTGTAATTTAATGTAATAAAGTTTGTAAGGCTTGAGGAAGAGAGAGTTGTTGTATTTTGAAAGGACAAGTGTAAATTTTATTTAATGGGTCGTAGTTTGTACAGATCCTGAGCATCGCCTCATATATGAATATTTTAAATGAATATTTGTTGTAATAAGCGTAGTGGAAGGATGCTTTAATTATGATATGAAAGCACTATAATGGTCTGGAGGGAAGGCTTGAGAATCCCCCTCATGTATAAATAGATGTAATCAATGTGAAAATGAGGTTGTTGTTAGCCATTGTTCGTTGTTGTAAAAGTTGAAAGAAGATATTGAGAGCTATGGAAAAAACCTTGTAAATGTTTTATTGAAGGAATATAGAAGAACAGAGGATTTACTTCAGATTTCTGAGCTTGTTGGTCTTTGAGTAACTAGGTAAATGTTGTAATATTTATCTTTGTGTTTTGTGTGTGTGCATGCATCTTAATGTCTTGTTGAATGAATCCTTGATGTTTTTTTAAGTTTCAATTGTTTCTCTTCTAAAAACTTAGTGCAAGGAGTGCACAGTGCCCATGCAAGGAGTGCAGAGGTCGAATTGTTATAGGTTTAGAAGATCGAGAGAGATTGTGTAATTTTATGTAGAGTGAGTGCAAGGAGTCCACCTATACTTTTAGGAGTATAAAATATCAAAGAGGAGATAGGTGAAAAGTGTGCATAGATTCAACACTTTGTTAAGTGTTGAAGAAGCTCAGAGGAGAGATAGTGTAAGAGTGCACATAGTCTATGCAAGGAGTGCATAAGGAGAGAATAGTCTAAGAGCTAGACTATAAGGGAAGCACAAGGCGTGCACCAGAGCCTAATTTATGCAAGTGAAGAAGCTTGAGGAAGAGGAAAATGGTGGACAAATGAGAGATGTTTGGGAGAAGCTATAACTGCCTCACAGCCATTGACTCTAGGTAAGAAGTGTGAGAGTTAAACCCTTGAGTCCTTCAGACTTCATTGCTTTGGCATGTTTTGTGTGTTTTTTGTAAAGGTGGCAAATTCCCTAAAGCCCCGAAGTCAGAAGAAACTATGGGTCATTGGTTGATGGAGACATCTGTCCATGGATTAATGAGTATCTAAAAGTCTGGATATTCGGGGGATTATGAGTCAAAGTTACTTTGGCATGAAAAGGATGAAGTCTCAAAGCCAAGAGAAAATACAGGTCGTTCATTATCAAAGACACCAGGACCATGGGATCCATACCCTTCGCCAATTCGATGTTCAAAGGGTTTGAAGAGTTGTGATGGCTGATCTTCCGAAGCCTGGAGTTTTAAAGTGCTAGTGAGAGAATTTTCCAGTTTGGTGTTTGGAGGTTTTAGAAGGTGTTGAGGGAAAGACTCCCGAAGCCCAAAGCTATAGAGTATTGAAATTTCCTCTTTTGAAATTTTAAGCCACATGTTTTGGCCCAAGGTCACATGATTACTCTGATGGAGTAAGGAGACCCTCACGAACATGATTTTTCACGCAAGTAAGGAATAAAAGGTATGTGGTAAAGGATTTTGAGGTTTCTATGGGGACCTAAGAGCCACTCTGTCTCCTATGTAAATCGATCCTAGACTGGGGGGTCACGCAAGCCCCACAAGTAGGGGAAGGGGTTTTCATCAAGTGGTATTAGAGAATTGGAATAATCTCTGTGAAAAAGGAAAATTTAAAATCATGCTGCCACAGAGACGCAGGGAGAGACATGTGGTCAATGCATCCATGGAGGAAGAAATGAGACAACTTCATGCGAGGTTAGACACCATGGAAACAATACAAAGGAGAGAACTAGAGGTTGGTGATGTAAGAAAAGTTTAAAGTGACATTGTATAAGTATAAGAAGAAGTTATAGGAGAACAAGCAGCAGAAGAGCGATTGTTGAGAGTCGTTGTCAAGATGGGAGCCAGAGCAAAAAAGGAAGTCCCAATGCATGAAGGTAATTTGGATGTGGAATAAATGCTTGAATGGATAAGTTCTTTAGACAAGTACTTTGAATATGAGTAGATTTATGATGAGAATAAGGTAAAGCATGTGGTCACCAAATTGAAGGGACATGAATCTTTATGGTGGGACAAGTTACAAGATACCAAAAGGAGGAAAGGTAAGTCCAATATTAAGAGTTGGGATAGAATGGTATATAAGTTGAAGACTAAATTTATACCCAAGGATTATCAGTTGAATATGTTCAAAAAGTTGCAGAATCTAAGATAGAAATTTTTGTTACTGAAGGAATATACTAAAGAGTTTTATAAGTTGAATATAAGGGCAGGACATAGGGAGAATGAGGAAGAAAACATTTATAGGTATATAAATGGATTGAGATATGAAATCTAGGATGATATTAGTATGATGACAATGAGGACAGTAGAATATGTTTATCAGGAAGCCCTGAAGGCAGAAGAAAAAATGACAAGGAAGCATAGTCAAAGGAATAGGGGGAAGAGTCCTAACAAAGGAAGAGGAATCACTAGAAAAAAGTTTCATAAATTCAGAGGAGAAGATGGAGGATTTAACATTCATACATAGAGAGGAGTAAGTAATATAGGATGACACTCTAGAGGAAGAAATCATTTTCCCAGAGGTAGAGGAATAGGAAGAGGAGGAGAAGTGAAGTGTTATGCTTGTGGAAAAATAGGGCACATGTCTTGGGAATGTCCTGAAAGGAAAAATGCAGGAGTTAAGGAAGCTCACATTTCTGAGGTACAGTAGAGGAATGTGGAGACATAGATGAAATTAGAGGCAAATAAAAAAGGAATATCCCTCATGATAAGGAAATATCTCGTAAATCTAGAGAAAGAGGTAAGGGAACCAGTTCAAAGAAACAATCTGTTCAGAATGGCTTGCAAGACTAAAGACAGAGTATGCAAGGTGATCATAGACAGTGGAAGCACTGACAACTTGGTATCTATGGAGATGGTGGAAAAGATAAAGTTGGAGACTAAATCGCATCTGAAGGGTGTCGTGGTTGCAGAAAGGACATCACGTCATGGTAAGTAAATAGTGTAAAGTTGATTTTAAAATAGGTAGTTATAGGGATGAAGTTTTATGTGATGTCATACCTGTGGATGTTTGTCATGTTTTATTGGGGAGAATGTGGAAATATGACAGGAATTTCATACATGATGGGAGGAATAATACTTATACCCTTGAGAAAAATGGGTGTAAACATATGTTGATGCCAATAGAGGATAAAGGAGTCAAATAGGAGGCTATCCTAGTATACTTCTCATGAGTGGGAAGGTGCTCTTGAAAGAAGTCAAGAAATAACAGGAAATGTAGTTTGTTGTTATAGGTAATCTGAGAGTCATCCTCACAAGAAATTTTATGGATGATTTTCCTGTAAAAGTTCAGGATTTATTGGATGAGTTTTTTTACATTGTGGTGGATGAGTTACCTCATACTTTACCACCTATTAGAAGTAGTAGTCACCATATTGACCTTATTTCGAGATCATGTTTTCCGAACAAAGAAGCATATGGATTGACCCCTCAAGAGAATGAATAGGTCAAGGAGCAGGTCCAAGAGTTGTTGTATAAAGGTTTGATCAGAGAAAGTTTGAGCCCGTGTGCAATACCAACTATGTTGAGTCCAAAGAAAAATGGAGGTTGGAGAATGTGCACAGATTCTAGAGCCATCAACAAGATTACCATCAGGTATAGATTTCCTTTACCCATAATGGATGGTTTGATGGATTGTTTGAGTGGAGCTAGTTATTTTTCCAAGATAGACTTAAAGAGTGGTTACCATCAGATAAGAATGAGAGAGGGAGATGAATGGAAAACAACATTCAAAACAAATGAAGGATTGTATGAGTGGCTTGTCATGTCATTTGTCTTAATGAATGCTCCAAGTACATTCATGATGTTAATGAATAAAGTGCTCAAAGGTTTTATTGGGAAGTTTGTGATTGTTTATTTATATGATATTCTAGTGTTGAGAAGGTTGTAGCAAGAAAAGTTGTTGGTAAATTTGAAGAAATGTTCTTTATGAAAATAGAACTTGTGTATTTTGGATTTGTAATCTCTTCAAATGAATTTAAGATGGATCAAAAAATGGTGAGGGCTATAAGAGAGTGGCATTCTCCAAGAAGTGTGTTTGAGGTAAGAATTTTTCATGGGTTGGCGAGTTTTTATAAAAAAATCATTAGGAATTTCAGCAATGTTTGTGCACCCATACTCGATACTATAAACAAGGAGCATGGTTCTTTTGACTGGAAAAATGAATCGGAGAAACGATTTAGAGTTTTGAAAGCAAAGATAACAAAACAACATATTTTAGTTTTTCTGGACTTTAAGAAGACTTTCTAGGTTAAGTGTGATGCAAGTGGAGTGGCCATTGGCACAGTCTTGAGTCAAGTTGATAAGCTTGTTGCTTATTTCAGTGAGAAGCCGAATGATGCTAAGAAGAAGTATTCAACATATG
>JZKD02S0276759.1:46663-57140 GCA_000966675.3 Picea glauca | reverse complement strand
TGCCTAACTACAAATGCATACTAATGCATACTAAAGAAACACACTTTTACCTAACGACATATTAGACCAAGTAGATCTTAACTAACTCCTAAGTGTCTAAATATCCTAACATGTTATAATTCAAGCTTTGAAAAAGTGGAGACATTATCTCATGCTGAAGGATTTTATTTTGTATACTGACAATCATGCTTTGTAGTTTATAACCAAACAAGAGAAATTGAACCAGAGACATGCCAAATTAGTAGAATTCATGCAAATTTTTACTTTTGTCAATAAGCATATTAATGGGAGTGCTAACAAAGTTGTTGGTGATTTGAGAAGGAGATGTTTAATATTGAAGGAGTTCCAAGTGGAGACTTTGGAATTTGAACACCTCAAGGAGATGTACCAAGAAGACCTAGACTTCAAGGAATCTTATGAAGCATGTGAAAATCCTTTGTTGAGGGATAGACATCAACAAATGGAGTATATGATCCAAGAAGGACTATTACTCAAAGGAATTCAATTGTGTATCCTAAGATTCTCAATGAGGGACAATTTGTTAAAGGAGAAACATAGTGGAGGATTGGTTGGACACTTTGGCCATGATAAAACATATGCGTAGTTTAGTTCCTCATACTATTGGCTAGGTATGAGGTCTAATGTGAATAATTTCATGGACAAATGAAAATTTTGCGAGTATGATAAAGGAAATAAGCAGAACACCGGATTGTATCAACATGTTGAGCACTCAACACACCCTAAAAGACTTTGAATTTTTTTTCTTTTGGGTACCACTTTTTCATTTCTGAATAGAGTCAGTTTTGTTGGGATGGATGTATTTTTCCATTGTTTTGTTTTATCATCGATCACATTTTGTTTGGTTTGAATTTTGTCGACATATTGAAATTTTTCTCTAATTAAACATGGCATAAAGACTAAGTGCACATAGCTTAAAATTTGTTTTATAAAAAAAACATCACGCGCCAATCGACAATTTTGGACCCAGCAGGGAGTTGTTAAAAAATTGTCAATGTATCATTGGCATCGGCAAAATCAGAAAGACAAACTACCAACATAAACAACAAAAATCAATGATGACTCATGTATTGTCGACATTGATGAAAAGGGGAAAGGGCACGATAGCTAGAAACATATGTCTAAGGGAAAGTCATCGATGCCGAAAATGCTTCTCATGCCGAAGAGGTCAAATCAACCACCACGTGTCTTGCCACGTAGATGTTCTGTATTTCTCAATCATCTCCCATGACATATCTTGATATTCCCCATGTTACATCAGCATGTCCACGTCAACATGACATATCTGTGCTTCCATGAAATCACTTCCATCTCAGCCCTATACGATAGTTTGGGTTGGTATTGAAAATTTTTCCTAAGAAAACCAACAAAGCAACATCAAAGACAAACTATCAACATTGATGCACTCATTGACTACCGACATATGCTAGGACATTGAGCATTAGGGTCTAGATCGAACCTTTCTCCACCGACGTTGTCAATGCTGGTTGATTTGCACCGTCCATTTAAGACCCTACTTAATCCAAGCCATTCACTCTTCCATAGTGTGATTTCACGCTTGAGAGAGACTCGGAGAGCAACAAGAAATGGGAAAAAGTTTGGTCACATATCTCCTCGATGTCGATCCTACTAGTTCCTTTGAAATAAAAAACACCCAGGTAACTTGATGGGACACATCTAGATGAGTGAAGGATGGGATCTACGATTTTTAGTTAAATAATAATTTCACATAACCAATACCTCAAGCCATGACTTCGCGTGGCGATCAACATTCAAAAATTTAAATTCATCAATGAACTCTGAAATAACATGCTTATGCGCCGCCAACCTGCATTACATTTAATATTAAGCATGGTGCAGATTCTGTTATAGATTGTACAGGTCAAATTTGTACTCTTGAATTTAAGACTTGATGCGACAAGGTAGGTATGTTTTAAATTTATAAGGTTTTTCCCAAGCATGGTATTTCGTTTGCAAACCATTGATATCCCAAGCAGACGAAGGAGCAAGAGAGAGAATCAAGGAGGCTACAACACACTATATCACTTCAATTACCAATAATTTTAGGTTCTTTCTTCCAAGGAAGAGGTAAGCATTGTATATTTTGTTTTCATTTATGACTGCATGGAATAACGCTTGTCGAAGTTGGAATGCATCTCATTATAACATTTTATGCAGGAAAATACCCCCATGAAATCCAACAACTAGGCATTCACCAAGAATGCACAAAATGAAAGAACTAGAGATCAACAAAGGGTCAACACCAATGACCGCAAGGGAGCTTAAATTTGTTTAAAACATGGAATCAGTTATCCGGGCTTCGACCAAAAAACAATTTACCCAGCCTCTAGTGTTTGGGGACACACAGGCAGGCATTGGATCTAAAGTAATGCTCCCACATTGGGGTGACCTTTATAATAAAATAAGTCAATGTAATATTCCCTAATAGTGCCCCAGTTATATTATGAATTGTAATCATGTTTATGAATTGAAATCATGTTTTGTAGGCTAGTGAGTCAAGTATTGATAAGATGGTGGGATTATGTGTGTATTAGGCCAGAGAGACTAAGTATTAAGGTCATGAGCCTGATTTTGTATATGTAATTATGAAAATCATTAATATAATATATAAACATTGTTGTGTGTCGACCAACCATGAAGAAAGAGTGATGGGGGACTAAGATTTCATAGAATGGGTAAGGGAAAAGGGGATGAAAGGTTGGAAAGAGGGGATAAGCTTAGGGGATTAAGTTCTTGAGAATAATATTTTATTATTATTCAAAAGCTGTGTGAAAAAACATGTTTTTATCCTAAGCGTGGGAGAGGCAATGCATGTAGCTCCAACATGTGAAAAAGAGAATGCATGCAGCTCTAGGAAGACAAGTGTCGACCTGGGTGCATGCAGTTAAAAGTTGAAGTGTCAGCTAAGTTGGAGGTTCATCTTCCATTCTTCCATCCGCTGTCTGAATTGTTTGGAGTCGGTGTCTAATCGTTGTATACCTCACGCAGCTCTGAAAACCAAAACCATGAAACCTATGTGATCGACTGGTGTATTCCCATGAATTTCCTCCAGTCTCTGCGTCAGGTCTCCATCATCGACCTCTGCATAATTTTCCTATCACTCACCCTAAAAACCAGTGCCAACCCCATGGACTGAGCTGTGTCTCCTGTGTGTCCTATGAATCAATTTATTCACACTGCAAATCTGAGTCTATGCTTAACTATCTGGGTTGTTGTCTTCTGAGAAACCTGAGCATACCGTAATTGTCTATGCCATGTGTGTTTTAACTATGGGTTGTTGTGGCCACATAGTCCCTTGGATGAGTGTGATTTGTTACCATCATTTGTTCCTAGTTGAGCCATCTGTTGTCCTCCTTGTGATGGAACAGAGCTGAAGAAGCAGGATGTCAGGCATGTGTGCAACACTCTCTCTAGGTGAGAGAGGTGGTTGTGGTTGAAGAGGTAGGTTGTCATGCCTGTGAGCAACTCTCTCCAGGTGAGAGAGTGTACAGAGGGAGTGAGAAATCCTGGAAGGGGTCCTATAGCTGCCACGAAGCTCGGAGAATTTTGGTCCAACCTATTGTTGAAGCCAAGGAAAGGGAGGTTTAGTAGTCGAAGGACTGTCTTAGTGACATTGAATATGTACACTCCTGGGGTGGGACAAGCATGTGTGGAATGAGAGTCTGTGAGTAGTGGGCATAAGTGGCTCCTGGGAGTGAATCCTTACTCATAAACTGTGTGTCTTCCGTTGACATTTCCCAGACTAGGATTCCCTTGTCTGGTGGAGCTTAGTCCCAGCTCAGGGGTGACCTACTGCTGAGAGTGATGAGAAACATGGTCTAAGGCTAGAAGGTCTACATGCAGTTGGTGGTGTTACGCTAGTTTAAAAGATAAGTAGTAATTTTGTACTTAATTTATATGTGATGTATGTCTATGTCTTGAAATGTTATCATGTATTTCGTTGCAAGTTTGAATTGTTGTTAATTTTTTTTAAGTCTATATGACAATAGTAAATCCATGTTAAATGTCTTAATTTGATTTAACGCATATTATTTAGAAGTATGAGAATGTTTCTACATAGTATCATTGTCTGGCAATGGGAGTGATGGCCGGGGATGTTACAATATGGTATCAGAGCCATAATTTCAATGTTGAGCCTAGATGAGATGGATAAGTGATATTTGGACCAAGGTTTCGAGTGGAAATGGTGTTCAGAGGAATGAATTTTGAACCTTATATTGTTTCGGAGTGCCAAGGGGTTACTTGGTTGTGTTAGGAAGCTCGGGAGGAGGAGTAGTAGAATAAAACCACAACCGACGTGGTATTTGACCACAGAGAGAGAGCGCTCAACACTTGGGGTGTTGGAGCCGTAGGATCTGTTCCAAAGGAGAGTCCCTTATGACTGTCAGAACTAGGGAAGGTGCAAAGGAGTTAAATCGGAAGCCCTTTGGACTTCACGACTACAGTGAACTATGATGCCAGAAATAAGAGAAAGGCCAAAGATCAAAGCTTCGAAGTGAATCTACACTGTAGATCTGGAGGGGAGAGCTCAACCGTTGGATTAAACAATGTCAAAAGGTAAAATGCAGTAGTGAAGGGCCAAATCTCCTGAAGAGTTGAAGTGGTGAGTCATGATCACATCACCTAGAGGTGAACGTGGACACATGGGATGTGTGCCACATGTCAGTGGGTATAGAACCCATGAAAGATTGAAATGGAATTTGGAATGTGATGAGTTTCACCCATATGAATGGACTACAAGTCAGTTGCTAGTATGTTTCCATGTGGCATCCTGTGTGAGAAGGGTTAGTGGGGCCCAAGGTTATGTAAGGTAGTTAAGGGTTGGAGGACCCACATTGGTGTTGATCATGATACATCAAAATCGACATCCAAGAGGCATTGCAAGGACCCAAGTTGCACGGGAGATAATTCTCCAAGGCGTTCCCACAATCCAAACTGTGGTTCACTGAAGGGTTTACATGTCAACGTAAGAATAATTGTGGGATGAAAGTCGGGTTACTCCAAACCACCATTGCATGCCCCTGCAATTTGGAAAGGCATAAGTGATGTGACATAATGATGCCAACAAAGCATCATGGAAGTGTTCGGGGTGTGCGGATGTGAAATATTCCAAAGTCCCAAAGTATCAGAACTTAGACTCTTGAGGTTATACAATGAGTGTTAGTCATAGGATGATGGGCAGATGTGGACCGTTGATCCACCCTACTACATGAGTCTCGTAACTCGGAACTCTGAGTGATTGTTGTTTTGTGCTGGGAAATCTTCTGAAGCCAAAGGCTGAAGGCTCAAGTGTGCACTCATCGATCTAGAGCTTGGTCATGACCCATGGTCGCATGTGTTGGGGATAGAGAGAAAGGGGCTAGTTCCCAAAAACTTAGCAGAGAAGATCTCTAAAAGAAGAAATCTATGGGGATTCTTGATTGAACGAGAAACACAAAGAATGAAAACTGAACATTTTCTTGAGTCATATTTTTTTAGGAATGATGTGGGATTTGTTAAGGATTAATGGCCTAACAAATTCCAGTTGTCTACACATTGTGTTTGCAGAAGCTTAGCGAGTGCCAAAATCGATTAGAGTTGACACTAAGTGCAAAGAAATGGAGGAGACACAAAATGATTCCAGTTCAGAGAATGGAGCTAAAGGGATGGATGTTCATTTGGGAGTTGAAGGGTCGAACTCCAATGGGCATGGAGAAGAGATAGATAAGGAAGGGCATATGATGAAAATCATTGAAAAATTACATAAAGATGCCCAAAATCATCGAACAGATAGAAAAAAGATTAGGAAATCTCAGGATAAACAAGGTGAATTCAACTTAAAGTTGATGAAGAGTCTGGAGAGAATAGAAAATAATTTGGACAAGGAGAGAGACTCGAGAAAAAATGGGAGTCACCTGACTTCTAAGGGAAGAATATCAATGAGTGTTGGTAAACACCATCATCACTCCCAAGGTTGCTTCAAGAGGAGGGCACATGGTAGTTCAAGCCCATCTCCTACCATAAAGCACAAGAGATCTCAAGTGGATGAACTAAAGGGCGAAATGAGCAAGATTAAGCCTCCTACGTTTGATGGAGAACACAAGAAGGAGGAGGATGCAGAAACATGGTTGTTCGACATGAGGAAATATTTCCAACTGTAGAATTATTCCTCTCATGCAGAAGGAAGAATTGCGATGTATCAATTGAAAGGAAAGGCATCCATGTGGTGGGGTCAACTTGTGCAGGTGCATCACATTAGAGAGAAAGATATCACTTGGAAAGAATTCAAGAGATATTTCAATAAGAAATACTTGACTAAAAGATACTATGACAAAAAGATGAAAGAGTTCTTTGAACTCAAGCTGGGAAGCATGACCATTGATGAATACGAATGAATATTTTTGGAATTTCTGAAATATATTTCGTTCGTCAAGGATGAGACTGTCAAGATTTAGAGGTATCCAAGTGGATTTCCACCTTCCATTGGGGACAAGATTCAATATGATGACCCAAAAACCATGGAAGAAACGATAAGAAGAGAAAAAATTGTATATGAGAAGCAAAGAGAGAAGCCTACCTTCTGGAAGGCTTGGGAAGACAAGAATAAATTCCAGATGGATCAGAGGAATAATTGAACCAAGCCACCCTTTTTCAAAAACAGACCTCAGGGACAGCCATATTTTAGAGAGCCCAGGAAGGTTGAAGTAGGTGGGAAAATGCCAATACCGTCACCTATGGAATGTTGGGGTTGTAAAGGAAACCATAGGTACAGAGATTTCCCCCACAGAAATAATAAAGTGAGAGTTGTCCATAATGTTCAACAAGATGAAATAGTGGATGACATGGGCAGTAGAATGCCAAGGATCTACGCAACCCTGGACAACAAGCAAGTTGAATATCAGTCACACATGATTGAAGTAGAAGGTATGATCAACAACCATGCCTTTACTATTTTAATTAATTCAGGGGCTAGCCATAGTTATATAGATACTAGAGTGGTGGAAAGTTTTCAATTGTCGAGAATAAAACATGAAAAGTCTTGGTTGGTGAAGTTGGCTATAGGAACGAAGAGAAAAATCACTGAGTTGGTTAAGTCTTGTCCTGTGGACATGAATGGACTGAGCACAAAGGATGAATTGAATTTTTTTCCTTTAGGTTCTTATGACTGTCTAATTGGGATGGATTGGTTGGACCAACACCATGCCATCCTGGACTGTATAAAAAGGCATTCACTTGCCTAGATGAGGAAGTAAATCGGAAAACAGTCCAAGGAATTCCCAGAGCTATTGCTATCAGAGATATCTCAACATTGCAGCTGAAAAAGTGCTAAATAAAAGGTTGTCAATTATTTGCATCCCATGTGGAAGAAGCATCTAAGGATTAAGTATCAAAGATTTGAGATCATGCAGTACTAAAGGAGTTTGAATATGTATTCTAGGAGGTACCCAGACTACCTCCGAAAAGAGATATTAACTTCTTTGTAAACTTAATGACTGGAGCAGCTCCAATGTCAAAAGATCCTTACAGAATGAGTATGCCAGAGCTGAAAGAGTTGCAATTGCATCTTGAAGAGATTATGAAGAAGGGGTATATATGCCCAAGTGTGTCACCTTGGGGTGCCTCAATCCTATTCGTGAAGAATAAGGATGGAACGCTAAGATTTTGTATCAATTTCAGATAATTGAATAAAGTAACTGTAAAGAAAAAATAGCCCCTGCTGAGGATTGATGACTATTGTATCCCTTTCGTCACCTAAATGAGAAAAAGAGGGACACTTACAAGTCCAGTTAGGTTAGCTAGACATGACATAAGTGAGTGCAAGAGTTGGAAACATCAATAACAATAAGAAAATAAACAAGTAATCGAATAACAATTAAAGTAACTAAACTAATATGCATAAGGGAAATAAAACAAAAGAAAGACCGATATTCGTGCCACCAATGGATAAATTGTATTACTGGGAAAACACCAAAGAGAAAGGGAGGCTTATGGGTCCGCTCTTCCTCCAAGGGAGGGCTCTTGAACTCCCAATGATTGAGCTCTTCTTAAAAGTAATAAACAAAAAGGAAATGATGAAGAAATCCAAATCTCATTCACTCAAGAGGTGATGTGAATGGCCCAATGAAATGATGCTTATATGCTCCAATGAGGAAAGAGGTTCCTTGCAAGAGAATAGAGGAAGCATAAAAATAAAAATAGATTCTTGGAAATACAGTGCACCCATGGATTCTTTTTATAGCAAAGATTTGAGGCTTTATCCAACCGGTCTTTAGTGTGAAGAAGGGGCCCTTTAGGGCACCTCTAGGTCTTTGAACAACCCCCCACTCAAAATAATCTTGGATTTGGGGGTCAAATTGACTTGGGAGCTGAACCAAAAGTGGGTGGGAGGTCGACCATAATCATTAATGCGCCGTTATGAATTGTGCATGGCTTTTTGCATCCACAATCATGCATTGGGTGCATGTGTGCTTTTTCAGAGTTTTTGATTGCTGCATGTGTACGCGCTTCGTTTGCATTATGAGCGCATGATGATTTTATAACTGGTTGTATAGTTTTGGGTCCTTTGGAAATGCATTTTTTGGGCCATGGATGAACTAATAGGTGTTTTGAGATTCTGGATTCCTGTAACCATTTGTGAATGACATTTCAGTGATAACAGATGCCCCCTAATGTATGAGGTTAGGAGCATACCTATAGCCGAAATATATCAATGTTTCTTCTACTGAGAGTACTTTTGTAAGAAAGAGTGTTTGAAGGGAGTTGCAAGAGCGACCCATTGGAGGGAGAGGGGAACCTATAGGACCCAAACCCTTCACAATGTGTGGAAAAAATAAAACTGTGTACAAACGAGGCGGGCATGCCCCATGCTCATGTCATGTAACTCAGAAAATGTATAAGACAGTAACTGAAACTGTGTGTTGGTGTAGATGACTGCAGCACCCTTAGGGGCGAGTTGATAATGGAAGAGGACAATTATGATGGTGAAAAAACTATGAAAAGAGGTGATGACACCTATGAGGAGTGTTGAGGAGTCTCAAGCATTGATGGCCCAACAATGTTCATAGGTATTCAACAAATATAAAAACAACTTCAATAGTTGCAAAGTAAGACCCACCGCAACATGAGAAAGTGTTGAAGTCGAATGTCGTGGGGGTCAATGAAAATAGAGAGCAATGATGATTCTCTTTGTGTCGTCTGAGACTCCTCATTGTGGAGTTAATGAGAGTCAAGATATCGTCTCCCTTCCGGGAACTGTGTTGATGTTGACATAAAGGGAGACATGACTCCAAGAAGTGAAGGGCTTCATGAAATCTACTAGAGAAGATCAGAAACTAATGAGGAACATGGATGAAGTCAAGAAGTGGTGAGACTGAAGACTTCCCTTGGTTTGGCATATATGTAAAGGATGAGTGGCAACAACCTGTGAAACTAAATCTAGAACCAGGGGGACAACTAGGCTTGGGTAAATTGTGCTAGAGGCATGACAAGATGGAAAAACGTAGAGATCAAAGGTGTATGGACTACAATATACTCGGGGTTTATGGATGATGTCAATAAGGGTAGGAGGTGAAAAATTCCCTAAACAAGGGTGACAGGGGTTGATTTGCCGAAAAAGGAAGGTCGCTAAAGGTGACAATAGAAAGCTATGTAAATGTGGGAAACAAAGGTTTTGTACAATTACCAAATGAATAAAGAATAAGTTGGGATAACTTTGTAGATACAGAAATGGGTACCCCAGTGCAAGATGGCTTGGATGGTGAGGGCGCAAGTTTCTTGGAAACTAGGTGGAGGGTGGGGGCCCTGTAGGTGGGTTTTTGTATTAGGGAAATGAATGGAGGATAATCTACAGATGGGAAAACTAAAGGTGGGTGAAATGGAGGGTTAATGATACTGTGGAGGCGCAGCCAAATGGGAACCATAATGAGAGTACCTGGGAGTCCATTGTGGGGAAGCTAGCAAAATGAGGAGAAAGAGTATGCGGTTGATTCTCGAGAATGCAAAGACTATTGGGACTCCCAACCCTAGGGGGTGAAAACAACATGAGTGTCAAAGTGCCAGAGTTGACTATAATTGGGACAAATCATGTGGGAGAGAGTGCTACCAATTGAGAGTACTGAAAATGCAGTGGAGGTGTGAGTACTGCAGAGCCAGATTGGGGGGACCCTAGAGGCAAAGATCGAAGGGTGTGACCGGGATATGCAATTGATATTTAGAGGGAACGATTACATGCCAGTTGTTATCACTGAAATTTCGTCCGCACAGGGCGACAAGAACTCAACATCATCAACACAGAAAAACAATCATCCATGGCACAAGGATTAAATCCACAGCACATCAAAAGGACCAAAACTATACAAAGTTGGCTAAAAAGATTAAAAAGCGCACCGCGCCCATGGTAAACTAGCGCATGCGCGCATTATATTCACACATAGGGCGCATATGCGCGGCTGTGGGGTGC
>JZKD02S0276759.1:24544-46653 GCA_000966675.3 Picea glauca | reverse complement strand
AGGTTAGCCATATTCTCTGCTATTTGATTTAATTGTCGTGAAATATGTGTAAATGTGATTGAATCAAAGTGTCGAGATAAAAGTCTAACTTGCAAGTATTTGTGGAAGAGGTAAGGATTGTGGACATGGTACACATTGTTGAGCTGAAGGACCATGTGTTGGGAATCAAGTAAGACGCTAAGGTGATGAATATGGAGGTGATTGGCTTCAGTAAGGAGACCAATGAAGGATGTGTATTCGGCTTGGTTATTGGTTTTTGAGCCCAAACATATGTCACTAGAGTGGAGCAGTTCATGTGAGGAGGTATAGAGGGCCCAAGTGGTCGAAGTGAGATTTTGTGTCCATCGACTAGCTCCATCGGCTTAACCGATGTGGTAGGCCAATGGAGGTGGAAATTTTCAATAACACAAATGATAGATTAGACATAAGGCATGGAGGGGAAGGAAGAAGACTAAAAACTCTACGAATTGTGTACAAAAAATAAAAATATTAGTGTAGAAGGGCTACGCTCAGGCTCAGGGGTTGGAGACCCATGATGTATATGCGATGGGGTATATGAACCCTGCGACATATAATTTGTCAATTTCGGCTTTGATGCCTACCTCTTTGGATGGGTGTAGTGAATGTTTCTTTTGTCGTACATGTGTGATATCAAGCCATGTTTCTATATGATGTTCGACAATAGATGGATCAAGGTTGGTCATCTTTGTGTATGACCATGAAAAAATGTCCCGATATTCTTGGAAGAGATATTTGTAAGATATGAGTTCTTCAGGAGAGAATGCGGAACCTATGGTGATTTCCTCTATGATTCCAGGTTTGATGGAAATATCGATTTTGATGGTGGGGGAAATGTTGGCCATGTTGCCTTCTTCAAAAGCATCGGGGGAAGGGATAGGGTTATTGAACTAATCTATATTCCCTAATGGGAGAAAGTATTTAGTTTCGATTGTGTATATGGAGTTTTTATTAGGAGGCATAAAGGATTCTTGTGGAAGAAAGAGCACTCTATGATGGAGTGGATCCCATGGGAAATCGGGGGTAGTTAATTCCTCGAGGATGTCTTCATCGCAGTGGAACTATCGAGAATACAAGGGATCCAAGAGAGTAACATTGGTGGTTGTCACCATGTGGTTGTCTTCTAGTGGTGAAGAGGTTGGGGGGATGATGCAAGGGGGTGACAACAGTTCGCTCAACATAAGAAGAATATCAAGATACTGTGGATTGAAAATGGTAGTCGGGCATAAAAGTTTCGTGGGGAAATGAATTGGAGAATTGGGTGGATTTGGGGGCAAATCCTCATACAAGATATCCAAGAACCATGGAGGAGTAGGGAGTGCCTCAGGCTCAAGAGAGAAGATATGAATGACATCCGGGGATAGAATAAGGGAAATCTCTGGTACCTCTAGTAGTGAGGTAGGTGTGGGAATCTGAATAAGGGTTATTTGGTGATGCCTATTGTTATCAAACTAATTGGTAGGTGCGGACACTAACTGATCTCTCTAGATCCACCTAGATCTAGAACAAAACACACCAGAACATGACACTTTCCTTAAGTTTTAAATATTGAATTTACTAACTAAAGAGGGATGAGTGACATACCATTTAAATTTCGCTTCCTCTCGCCATCGCCATCTTAGTTCCATTCCAATGCTCATACAATGATGATGCTACAAAAGAACATAACCAACCAAAGTGATAGTAATATCATAAAATCAATATAAACCTATGTATGTGATCAAGGAATCATACAATAAAACACAAAAATCTTTATAGGAAAGAAACATATTACTGTATCATATTAAATGTGAAAGAGAGATTACAACCATGACCTTGATTTCGTAAGGTCCCTTCCAACTGTTCTTTGTTCCCCACACACTTCTTTCTCCAAGGATTCTGAGACCATGGATCTGATAGCTACTCACAATCTATCTTGAAAACGAAAATTTCAAAGTCACTCTAACCAAGCTAATAATTCCAAGCCAACCAAAGCTACAAGCTAACCAAAAGCTCAAAAAACTCCTTCTCCATGAGAGCTCCTCTCCTTTTATAAGTTGAAGAGGATAAGGTGAGGAGGTTAGGATAATCCCACTAAATCATGAAAGCGAGTAAGATCCAAACCATTCGGATGCCACCTCACCATGGAAGTTTCTCCTTCTAGAAGGTTCGAGAAAATGCTCGTTTTTCCCACATGTAAGCATTCTCACACCCTAATACATAGGCAGCCTGCGAACTTCCTTTTTTTATAAGGTTTTTACACAGGAAAATGCAACTTCTTTTCTCAGGAAAAGTTCTTCTCCCTTCTCTCTTCAAGAACTCAGGCCACTGACCCCTCTGAAGGAAAAAGATAGGTTTACATCATTAACGGTCATAGGGATGACGAAAATAATGTGTAACACCTGTATTCAAGGATCATAGGACATTGGTATGTGAAATGATCCAAGGATTCACAGAGAGAGAAAGGGCATCTCATCCGTTCATTAACTAAAGTCATGACATAGTGGATGTTCGTGAAAGGAGTACTTGATGACGTGAATGGGGGAGACTCTTGCTGAAAGATGTGGCATACTATCATTAGTGTCTGTCAAAATTGAGGTAGCACGGGGCAATGGTGGGTGTAATGACCATACTATGAGCAGATGGCATAGGTGAATTTGGTTCGGAGCCTTGTGGTACCGGTGGTTGGATATGTGGAGGTAGTACTTGGTGTGTTGGGTGGCATGATGAGCAGTGTGGTTTCTTGAGGAAGTCATATTAAATTATGTAACTTGGGGAGAGAGGGAAAAGGATTGGTGGGGTTTCCTTATTTCTCGCATAGTGCACAAGGGAATTGAACTCGAGGGGGGAAGTGGAGTGGTGGGGTCTCTCTTATTCCTTCTGCCCCCAGCTATAGCAGTGGTACTTATGAGTGGGTGTGAGGGTGGTGCAGTGGGAGTGAGGAGTGGTATTTTCATTGGCATGCCTTCAGTTTGGGGAGGAAGGGATGGTTGAGGGACCATCTCAGGTGGATGTAGATACCATACTGGAATTACCAACACCATATTGGGAAGGGAAAGCATTAAAGCTACCTGGAAAGCTTGTACACCTGGTGGGGGGTAAAAGAAGGGGATTTGAGTAATGGCTTGGGGGACTATTTCCCAAACAAGAATGTGGCCTTAGGGGAGGGTGAAATCAAGAACAGGTGTAGCTAAAGAGCTCTCAGGGGACTCCTGAGGGAGGAGCCTTGCGACTAGTGGGACGTCAGATAGTAAGAAAGCCTCTATGGGAGGAAGGGTATCTCTAGTTTATGTTCCATTGGATGAGATGATACAGACTTTCACTGAGGGATGTATGAGTGATGGTGATCCATGGTATGTCCCTAGCAAGGATGGGTCTTTAAAAATTCTGGGACCCATCTCAATGAGTGGGTAGGCATCGGGGTTAGCGTGGAGAAGTGGTAAGAGGGTATCGAGGTTGGGAGAAGGGTTGGGCTCATAATGTGACACTTGATGTAGGGTGATGATATTCCCATGGTGGGGGAACATCATTGTGTGAAACAGAGAAGAGGCCATAGCCTTCATAGCGTACATGTAGCTACATCCGAACAAGATATTGTAATCAAGTGGAGCATCGATAACTGCAATGTCAATGAGGATAGTCTTTCCCTTGATTTCAATGGGGACATTTTGAAAGAGCCCTTCAGGAGAGGATGGTCATCCATCATAATCTCTTAGAGTGATGGCAGATGGTATAAGCTTGGGGGAGACAAGTTTATTCCATACAACTTTGGACATTATGCATGTGGATGAACCTTCATCAATGATGCAGTGATGAACTATGATGTTCTATATTTTAACCAGTATCTGGAATGCGACTAGAGCAGGGAGACGAGGTTCCCCACTATCAAGATCAAAGGTGATGAGCCAAGTGTCAGTAGGGTCAACTGCCCCCATGGAGGAAAGTAATGATATCCATTGAGTAGGACAAGTTTGAAGGAATTCTAAAACTGACATGGCAGTAGGAGATTGTGCCAAGTCATCAACCAAACTATTATTGTGTGCCACCCTAGCCCGAGGTTTGTTGACATTCCATCGCAATGGGATGCAAGGAATACGAAGGGGGGTTTCATTATTAGGGCGTGGAATCATCAAAGGTGGTCTAGTTGTGACTAGGGTTTCTTTTGAGGTTGTGGGAGAAGAGTCAGGGGGTGTGTTGTATTGACGATTGTGCAATTGTAGAATAACTTCTTCCTCGCTAGTGAGGAGGATAGTGAAATCTACAGGAGTTCTCGGGTTTGAATATTGTCCCATATGTGGTGGGGTAGGATGCATCTTCTGTTGGGTGTTCATAACCCCTTGGTGTGTAATGGGGTTTTGTAGCACGGTTGGGGGTGGTTGCTGCACATATTGTTGTGGGGGCTGCTGAGGGGAAGGTAGTGTTGGGGGACGTGGTCCATTTTCAAATTCTTTCATCCATTTAAAGTCAACGATTTGAGGGCAATGGTGAGTATAATGGCCATACTCACCACAAAGGGCACAAGGGAATTTTGTCTGAAGATTGTTGTTATTCTTCCCTTGGAATTTGTTATTATTTCCCCCTTGGGGGTTTTGGTTCCCCTGATTCTGGTTTCCCTCGATAGGTTGGTTTTGTTGGGGGTGATTCCTGCCTGGTCCTGGATTATTATTGTTTCAGTTTTTTCCTTTATTTTTGGCATTATTCGACTGATGGGTCGGATTTTCCATATTCAGGTGTTCAAAATTTTGATATTGTTCAATGGGAGAGGGCTGAAAAAAATTAACCCCAGCGTGTGGGTGTCCTTGTGGTGAAACCATGGGCTATGGAAGGCCAGGAACTGGAAAGTAAGAATTATTTTTTGGTAATTATCCGTATGGTACATAGGAAGGCATTGTGATTTCACTAGTTCTTAGGGAGTAAGATGAGGTAGAGGGTGCCGACGGGGGTCCACTTATGGGTGTAGGATGGGAAACAGGGTATGGTTGTTGACAATGGGGAGGAGGATAGTAAGGGGGTCCTCCATATACTGGTGGATATTGAGATGGTCCATACATAGGTGGTTTTTGGGGGTGTGTATTGTGGTGTATTGTGGTACCAATCAATCCATCCGCGGAGTGATACATCCCAGGTTTGTCCTAGTTGAATGGCACGGGTCTCAGGGTGTCAGGTAGTACCATATATAAGTATCTTGACTATGAATAAATGAGTTCAAACTGTTGAGCCTTGCCGATGGCTTCTTCTTTAGACTGGGGAAGGTGGCAGACACATCCTTGGCAAGGAGGGAAACAAGTGATTTGAGAAACCAATTTAGGCATTGTTGCTTGGTGGCTTCATCTTTGCATAGACTACGTTACCAATTCCATTCATGAATGTGGTCAGAAATGTGTTTCGTGGAGGTTTGTTTAAAATCTGAGAGTAGTTCAAGACCATTTTCATGATGGATTGGTAGTTGAAATAAGGTAAAAAATTCTTTGGCCAAAGATTCAAAGGCCGCATGCGACCCATATTTTTCTTCTACATACCACTTGCCTGATGGGCCAGTGAGCATGCATTGGAATATCCTCAATCAGACGAAGTCATCCATGATTTTGTTTGAAGAGCACCATAAGTGGAAGGTCATGATATGGTTGGTCAGGTCGTCTCCTGCTTTTCCTTCAAACTTGGAGATGTCTGAAGGTAGTTTGGTAGGCATCGTAGGCCATGTGGGGTCATGCAATATAGGATCATTGGTGAGCTTAATCAGATCTGGCATGTTGAGGGAAGTCAAGTAGGGTATCTGGGGTGGTAGTGGAGGATTAGTTCCAGCCATGGTGTGATTGTTGTATGTACCTGACCTGTGAGGGGGGTTAGGTGGGGTTGTACTTCCCCCTTGGGAAGAAGTTTGCCCCATGCTTCCCTGTAAAGGAGAGCAAGTGGATGGTTGAACTTGGTAAGTGGACCCAAGTAGTGTTGAACCAAGCAAAGCTGATCCCAAGATAGTAGCACTCACAAGGGTGTAAGATGGTGGAGTCGATGAGTTGGAAAGACTAGGAACTCCCCCTAGAATAGGAGGGAGATTTAGCAAGCGTCTGGAACAACGGGGATTATGTGGGTCCCCTATGATGTCCTACTAGAAAAGTGGATGTGTGCAAATGGTGATGAGAAAAATAAATTAACCAGAGTCTTTGTTTATAATTTTTGGACCTTCACAATATATCTCACGATCGTATGTAATCACAAGAGCATAATACATAAATCAATTAACAAAGAGACATACATGTGGGTAGGTAGTTTTTTGTCTACATGGGAGAACAAAGAAACAAATGCTTGTGTCCTAAAAATATGTAATGTCCTTCCTCTCAAATAGCACTAGACCTTCCAATAGCACTCAACAGTGGGGACTAAAGCCACCAGAAGAGGAACTAGTGAAAGATGATATAATAAGTTATAATGAGGGGTAGAGGGTGCATATCCCAAAAGAGTTGGTGATATTTCCCAATAGCCACACAAAATCTGATCAAGGTGCAATTGAAGCCCACAATTGCCACAAGGGTAGATGTCCTAAAATTTGGTCACTAGGTACCTCGATCAAAGTGTGACATTTAGATTTTCAGCCTCAGAAATGGGTCACAGGCTAGATCCCATCCAAGAGGTGGGTGCCTCAAGGGGAGACACACAGAACAACCGGACCTCGGCCTCCGACCCTTCACAGGTATCTCCCTACCTTATGGTGTTAAGAACACTTGACTTGGAGGATTTAAAGTTCTCTATTTGACAACTTCTACTGTTTAAAGATGTGGGAACCAGATAACGGAGAGTTATTTGGATTCATATCCCCTAAATCCTACCTAGAATGAAAAATTTCTTTTGGCACCTCCTGTGGAGGAAAACGTAGTGAGTTTTAAGAAAAAATTTAGATGTGGTTTGTTTGATATATTGGGGGTGTGAGCCAATCTCATTGAAATTAAGTGGGAGTGGATAGTCTCGTCAAGAAAAGACTGGGGCATTTCAGAATCCCTTTGGAGGAAACCTACTTCAACCTCAATGATTCTAGATGAAACTATGTGAGTGAGTAGTGACTTTGTGTGTGAACAAGTGAAAGTGTGCCAAATTTTTAATAAGTTAGGTGTCACCTTGTTCCATGTGGACTTTGTGTGGTCCCTACAATTCTTGATTACCTTATTTACTAAATGCCATTGGTACAACCTTGTGGAATTTCAAAGTCCCTAGAGAACTAGCATGTGGACATATGGGTCCTTACCAATCCTTTAACTCCCTAGTGTGATTTAATCTAAGAAAGATTCAAAAACTATCCTAGATTGTGGACATGTGGGCATGTATGGGCCCATTACAAAACCTGTATACTTCCCTAGTGATGTAATCTAAGAAAATATATTTCAAAAATATCCTATCTTTGTAGCATGTGGGCATGTATTGGCCCTTACCATTTTAAGATGTGTTTGAAAAATAAACTGAGAGGAGTCCTGAGGGGGCTATTGTCCTCTCCTAATAATTTGTATTTTAAGGGAGATGAAATTTCCCCTCAATCATTTTTTGATTCTCAAGATTTCTCTATGGAACGAGAAAAGATCATACTCAATAATTGATGTTCAATTTCTAGTCCCAATGCAAGTGTTATTATATGTGATACAGAATGATTCCAACTTAACTTTAATCAAAGAAATCCATTCATGTGGAAAAATGAAAGCAAAAAGAGGATAAATATTTTTTTTAACCCCCTAAGTGCCTATGTTTTGTCTAACCCTTCACGTGGAGAGCGAATCTAAGTGTGGTGCATATTACAATTTTCATAGAATCAAGCTTAAGAAGGCTATGGGCCTTCAACAAATCACAAAAACCCTTATAGTATGTGATATTCTGGACAGATGCGCAGGTCGCAGAGTAGACATAGGCGCATTTGGCACCAATATGCAAATCAAAAATGACCTTTTGACGCAGGTACACAGAATACGCTAAGAAACACAGTGAGTTTGGCGCACGTGCTCGGAAGATGCACTTGTGGGTTAAAAAACCCATGCACTTTCTGTTACACGGTTGGGAAGAAAATTTTGAATGAAATTCTCTTATCTCAACTACAAATTCAGATTTTTGCAGGCAGACGTGGGCCGGTTATGGTTCCTGCAAGTTAAATAAACCAAAAAGAAGTGCTCAAACAACCCAAATGGGGAGGGAATTGATACCTATCCCCAGTGGAGTCACCAATCTGTTGTATCCCTTTCATCACCTAAATGAGAAAAAGAGTTACACTTACAAGTCCAGTTGGGTTAGCTAGACAGGACAAAAGTGAGTGCAAGAGTTGGAAACATCAATCACAATAAGAAAATAAACAACTAATCTAATAAAAATTAAAGAAACTAAACTAATGTGCATAAGGGAAATAAAGCAAAAGAAAGACCGATATTCATGCCACCAATGGATAGATTGTATTAGTGGGAAAACACCAAAGAGAAAGGGAGGCTTATGGGTCCCCTCTTCCTCCAAGGAAGGGCTATTGAACCCCCAATTATTGAGCTCTTCTTACAAGTAACAAACAAAAAGGAAATGGTGAAGAAATCCAAAGCTCATTCACTCAAGAGATGATGTGAATGGCCCAATGAAATGATGCTTATATGCTCCAATGAGGAAAGAGGTTCCTTGCAGGAGAATAGAGGTAGCATAACAATACAAATAGATTCTTGGAAATATAGTGCACCTGTGGCTTATTTTTATAGAAAATCTTTGAGGCTTTATCCAACCAATCTTTAGTGTGAACAAGGGGCCCTTTAGGGAACCTCTAGGTCTTTGACCAGCCCCCCACTTGGATTCAACTCAGATTTGGGGGTCAAATTGACTTGGGAGATGAATCAGAAGTGTGTGGGAGGCCGACCAGAATCATTAATGTGTCGTTCAGAATTGTGTGCAGCTTTTTGCATCCACAGTCACGCATCAGGCACATGTGCGCTTTTCTGGAGTTTTCGACTGCCGCATGTGCGCATTCTTCCTTTGCATTCTGAGTGCATGCTGATTTTGTAACTGGTTATATAGTTTTGGGCCCTTTGGAAATGCATATTTTGGGACATGGATGAACTAATAGGTGTTTGGAGATGTTGGATTCATGTAACCATTTGCGGACGGCATTTCAATGATAACAATGACCTCTTCAATCAGTTGAAGGATGTAAAGATATTTTCGAAGATAGACCTCAGGTCGGGATATCACCAGGTAAGGATAAAGGATGAAGACATCAGCAACACTGCCTTTAGAACAAGGTATGGTCACTATGAGTTCATAGTGGTTCCATTTGGGTTGTCAAATGCACCCGCTATTTTTATGTGCTTAATGAATG
Organism: Picea glauca; assembly: GCA_000966675.3. Taxonomy (NCBI): domain Eukaryota; kingdom Viridiplantae; phylum Streptophyta; class Pinopsida; order Pinales; family Pinaceae; genus Picea; species Picea glauca. Next base: position 37,334 of record JZKD02S0276759.1, on the reverse strand, counting down.
GTGTATTCAGGGACTATCTAGACAAGTTTGGCATAGTCTTTCTGGATGACATTCAAGTGTATTCCAAGTCAAAGGTAGAGAATGAGAATCATATTAGGATGGTTTTATAGGTGCTAAGAGATCACCAACTATATGCCAAGTTGAGAAAGTGCTCGTTTTATCAGGAGCAAATCCATTACTTGGGGAATATTATTTCGAAATATGGGATAGTTGTAGATCCTAAGAATATTGAGACCATTAGAGAACGGTCAACACCTAAGAATGTGACAGAATTCAGATCCTTTATGGGTCTATATAGTTATAACAGAAGTTTTATCATGGGGTTATTGAGGATATATCACCCTATCACTTCCTTGCAAAGGAAGGAGAAAAAGTTTCAATGGACAAAGGATTGTGAGAGAAGCTTCCAGCAATTGAAGCAACTGTTAACCAGTGCTCTGATCCTAAGGATTGAAGATCCTAATGAATACTTTTTAGTGTGTATAGATGCATGCAAAGAAGGAATGGGGGGAGTCCTCAATCAAAATGGATTCGTAATCTGTTATGAATCCAAAAATTTGAAAGAGCACGAAAGGAACTATGCAACTCATGATTTGGAGTTGGCATCCATAGTACACGCTCTAAATAAATGGAGGTATTACCTCATGTGAGGGAGGTTCAAACTGAAGACAGACCATAACAGTCTGAAATATTTGTTTGATAAGCCAACCTTGAATTCTAGGCAGATTAGGTGGTTGGAGTTTCTCTGTGAATATGATTTTGATATCAATTATATCAAAGGGAAGGAAAATAAAGTGGTTGATGCACTCAGCAGGAGAGTGCATGAATTACATTATACAACCATTAGCATGTACCGAACAGATATTAAAAGCATAATTTTAAAGGCTGCAAATACAGATTTGTAGTACAAGGATTTGGTAGCAATGCTACAACAAGGTAAGATGCCAAAGAAAGCGGAGAATTATAAGTTGGAAACTGACAGAGTACTTTTGTAAAAGAATAGAATTTATGTACCTAATGTACATGACTTGAAACTTATGATTTTGCATGAAATGCATAATGTGCCTTATGATGGGCACCCTGGATATCTAAAAATTGTGGCAACAATCAAGAGCCATTACTTTTGGCCAGGTATGAAGAAAGATATTTCTGAATACATCGCTAGATGTATGGAGTGCCAGAAGGTTAAAGTTGAGCACACACACCCAGCAGGGTTGTTGCAACCTTTACCCATTCCTGAGTGGAAGTGGGAGGTAATGACAATGGATTTCATCATGGGATTGCCCAGAATAGGAAAGAAGCATGATTCAATCATGGTGGTAGTGGACAAGCTTACAAAATATGCCCATTTTATTCCACTAAAAACTACTCACAAGGAAGCTAATGTTGCTGATATTTTTATGAGGGAAATATCACAATTGAACAATATTCCCAAGACAATTGTGTCTAACAAGGACCCAAAATTTACCTCCAATTTCTGGAAGGGGTTATTCAAGGGGTTCAGAACGAATCTGAACTTTAGCACATCCTATCATCCTGAGTCTGATGGGTAGACAGAGTGAGTGAATCAAGTGATAGAAGACATACTAAGGATGTATGTGATGTACAAACCATCGAAATGGGAAGACTACCTACACTTGGTAGAATTCGCCTACAATAATGGGTATCAAGCATCATTGAATATGAGCCCATTTGAAGCACTTTATGGTAGAAAGTGAAATACTCCAATAATATGGGATAATCCAGCTGATAGAGAAGTGGTTGGGCTAGAGTTTCTCAAGGAAATGGAAGAGAAAATGCTAAAAATTAAGCAGAATTTAAAGGCTACCTAAGACAGGTAGAAAAATTATGCTGATAAAAATGGAACCCACAGAGAGTTCAAAGTGGGTGACCATATTTTCTTGAAAGTAAAACCCAATAGAAGTTATCAGAAGCTGGGAAACTACTCGAAGTTGGCAGCCAAATTTTGTGGGCCATTTGAAATCCTAGAAAGGATTGGGCCAGTTGCATACATGCTTGCATTACCTGCATCCATGAATGTACATAATATGTTTCATTTTTTATTTCTTAAGAAATATATACCTGATGCTAATCATTTAATCAATTAGAATGTTATTCAGGTGGAGCAAGAAAGTGTCATGCATGTACATCATGTGCGCATATTGGACCAGAAAAGAAAACAGCTCTGGAATCGAGCCATAGGACTTGTAAAGGCCAAATGGACCTAGTATGGTCCTGAGGATGTGACATGGGAGCATGAGGATGCTATGTGGACAGAATACCTACATATTTTTGAAGATTATGAGAACCTCGTTGATGCTATGTAAAGAGTTTCACTGAGGACAATGTAAAAATAAGGAGAGGGGATTGTAATATTCCCCAATAGTGCCCCAGTTATATTATGAATTGTAATCATGTTTTGTATGCTGGTGAGCCAAGTATTGATAAGATAGAGAGATTATGTGTTTATTAGGCCAGAGAGCCTAAGTATTAAGTCTAAGAGCTTGATTTTGTATATATAATTAAACAGATCATTAATATAATATATAAACATCGTTGCATGTCGATCGACCACGAAAAAAGAGTGATGGGGGACTAAGCTTCCACAAAATGGGTAAGAGAAAAGGGGCTAAAAGGTTGGAAAGAGGGGCTAAGGTTAGGGGATTAATTACTTGAGAATAATATTTTATTATTATTCTAAAGCTGTGTGACAAAACATGTTTTTATCCTAAGTCCTAGGAGAGGCAACGTATGTAGCTACAATGTGTGCAAAAGAGAATGCATGCAGCTCCAGGAAGAAAAGTGTCGACCTCAACGCATGTGGTTAAAATCTAAAGCGTCAGCTGAGTTGGGATTTCATCCTCCATTCAACTATCTGCTATCTGAACCATTTGGAGTCAGCGTATGATCGCTGCATACCTCACGCAACTCTGAAAACCAAAACCGTGAGACCTTTGTGATCAACTGGTGTATTCCTTGAAATTTCATCCAGTCTATGTGTCTAGTCTCCATCATCGACCTCTGTATAATTTTCCTATCACGCACCCTAAAAACCAGTGGAAAACCTATGGACTGATCCGTCTCTCCTATGTGTCCTGTGAACCGGTTTATCCACACTGCAAATCCGAGTATGTGCTTAATTGTTTGGGTTGTTGTATTCTGAGAAACCTGAGCATACCATAATTGTATATGCCATGTGTGTTTTAACTATGGGTTGTTGTGGCCACACAATCCCTTGGCTGAGTGTGATTTGTTATCATCATTTGTTCCTAGTTGAGCCATCTGTTGTCCTCCTTGTGCTGGAATGGAGCTGAAGAAGCAAGTTGTTAGGCCTGTGTGCAACACTCTCTCAAGGTGAGAGAGGTGGTTATGGTTGAAGGGGCAGGTTGGCAGGCATGTGAGCGACTCTCTCCAGGTGAGAGAGTGCGCAAAGGGAGTGAAAACTCCTAGAAGGGGTCCTTTAGCTGCCATAGAGCTCAAAGAATTCTGGTTCAGCCTATTGCTGAAGTCCAAGGCAAGGGAGATTTAGCATCCAAAGGACTGTCTTGGTGATAGTGAAGGTGTATACCGCTGGGGTGGGACATGCATGTGGGGAATGAGAGTCTGTGAGCAGTGGGCATAAGTGGCTCCTGGGAGAGAATCCTTCCTCATAAATTGTGTTTCTTTTGTTGACCTTGCCTAGCCTAGCCTAGGATTCCCTTGCCCAGTGGATCTTAGTCCCATCTTGGGGGTGACCTACTACTGAGAGTGATGAGCAACGCGGTCTAAGGCTGGGAGGTTCATGGAAGGTCTACACATAGTTAGTGGTGTTATGCCAGTTTAAAAGATAAGTATTAATTATGTACTTAATTTATATGTGATGTATGTCTATGTCTTGAAATGTTATCATGTATTATGTTGCAAGTTTGAATTTTTGTTAATTATCTTTATGTCTGTATGACAACGATAAATCCATGTTCAATGTCTTAATTTGATTTAACGCATATTCTTTATAAGTATGAGAATGTTTCCGCGTAGTAGTGTTTCCCGGCAGTGGGAGTGATGGACGGGGACATTACAGTCAAGAATGTTACTAAGAGTTTACATCTCATAGAAACCTGGATGTCTCGGTATTGGATGAACAAGTTTTCCCAAATATTAGGCAATCATCTCTATAGAGGGTGGCTTGTCGGACCCCAATTATTCCCTGCAACAAAACCATAGGACGAATAATTGACCACACAAACACAGTGAAGTGCACAGTCAACAATGAGGAGGGTGAGTGTGTTGGTATTTTTCTTCTAGTAGAGGTGAAAAAATATTACAAACTTAGAGACCTAGAGGAGAGACTGAATACATATTTTTTGGTCAAGTTTTATGAGCTTCATGACACTAGTCAGTTACTAGCCTCATGGTGGGGAGAGGATAAAAAGTTCACAAACAGGAACAATGGTTGGTACATCATGGTAAACCTTAGAGACTTGAGAGCCCTATATGTATTTAATGGCCTTGATCTACTGATTGTATGGAGAAAAGGACTGCTCAAAGTTCTTAGAAGCATAGATGCCCTTAGCATACAACGTAGCGATCTCCGGGAACATTTTCAATCTGAGAGATATTATTTCAAAATAGTTGAGTATCAACATCCTACAGGCCCAGATTCCAAAAGAACGAGAAACATCAGTCTTCTTCATGGAATATTACCTATTGTATGTGATATATGTGGGAAATGATTTCACAAGTATGAATTTAAGCTGGCATGTTGAGTTACATGTACATGTCTATTTCAGTATTTTTTGGGAGAATAGGTACAAAAGATTTTACGCCATGATATGTGATGATTTTATAGCCAGAATACACTTCATTTTCTTTAGAAAATAATTCCTGAGGCTTTCAACGATAGCCAAAAATATGATATCCAAAGTTGGCCACTGGTATTTTGAATAAACAAGAACTTACATCAGAGTGTTTGAGGCTACAGGTGCACCACAGTTACTCCCTACTCATGTCTCAGACGGTATGATATTCGGAGAGATTTGTTACCAGACCATCCTACAAGTATATAATTCCTCTTTTTTAAGGATAAGAAGAGGGCCTTCATACCTTATGGATTTGATATTAGGTTTTATATGGTTAAAAAAACTACACAGGAAAAACAAGAAGGATTTAATTAGCTTGAGTATTGGTTCCCATGACCAAGTTTGAAGCAATGACCATGGATGAAAAAGTTGAGATGATAGATAACACCGCTCAAGAAGCCATTGGTGTAAGAGAAGAAATTAGAGCAGCAAAAGTGACAGAAACATGGAAAAGGGGGACATTATTATTGGAAAGACCCTCGAGAATTAACCTGGTCAATACAAATGGACATAAGTCAGAACCCAATGTTTCAAAAAGAGTTTCACCGGAAGAGACTATTGCCCAAGAAAACACTAGCCCTGTATCAGTCTAGGAAGGATCATTGGTGAAAACTACATCTTATCGAAGGAAAGAAAAATAATCAAGCAAGACGGGTATGCCCACAGTCATCATAGATTTAATCACCATATAAGATGACAAGGAAGGCTTAGAAGCTTCATAGATAACCCCAGTGCTAATCACATAGGAGGAAGAACCCAGGGAGACATCCACTCTAGCCTCTAATGATTTAGTCTGAAATCCATGAGAAGGTGACCTAGAAGCTAGGAACACCCTCGACACTATATTTCTCAAGAAACTTGAAACACAGTTGTCGTGGGAAACACAACCTCATGATGATGACTCTAAGAATGAAATGGATGTAGGAGAACAAGAAGAAGGAATGGGGCAGCCAGAAATCGGTATCCTGATGATCGAACTCTCAGCTAATATCGATCCTCCACCCATTTCTCCATTTAATAGAAAGACTATGTCAACCAGCAAGGACCATCAGAACGTTGAGTCACTAGGACACACAAGAAGCTCCTCTTCTAGGGAGTTGAGTGGAGCAAGTCATGGAACAAAACAAGCTGAGGCACTAATATTACCACAAAACCCATTGACTGAAGAAGAAGGAGGTAAGGTTTCCACCCTTGGAAGAGATAGAGAACCTACCATGGAGAACCTATATATAGAGGGAAGCCTAGGAAATACTCTGTCCTGGGGGATCAATAGATTCTTGAACCAGTAGATGAAGTCATTGATATACATGCTATTTCTTATGATAGGAAAAGGAAGGTCATGATGAAAAGAACAATTAGGAAAAGGAAGATTACGCTTAATAACACGATGTTCATAACCACATAAGAGATGTTATTTGACACATAAAGTACCAAAATGACTGAGCTAATCGAAGCAAGGATGGCCATAAATGGTGCCACGTTAGAAAGGGAAAAAAGGGATGAAAGGGAGGCAACTTCCATGTGGAAATAATTGAACCATCTACGACATCAAGATGAATATTACCAAAATTCAACCTAGGCAGTGGTACTCTTGAAAACTGAGTTTCAAGAGATGTATGCACAATTAAAAAGGGAGAGAGACCTATTCACCACATGAATAGATGATTTTCAAGAAGATACATGTATTGGGATAGAAACCTACAAAGACATTCAATGGTGGTATGAGAAGGCACATCGAGCCCTGGAACGAATCGAATACATCAACGAAGTGCAAAAGGTATGAGATACAGAATAACATGGCATCTGAGTTCTTATGGATAACATCATCACCCAAATATCTAAGGAAGTTGAAAACTAGGTATACATGGTCCAAGAACCCCAACGAAAATGCAGGAAAGATGGGAAGAGTGTGTGAAAATTTGGGAAAAAATCAACCAAGAAATGAGAGGTATCGACTTCCCAGAGTTTGTCCCACTAGAGGATTTCACTAATTTACAATATATAGTAAAGAAACATGCAGAGAAAGACCGGGTATGCGAAAATATATTTTTTCAGGTTTCAAGCATAATCCCAAGCCAATTGAAGAAGTTCATGGAGCCTCCTATTAAAGCTCTCCTAGTCTTACAACATGTGAGTGTCAAACTAATCAAGTACAAAGAACGAACAATTGAGATAAAGGAGGTCCTCTCTACTCTGATGGATCAACACAGGTTCCCTTATGAAAATACGTGTGAAGATATCTTCTGCAAATGGTCAGAATACGAGAGGAACAATACCCTTCAGTAAAATGATGAGATGATCTAAATAATATGAAAGAGAACAGATAGATAAATTTCATCACGTGTTGTTTTCTTCACTTAACACAACTTTAGTATTTATTTTTAGTTTAGTTATTTTTATAAATAAGAGAATCGACCTTGTGTTAAAGGTCAATGGCTTTTGAGAGAAAGACTTTTTCTTGAATATTGTAAGAGAATTATTTTTGTGCAAGTTATTTTAGTTTAGAGGTTATGTTTAGAAGCAAAGAAACTTCTTTCATATGATGCGTGAATGTGACTAGACCAAAGGGGGTTATCTCTATCTTTGAATTCAATATTTGTTGTTGTATTGAGTAAGAGTTGTTGTATCTGTTTTTTAAGTTATCTTGTACTACTGTGACAGTTCTTTTATTCTAATTGATGGATAGAAATCGATTGTGTTAATATGTGATTGATAGTAGAGTATTGGAAATTAAATTTATTGCACTTGTTTTCTATTGTGTACGTATTTTATTTCTATAACCATCATCTTAGATGATGTTGAATGTATACAAGTCAATGGTGTTATTTCCATCTTGAAGTAGGCTCGATCCGCATCATCTGCATGCTGAGGTATAAAGGTTATCCCAAAACCCAACTTTCTCCAATATATCGTAACTTCCCTCTATCATTAGTTTAAGACCCACCTTTTATTCCCACAAATGTTAGAAAAGAACAAAAATATAACTTCATATCCTAAGGAAAGGTTTCACAGAAAGACATACCTATCGGTCACGATTAAATCCTATCAATAAATCTAGCCAGATCACAGATCTGGAGAACTGTACCACTCAATAAACTCTTACGAGTCTAATTGGGCCTCTTAAGTGGGTTTGGTTCCTACTATTGAGTCAAAGGTATTTCAGACCCCTCAACAGAATTGGCACTAGAAGGAGGGATTAAACGAATGCATGGATAACAATATTTTTGATAATATATTTTGCAAAGCCTATATATTCAAAACATCCCACATGCATGGCTAGTCATTCTCAAGACAACCCACATGCAAAGAATACTCCCACTATTATTAACTCATCTCAACACGAAGAGGAAGAATTATTTTACCCTGAAATACCTTACATTCTTCCCTACGAAGGTTCAAAAGAATCACCAGAGCTTATGCCTGACAAAATAGAGCATTACCTTTATCTCCTTTACTTCCTCGAAGAAAAAAAAAAAGCAGACTAGTTGTTAACATCTTGATTAGGTATTCATTCACATGGTAGAAGACATGATAGAATTTTCCCTCACAGATATCGAAAAACCCCTTAGTCTGATACCTGAAACACAAGTCGTCACCCCACCAACTAGTAACTACTTTGAACCTAACAATTATGAATCTGAAGAGGAAGGGTCTAACTCATATCGTTCATGTTCTGAATCATAAGACATGGAGAATAGCAATGATAACAATAGAGAAGGGTGAATATCAGCCTAGATATAACCAACCATGGTTGGCAAGAGATGCTTTGGTGATTCTAGGATGGATTCATAACCTACCTAGACATCCAGAAAAAATACTTCCCAAATTTGACCCTGAAACCTCTAGATTTCCTAAATACCATATTAAGAAGTTCATATTATCCATAAGGCTGATGAATGTACAAAAACAATATGTGGTGTGTAGATTTTTCTCTTTTGCCTTTGAAAATTCAGATTCAACTTGGTATTTCAACCTACCAATTGGTTCCATAACTAGTTGGACAAAGTTTTAAAAAGATTGTTTGAACAAATTTGTTGAAGAAATTACTATGGGAGCTTTAATGGATGAAATTTTCTCCACCATTATGAGTCCAAAATAAAATGTCAAAGATTTCAACTAAAATTTCACCACCATTTTGAAAAAATTCCAACCCGAGGCTAAACCTACTATGGAGTTACAAATTGAAGTATATGCTAATGCTCTCCCAACTTCTATTTCCATGTCCATAAAAAGGGTCGCCAAGCATACTCTAGATGAAAATTTTGAAGAAGATAAAATGATTGAATTCCAAATGAAAGGATGCAAAGAAGGTCATATCTCACTAATAAAAAAGGAAATCCAACCTCCACCTAAGAGGGGACTTTTGTTGACTAGACCCCTGAAAAAGAGGGAGGGGATATAGAAAACCTGCAGTGGATGTTCAAAAAATTTCCAACGATATCATAGATATGAAAAGGAGTGTTGGGGAATGGATCCCAAATCAAAGAACTTATAAGCCCTTTTTCAAAAGGAGCCTACCTTTCAAGGATATAGAACCTCCCCCATCCAACCTAAACATTGACTTAGGGAATGTACAATCTAACTCCTTCTATACATATCATCAAGAAAAAAAATTAGAAATAAATTGGTCCCAATGGGTGCATGCTATGATTCTAATGGATAATCAATTCCTAGATGAATTTTCTCCAACCGAACAACCCAGTGGCTTAGTAATAAGTATCATCGATAAAGAAATTCATGAACCACCTGAAGAGACACCCATGTTGTTATGGGATTCCAACCACCCAATACCTTTCACTGATGCATGTGATGGGCAAGGACCCCCTGCTGAGATTCTAGCTATACAAATGTCAATTAAAATTCAACCTATCCAAATTAACCCCACCGATACTCATCATCTCGAGGAAATCAAGCAGACAATCACCCCAAATAACCAATTTCTTCCCAAAGAAACCCCACAAACATACACACATGGGAAATTCCTAAGCTAGACTACAATGTAGTAGAAGACATGAAGAAGATGAAAGCTAGTGTCTTTGTCATGGACATGTGTAGGATTCCTCAACAAAATTACTTTTTGTTGCAAGCCTTAAAATTAATAGATACCCCTATGAAAAGCATTTATCAAGGTGACGTCCCATCTCCCAAAGAATTAACAAATAAACCAAGTGTGAATTCTTGTTCTTTAAACAAAAGAGGAAGGCCTTTTGTTCCTCCTTTCCTCTTGAAGTTTGAGTCTTTAACAGAAATGTACATAATTTCCTAGTCGATTCAAGGGCATCTTCAAATGTCATGCCATCTTGAATTTGCAAGAAATTGAATGCAAGCCCAGTCAAAAGTGATAAACACGTTATAAAACTAGATAGGACTCAAGTAAATTTCATTGGGGAACTAAAAGATGTAACTATTAGAATTGTTACACACCCCAAATTTGTTCAAGTAATTTACATAATCATGGTAGACATCCCATAGTATTATGAAATGTTTCTTAGTCGAGATTGGTCTGAGAAATTAAATGGATATTTTATTAATGACTGGGATCACCTCTAGTTTCCATTTAAAGGACATCCAAACATGATCAGGATAATAGAGAAAGATAACTCAAACATGTTGTCATTGATTTAGAGACACCAAATGAACCCTCATCAACATAATTCGTCGTGTTGGGAAACTACTCCTGTGATTCGGATTTCGGTAATTTTACCCCTCACATGTCTGAAATTCCTTCCACACAAAAATCTGAAATGATAGTTCAACTAGACTTACTAGTGGCCATAGAGGAAAGCATCCTCTATCAGGATTCTCCGATAGGAGTAGCAGACAAGGAGGTTGAAATCGTAAAAATAGCTAGACATGAGGAAATCATAAATTTTCCTCCCCAAATTTGGGCGTTGTACTTTGATGGCTCTAAATCACAAGAGGGGTTGGGAGCGGGTTGCATCCTCATTGAACCAAAGGGGAAACAAATTTTCTTATCCTATATATTAGAATTCAAATGCACTAATAACACTGTTTAATATGAATATCTAGTCTAGGGACTCAAGAAAGCCATAGATTTAAACATTAAAGAATTGAAATTCTTTGGAGTTTATGAAATTATCGTTAGGAAAGTGAAGAATACCATCCATTGCAATTCATCTCACTTAAGGAATTATCAACAAGATCTGCACAGACTAATAGAAAATTTTGAGGCTTTCAATATTATTGTTGTTCCCATGACAAAAAATAGCCTTGTTGGTGCTCTAGCCACTGCAGCCTCAATATTATCTCCTTTAGAATATTATGAATCCTCAAGGTTTGCAGTGGAACTGCTCTACAAACCGTCAATACCTAACAATATTTCTAACTGGAAAGTTTTTGAAGGGGATGAGAAGATTGTAGATTTTCTGACTAATCAGGAGAATTTTAAGGATTTATCCATTGATAATGTAGTATTCCAAGAACTTCTCATGGAATTAGATCTCCACGAACATAAAAAATGGAAATACCACATTGATGACAAACCCAAGTTTCACACAATACCTAAAGGAGTGGCCAATATAGAGAACCTTTTCGACCTGAGGGAAATATTCAGAGGGCCGAATAATGAAAAAAAATGGAGCTCATGTCTTATATATGAAGCTATAAACCTAGGCACCCCTGAGAATCCCAAGAATGCCAACCTAGGTAAGACAGTGTCTAAATAATATAGGAAATCTTATCTTAAACTATTTAAGGAATATCAATATGTCTTTTGTTGGTCTTACCGAGAATTGAAAACATTCGATACTCGCATTATCCATAACATGATCCCATTAAAATCTGGAATAAAACATTTCCAACAAAACCTTAGGAAGTACCATCCATCTCTGGAACCTTTGATGTATCAAGAGTTGAAGAAATTATTAGATGCCAAGATTATCTTTCAGGTCACAGACTCTACCTGGGTAGCCAATTTGGTGCTTGTCAAAAAGAAGTCTAGGGAGATCTGCTTGTGTGTGGATTTCAAAAACCTTAATAGAGCATCAGAAAAATATAACTACCTAGTTCCACCCATGGACTAGATCTTACAGACAATATCCATCTCTAAAAAAATTTCCCTCCTAGAAGGTTTCTCGAGATATAACCAGGTCCTGGTTTTAGAAGAAGATCGATTAAAAACTACCTTCTGAACCAAATGGGGAACCTTTTCTTATAAATGCATGACCTTTGAGTTGATTAATGCAGGGAAAACCTTTCAAAGGGTCATGGACGTAGCTTTTCTAGGATTAATTAATAATTGTGTGGTAGTTTATTTATATTACATAACGATATACTCAAAAAATAATAAAGACCACATTCATCATTTGACTCAGATCTTCGAAAGGTGTAGGAAATATGGAATATCTTTGAACCATAAGAAAACCATCTTTAGCATGGAGGAAGGGAAACTATTAGGTCATATTATATCTCAAGGAGGAATTAGTATAGGCCATAAGAGGATAAAAGTGATAGCTCAACTCCACTTGCCTCATAATAAAAAGGCCATGTAATATTTCTTTGGGAAAATCAACTTTGTGAGAAAATTTACTCATGACTTTGCCGAAACTATTAAAACTTTACAAAAAATGATTCACAAAGATACATATTTTAAATGGGATGAAGAAAGGAAATATGCTTTCAACAATATCAAAACGTCCATCTCCCAAGCACTAGTACTATGAATCCCTGATTTCAACAAATATTTTTTCCTTTATACCTTTGTACAAGATACCAGATATATAAAATATGCAGAACAGAAATAAAATGCTAGAAATGGAAGAATAACAATAAAATATCTAGCATAATCTTCACAATACACAGATATGATATAACAATGGCAATAGAAATAGCACTTTGATTCAGAAAGCAATGTTCACAGGCCTCTTCGAGGGGGCAACCTCCAATCGAGCAGCGCTCTGTTACAATAATCTCCAAGCTAGGGTTCTCATACC
>JZKD02S0276759.1:0-22133 GCA_000966675.3 Picea glauca | reverse complement strand
AGTCCATAGAGATATCCTTCCAAATAGCAGGGGGAATCGGAAGCAGTTGGAGGGTGCCTGGAGATTTGACTGTTTCTCCCTTGTTGCATTGACACACCTCACATTCAGCGACAAATTTACGGATGTCCTGTTTCATACCATCCCAAAAAAAAGAACGTTTGACTTGGTCATATGTTTTGGTGAACCTTGAGTTCCCCGCTGTGGGTGTAGCATGAAGCTCAGAAAGCACCATGGATTTGAGCTTGGATTGTTTACTTAAATGAAATCAGCCTTTGTATCGAAGCTCATCCTGGAGCCAGGAGTACCCTAGGGGAGTCGGAGCCTTGTTCTGCAGTTGCTGGATTAGATGCGAACTTTTGGGATCTTGAAGCCATTCCTAGCACACAGCTTGGAGCCAATCGAGTACAATGAAGGAAAGAGAAAAAAGGGATCCTTCATCATCATATTTCTAGGACAATGCATCCACCACGACATTGTCTTTGCCCTTCTTGTAAATGATCTCATAATCATATCCAAAGAGCTTAGTCACCCATTTTTGTTGTTCCTGGGAGGAAATGCGTTGTTCCAGAAAGTACTTGAGGCTTTGATGGTATATCTTAATTTGGAAGCATTTCCCCAAGAGATACAGATTCCACAACTCAACGACATGCAAAATCGCCAACATTTCTTTTTCATAAATGGATTTGCCCAGATTCTTTTCAGACAGCTGCTTGCTAGTGAAGGCCAAAGGTCAACCCTCTTTCATAAGGACAACATTGATTCCTTTCCCTGAGGCGTCACATTCCAACACAAAGGTCTTTGTGAAGTCGGGAAGGGCCAGAACCAGAGTGGTTCACATGGCCATCTTCAAGGTTTGAAAAGCTTGAGCAGCTGCTAGAGTCCAAGTGAAAGAGTTTTTTTTTAGGAGAGCCATGAGAGGTGCTGCAATCTTTCCGTAGTTCTTAACAAACTTTTGATAATACCCTGTGAGGCCCAAAAATCCACACAAGATTTTGAGAGTCTTTGGGTGCAACCAGTCTTGCATCACTTCAATCTTTTTCGGGTGCACCCTGATGCCTTCCTTTCCCACCAAATGACCCAAGTATTCTACTTCTGAGACACCAAAATCACATTTGGACTGTTTCAGGAAAAGTTGGTGCTGAGAGTGTAGGCAGAGAACTTGATCCACATGAGTAAGATGGTATGTCCAGGTTTTTCTATAGATGAGGATATCATCAAAGAAAACTAAGAAAAAATGACGGAGAAAAGGGTGGAAGACATGATTCATGAGGCTCTAGAAGGTGGAGGGAGTGTTACACAAACCAAAGGGTATGAAAAAAAACTCATAGTGGCCTTCATGAGTGAGAAAGGCGGTCTTGGGAATGTCAGCCTCTTTCATACGTATCTGGTGATAGCCCAAGTGAAGATCAAGTTTGGTAAAGAATTGAGCGCCATTAAATTCATCCAGGAGGTCATCAATGACAGGAATGGGAAATTTGTCTTTGATGGTTAGTTTGTTGAGAGCATGGAAGTCAGGACACATTCTCCAAGAACCGTCTTTCTTTAGTACCATGACAACTGGAGAGGAATAAGGGCTCATACTAGGACGGATGATGTTGGCAATAAGGAGTTCCTGGACCATTTTTTCAATTTCATTTTTTTGTGCAAAGGGGTGGCGATATGGACATATATTGGGGGGGAGGCTTCTTGGGACAAGGGGAATGGAATGATCATGGACACCGTGGGAAGGAGGGAGTCCTTGGGGAATATAAAATATCGTTTGATGTTTATAAAGGAGGGCTTGGAGGTCTTGGGCCACTGGTGGGGTCTCTGTGGCTTGTATGGCGTGGAGTTAGGCAATGACACCAGAATGACCTTTTTTGAGTAGTTTTTCCATGCGATGAGAACTGATGACCTCAGGTGAACCAACAGTGATGCCTTGAAATTTATATTGGTGGCCTCATTGGTCAAATTGCATGGTTAAGTTCTGAAAATCCATGAGAATGGGACCCAAAGTCCTTATCCAGTCTACACCCAACACAATGTCGCAATCGCCCATGTCAATAGAAAACATATGGGATTTTAGGTGGTAGTCACCGATTTGGAGATGCACATTTTCACAGTGCCCGCCACATTTCATAGAACCACCATTGTCAATCATGATTTGGAAATTGTTGATAGCATGGATGTAGTAATGGGTTTCTTGGGCAATGCGACGATGAATAAAATTGTGGGTGCTACCACTATCAACCAAAATGATGACCTTTCGGTGCTTGATGTAACTGATTAACTTGAGGGTTTGGGGGGTAGAGAAGTCGGTGAGAGCATTGAGGGAAATGATCGATTCCACTTCGGGAGGGTCGGAGGGAGGGTTTATGTCAGTGATTTATGGTGACTCAGGCACAAGGGGAGTGTCAACATCCTCTTCCGGAATATCTTTAGAGATGGCCATAAAAATATTTTGTTCCTTACATTTGTGGCCTGGGAAATATTTTTCATCACAATTATAATAGAGGCCTTTGAGTTGGCGTTCATCCATTTCAGCCCTGGTCAATTTTTGGATTTTTAATGGGGCAGAGGGAGTAGTGGGGTTTACTGGTTTAGGGCGAGGAATAAAGGAAGGCTTACGGTTTTGAGAGGAAACAATTTGTTGTGCTTCTTTAGCTTTTTTGGTAGCCTCCACCCAAGTCGTAGGTCGAGCCATAAGGACATGGGCCTGAATCTCCTCCTTGAGGCCACTGATAAAACACTCTTGAAAGAAAGCATCAGTCATGCCCTTTGTTTGAAAATCCAGTCACTCAAATGAAGCTATGAAGGCTTCTACTATGCCTGATTTCTTCAATTTTGTCAAACGGCCCAAATGGTTGTTGTCAATGTCAAAGCGTTCATAAAGCTCAACCACAAATTGGGTCCAAGAAATATACCCTTGACGAGAAGTTTTTCTCCATTGCCACCATTGCTAGCGTTCTTGATCTAGATGGAGAACACCATACCAGAGTTTGGCCAAGTCATCTGTAATGTTGTAGAGAGAGAAATAATGTTCCATTCGGGTGACCCAACTAGTGGGGTCCGAGCCATCAATTTTGGTTACATCCACCTGCAGAAGGCGTATGTCCCGTTGAAATTGATGGGGTTGAAAGGAATGGGAAGAAGTTTCACCTTCAGTCATTTTATGTGCATCAGGAAAAGAGTCATCGGTAGGGATCTTGAGTTTGGTGCAGAGTGATGCAAAGACAGATTCAAGCTGGGTGGTGAGTTCATGTTTGACTTCCGCCATTGCGGACTGCACAACTACATTTACGGATGCATTTATGGATGCATCGCGAGAGGCAATAGTAGCACTGAGTTGTTGCACTTCTTGTTGGGTCTCGAGGAAATTAGATTGCAAGGTGTTGAAGCGAGACTCTAGTTCTTGGCTACAGGTATGGGCCATGAGGATGGGTGAACTGAAAAGGGAGCAGTCGGGGCCATAAATTTTTGCAGAAAAATGATATGGATGAATCTGATAAGGGAGAAGAGATGAATCTAATGGAATAGGTTTCAAATAATGGTGAAACAATTTCCAATTTTCTTTTTTTATTTTTTTTTTACAGCTATGGGGTTAGAATTTGGTCTGAAGAATGTTGCAGTGTTGAAATCCCCAAATTATGAACCAGAGAGAAATGTGTATTTACTTAGCAACCCGAACATAGATGCGCGACAATAGATATCGCTGGTTTAATTTGTTTATTTTCCCCAAGGGTTAGGTATTCAAGGGTTCTACAGACAAGGGTTTGCCCTGTGCTATAACTCTCTGATATACGTGTGGGGTCCAACAGTAGTACTCAACCCAATATCTCAGGGCACTAACTAAGGAGGATAGACCATACCCTTAGTTGTACTACCTAACTACCCAGGTACTAGAGAGTATCTTCCCGAGTATTGTTCTCGGTGACACTATAGCAGTCCGACAGCCGATAGGTTTATCTAAACAGAGCTTCAGGAAATCTAGGTCGATCCGTACACAGGTCTTTTCTAATGCGCTACCACTCGAAGGGGTACCAACAGGGGTTACAAGGGTGGCCAACAGATGTGCGCTTAAGAACCACTTGTATTTCCTGCGTGTATGAATCCCTCAACCACAGGTTTATGCATGTAATGACAGATCTCTATGGCTTAAAGATGTCGGAATATGTCTCTACCCTGGAAAAAAAAATACCCACAATTTCTTCCAAGGAAAGTCCTCTGATACCACTTGCAAGATACCAGATATATAAAATATGCAGAACATAAATAAAATGCTAGAAATGGAAAAAGAACAGTAAAATATCCAGCATAATCTTCACAATACACAGATATGATATAACAATAGCAATAGAAATAGCGCTTTGATTCAGAAAGAAATTCTCACAGGCCTCTTTGAGGGGGCAACCTCCAATCGAGCAGCTCTCTGTTACAATAATCTCCAAGCTAGGGTTCTCATACCCTCGACCCTTATTTATACTAAATATGTCTATTAAGAGAAGCATCTAGAGGAAGATCCTTCTAGAAGTGGAAGCTTCTATTAGGTCTTCTTACATCCGCCTTATTCTATTTTATTGAAAGGCCAAGTATTAATATTGACCTTTATTACATCCAAATACATTGATCTACCTATGTGTGGGTTAGGACCTTAACACTTTGCTTCTGACCAATCATTGGTTGTGGTGCTTACCCAGAAGGATGATCAAAACAATGTGGCACTGGTATCATTTATGAGCACCAACCTCCACAGAGCTAAACTAAACTACCCTTCTATAGAAAAACAAGCTTATGTAGTTTATAAAGCGGTCAAACATTTAAGATCCTATATCCTGAAGAATTTCACTAAAGTCATAGTACCTCGCTCTGCAGTCCAATCATTGTTCACTCAATAGGATATGGGAGAAAGAAGGGGAAATTGGATGGCAGTTGTCTAATAATTTGATCTAGACATAAAACTTACCAAAATAGTCAAGGGTCAAGAATTGTGTAAACTGGTCACTAAGGCCCAAGACCGGATTAACGCAGAAGACTCTAGTTGGGAAAATGAGTTGTCATTATGGTGCAGCAAAACCATATACGTAGCTCCTGAGAAAGAATATTGGTATGGAAACTTGTCTTGTCTCCTACATCATGGAACTTTTCAGAAAAACATAAACCCTAGAGAAAGGAGATCCCTTCGGTTAAAATCTGCTCAATATCACCTCATACATTTTGTGCTTTTCTGAGTGAATTATGATGGAGTACTCCTTAGATGTCTTGAACATGATTATTTAGAAAAGGTACTGAGAGAACTCCATGAAGTTCCAGTGGATGGAAATTTTGCAAGAGAAACCATGGCTCACAAAATATTAAGGGATGGTTATTACTGGCCTACTCTATTCATGGATGCTCATATATATGTCAGGAAATGTAAATCTTTTCAAGTGAGTGCCAGTAAAGAAAATAGGGCAGTCATTCCACTCCAGTCAGTGACCATATCTAGACCATTCGAGCAATGGGGAATAGACGTCATAGGGGAAATTGCCCCTAATTCTTCGAAACAACATAAATATATCTTGAATACCACAGATTATTTTGCGAGGTGGACGGAGGATATCCCTCTCACACACATTAATGAAAAGGTAGTAATGCAATTTCTAGAACAAAATCCGATAACAAGGTTTGGGATACCCTCCTTTATTTTTTTTGACAATGTTGCCTACTTTTCCACCACACTATTGACATAATTCACCCCTGATAAGGGGATTATAACAAGATATTCTGCAAACTACTATCCACAAGGGAATGGGGTAGTAGAGTCAACTAATAAAAACCTGGTGAGGATTTAAAAAAAAAAATTGTTGAAAATCAGAGGAATTAGAGTAATTTGCTTCATAATTCCCTATGGGCCGATAGAGTAATTCCTAAAGAAGCCATAGGAAAATATCTATATTTTCTATTATATGGACAAGAAGCCATTCTCCCAAATGGATTGTATCTTCCTTCTTTACATCTTGCTCAAGAATCAAGAGGTCATCCCTCATCCACTATACAACAAAGGATTGATACCCTTCTCATGCTGGACAAAGAAAGGGAAAATGATAAAGTTAAGTTAATTTATCATCAACATGTAGTTAAAATATAGTTCGATATACATAAGGCCAAGGAAAAACATTTCGAAGTAGGGGACCTAGTCTTGAAGTGGGATAAATCAAACTATCCCAAAGGAAAACACTCAAAGTTCCAAAATCTTTGGCTCAGACCTTTTCAGGTGGCTGAGAATATCGAGGCAGGGACATGCCGATTGAAAAACTTGAGGGGGGAATCTAACACCCTCCCGATAAATGGCCAGGACCTAAAACAATATTTTTCTTTAAAAAAAAAACTTTTGATACTTTGTTTGAATTATTGTTTCTTTTTTAGATTACATTTTTATTAGAACAAGTGTGTGTGTTTCAGGGAAGATTGTTTTCGAACTCCTTTTTCATTATTTATTTTTGCTTGTTATTTTCTTTTGATTAAGCTTTGTTTCATAAAGGAATGGTTGAATTTAATGTTTTATTGAGGGAATATGGTGAAGCATACTATGTTCCTGACCTACACCTACATGAAAAATAAGAGACGTTGAGCAGACATAAATTTTCAAAATCATATTTTATCTTTGCAAGCATACTACCTGGGGAAACGATGAAATATCCACCTAGTGGCCTGGTAAAGACAAAAGGAAGGATGGATAGCTGGAAAGAATCACATGTACCTCTATACATAGCCAGGGAGAGCTCCACCTTAACAGTTTGATCTTTTCAAAAAATAGATATCCTCCTCTTCGACTCACTCTTGGTATTTATGCCAGAAAAGGCTGATCAAAAGATGATCCATATAAAAAAAAAGAAAAAGGAAGGGAGTAAAAATTCCAAGAGTTTACGTAGATAAATATGTTGGGGCTATGGACGTTCATTGGTAGCGGAACAATGTCTGTGATTTCAGGGTGACTCTGTGGAGGCTATGGATGCTCACTGGAAGTGGAGAAAAACCATAAGAAAATAATGATATCTAAATGGCCTCATGCCAATGGATGCCTTACCCAAATCCTGTCTAGGAAGGACATGGATTGTGGTCAAGATTAAAGAGGATGAAAAAAAGATAAACCCCATAGGCAAATCTGGATTCATGAACCCCAGAACTTGTGTACACATTGATGGAAAAGGTTTTGTTGGAAATAATAGAATAAAGCCATATGGGTTCTCAACCAATTTTCACAGGCTAAGCATGAGGGAAGGAGTAGAGATTATGTTTTCACCCAGAAAATCACCATTTGTTGAGAACTCAACACACCCTAAAAGACTTTTCAAAACTTGTCTTTTGGGTACCACTTTTTCATTTCTAAATAGAGTCAGTTTTGCTAGGATGGATGGAATTTTTCATTGTTGTGTTTTATCATCGATTACATTTTGTTTGGTTTGAATTTTTTTGATAGATTGACATTTTTCTCTAAGTAAACATGGCATAAAGACTAAGTGCACACAACATAAAATTAGTTTTTTTTTTTAAGTTGTGCACCAATTGTCGATTTTGGACCCAACAGGGAGTTATTAACAAATTGTCGATGTATCGTCAACATCAAGGAAATCAGAAAGACAAACTACCAACATAAACAACAACAATCATCAATCGTCGATGTATTGTCAGCATCGGTGAAAAGGGGAAAGGGCGCAATAGCTAGAAACATATGTCTAAGGGAAAGTCATCGATGTTTAAAATTCTTCTCATGCCTAAGAGGTCAAATCAACTGCCACATTTCTTTCCATGTTGATGCTTTGTATTGCTTAGTCATCTCCCACATCATCTCTTGATATTCCCCATGTTACATCAGCATGTCCACGTTAACATGACATATCCATGGTTCCATGAAAACACTTCAACGTCACCATTGTATGGTAGTTTGGGTCAGCATCATAAATTTTTCCTAAGAATACCAATAAAGCAACGTCAAAGACAAATTGTCAATGTCGATGCACTCATTGACTACCGGTAGATTCTAGGACATCGAACGTTAGGGTTTATATTGAACCTTTCTCCACCAACATCGATGATGCTCGTTGATCCACGTCGTCCATTTAAGACCCTGCTTAATCAAATTCATTCACTCTTCCATAGTGTGATTTCATGCCCAAGAGAGACTCAAAGACCACCAAGGAAACGGAGAAATTTTGATCACACATCTCCCCGATGTCGATCCTACTAGTTCCTTTGAACTACAAAATGCCTGGGTAACTTGATGGGACACCTCTAGCTGAGCGAAGGATGGGATCTGCAATTTTTAGTCAAATAAGAATTTCACGTAACTAATACCTCGAGCCACGGCGTTGCACACCAATCAACATTAAAAAATTTAAACTTGTCGATGAACTCTGAAATAACACGCTTATGCATCGCCAGACTACATTACATTTAATCCTAAGCATGGTGCATATTATGTTATAGATTGTACAAGTCACATTTGTACTCTTGAACTTAAGACTTGATGCACAAGGTAGTTATGTTTTAAATTTATAAGGTTTTTCCCAAGCATGGTATTTCGTTTGCAAACCACTGATCTCCCAAGAAGACAAAGGAGTGAAAGAGAGGATCAAGGAGGCTACAACACTCTGTATCACTTCAATTACCAATATGCTCAGGTTATTTCTTGCAAAGAAGAGGTAAGCACTATCTTTGTTGGTTGAATTTATAATTGCGTCGAATAACTCTTGTTGAAGTTGGATAGCAACTCATTATAACATTTTATGCAGGAAAATGCCCCCATGAAAGCCAACGACCATGTGCTCACCAAGAATTCCCAAAATGAAAGAACTAGAGATCGATGAAGGGTTGACACCGAAGACTGCAAGGGAGATTGAATTTGTATAAAAAATGAAATTAGTTATCCAGACTTTGACTAAAAAATAGTTTACCCAGCCTCCAGCGTTCAAGGACACGTAGGCAGGCAATGGATCTAAAGTAATGATCCCACATTGAGGTGAACTTTATAATAAAATTAGTCAGGGATATTACCCATATTTTACACCTCACAAAAACCCAGACGCCAAGGTATTGGATGACCAAGTTTTCTCGAATATCAAATGATCATCTCTATAAAGGTTGGCTTGTCAGACCCCAATTATGCCCTGCATTGAAACAATAGGATGGATAATTTACCATGTATAAATGGTGAAGTGCACGGTCAACAATGAGGAGGGTGAGTGTGTTGGTATTTTTCCTCTAGTAAAGGTGAAAAAATATTACAAACTTAGAGACCCAGAGGAGAGGTTGAATACATATTTTTTGGTTTGTTTTTATGAGCTCCATGACACCATTCGGTTACTAGCCTCATTGTGGAGAGAGGATAAAAAGTTCACAAATAGGAACAGTGGCTGGTATAGAATGGTAAACCTCAGATATCCCTATAAGTATTTAATGGCCTTGATCTACTGATTGTATGGAGAAAAGGATTGCTCAAAGTTCTCAAAAGCATGGATGTCCTTATCATACACTGTACTGATCTCTGGGAACAATTTCAATTGGGGAGATATTATTTCAAACCAATTGAGTATCAACATCCTACAGGCCTAGACACCAAAAGAAAGAGAAACATCAGTCTTCTTCATGGCATCTTACCTTTTGGACATGATTTGTGCGAGAAATGCTTTCACAGGTATGAATTTAAACTGTCATGTTGTCGAGTTACCTATACCCATTTATTTCAGTATTTTGTGGGAGAATAGGTACAAAAGGTTTTACGAAATGATATGTGATGATTTTATAGCCATAATACACTTCATTATTTTTGGAAAATAATGCCTAAGGATTTTAGCGACAGCCAAAAAGATAATATCCAAATTTGGCCACTGGTATTTCGAAGAAACAAGCACTTACATCAGAGTGTTCAGGGTTACTGGTGCACCATACTTACTCCATGTTCATGTCCCAGACCATTTGATATTGGGAGAGATTTGTTACCATACCATCCTACAAGGCTATAACGCTTCATTGGTGAAGGATAAGAAGAGGGCCTTAATACCTTATGGATTTCATATTGGGTTTTATATGGTTAAAGACACTATGCAAGCAAAACAAGAAGGATTGAGTCAACTTGAGTATCGGTTCCCCACAGGTCATTTTCACAAGAATGACACAAAAGGCTTGGTTCCCTAACACGTTGGGAAGGTATCCTCATATTTTCTATATTCTCATGATAGTTTCAAACATGATATCTTCACAGAGGGTGTCCAATATTGGGAGGAGGTACTCTAAATAAGGGCTAGCCCTAGTTTGACCAAGTTTAAAGCAATGACCATGGATGAACAAGTTGAGAAAATAGAGCACACCGCTCAAGAATCCATCAGGGTAAGAGAAGAAATTGGAGCAGCAAAAGTAGAAGAAGCATGGAAAAGGGGGACATTGTTACTGAAATACCCTTGAGAATTACCCAGGATGATACAAATGACCAGGAGGCAGAACCAAATTTTTCAAAAATAGTTCCACTAGAAGAGATTGTCGCCCAAGAAAACACTAGCCCCATATCATCCCAAGCAGGATCATCGGTGACAACGAAATCTCATCGAAGGCAAGAGAAATCATCAAACAGGACATGTATTC
Source organism: Picea glauca (assembly GCA_000966675.3). Classification (NCBI taxonomy): domain Eukaryota; kingdom Viridiplantae; phylum Streptophyta; class Pinopsida; order Pinales; family Pinaceae; genus Picea; species Picea glauca. The sequence continues at coordinate 11,537 of JZKD02S0276759.1, read as the reverse complement.
CTACCTTCCTCATAGATTTAATCACCATATATGATGATGAGGAAGTCTCAGAAGCTTCGCGCATAACCCTAGTGATAATCACACAGGAGGAAGAACCTGGGGAGACATCTTCTCTAGCCTTTGATGATTTAGTCTGAAATCCTCGAGAAGGTGACCTGGAATCTAGGACCACTCTCAACATTGTATTTCTCAAGCAAATGGAAACACAACCTCATGATGAGGGCTCTAATAATGACATGGATGCGGGAGAACAAGAGGAAGGATTAATGAGACAACCAAAAATTTGTATCTCGATGACCAAACCCTCAATCAATATCGGTCCTCCACCCACTTTTTCATGTAAGAAAAAGACATCGTCAACTGACGAGGACCAGCTGAAGGTCAATTCACCAAGATGCACAAGAAGCTCCCCTGCTAGGGAGATGAGCGGACCAAGCCATGGAACAGAAAAAGCTTCAGCACCAATATTACCACAGAAACCACTGACTGAAGAAGAAGGAGGTCAGGTGCCCACCCTTGGAAGATATAGATAACTTAGCACGGAACACATCTATACGATGGGAATCCTAGGAAATACTATGTCCTGGGGGGATCAACAGATTCCTAAACTAGTAGGAGAAGTCGTTGATATATAGGCTATTTCTTATAATAGGAAAATGAAGGTTGTGATGGAAAGAACAGTTAGGAAAAGGAATATTTCACTCAATAGAACCATGTTTATAACCACAAAAGAGACATTATTTGACACAGAAATTACCAATATGACTGAGCTAATCGGAGCAGGGATGGACATAAAAGATGCCACATTAGATAGGGAAAAAAGGGATGAAAGGGAGGTAGCTTCCATGAGGAAATATTTGGACCACCTACAACATCAAGATGAATATTACCAAAATTCAATCCAAGTGGTGGTACTCTTCAAACATGAGTTCTGTGAGATATATGCACAATTCAAAAGGGAGAGAGACCTCTTCACCACCCGAATAGTTGATTTTCAAGAAGATACCCTTATGAGGATAGAAACCTACAAAGACATGCAATGGTGGTATGAGAAGGCACATCAAGCCCTAGAACATATCAACTACATCAACAAAGTGTAGAAGGGTCGAGATATAGACGAACATGGCATCTGAGTGCTTATGGATAGCAACATCACCCGAATACGGAAGGAACTTGAACACTGGGTATACATCGTCCAGGAACCCCGACGAAAAATGCAGGAAATATGGGAAGAGTGTGTGAAAAGTTGGGAAAAAATCAACCAAGAAATGAGAGGTATCAACTTTCCAGAGTTTGGCCCGCTAAAGGATTTAACTAGTTTACATGATATAGTCAAGTAACATGTAGAGAAAGATCGGGTATGAAAAATAGAGATTTTGCAGGTTTCAAGCATAATCCTAAGTCAATTGAAGAAGTTAATGGAGCCTATGATTAAATATCTTGTAGTCTTACAACATGTGAGTGTCAAACTAATCAAGTACAAAGAATGAACAATTCAGATAAAGGAGGTCCTCACCACTCTGATGGATCAACACGGGTTCCCTTATACAAATACATGTGAAGATCTCTTCTGCAAATGGTTAGAATATGATAGAAACAATCTACTTCAGTAAAATGACAAGATGATCTAAAGAAGATGAAAGAGAACAGATAGATAAAGTTCAGGACGTGTTGTTTTCTCCACTTAACACAACTTTAGTAGTTATTTTTAGGTTAGTTATTTTTATAAATAAGAGAATCGACCTTGTGTTAAAGGTCGATGGTTTTGGAGAGAGACTTTTTCTTGAATATTGTAAGAGAATTATTTATGTGCAAGTTATTTTAATTTAGAATTTTTGTTTAGAACCAAAGACACTTCTTTCATCTGAGGCATGAATGTGACTAGGTCGAGGGGGATTTTATCTGTCTTTGAATTCAATATTTGTTGTTTTATTGAGTCTGAGTTGATGTAATTGTTGTTTAAGTTATCTTGTATTACTGTGACAATTATTTTATTCTAATTGATGGATAGAAATCGATTGTGTTAATATGTGATTGATAGTAGAGTATTGAAAATTACTTTTCTTGCACTCATTTTCTATTACGTATGTATTTTATTTCTGTAACTGTCATCTCACATGATGTTGAATGTCTACAAGTCAATGGCATTATTGTTATCTTGAAGTAGGCTCAATACTCATCGTCTTCATGCTAAGATATAAAGGTTATCTCAAAACCCAACTTTCTCCATTATATCATAACTTCCCCTTGTCATTATTTTAAGCCCTACATTTTGTTCCCACAAATGTTAGAAAATAACAAAAATATAATTTCATATCCTGAGGAAAGGTTTCACATAAAGACATACGTAACGGTCACGATTAAATCCCATCGATAAATCTAGCCATATCACATATCTAGAGAACCATACCACTCAGTAAATGCTTATGAGTCTAATTGGGCCTCTTAAGCAGGTTTGGTTCCTACTGTTGAGTCAAAGGGATTTCAGACCCCTCAATAGAATTGGCACTAGAAGGAGGGATTGAACGAATGCATGGATAACAATATTTTTGATAATATATTCCACAAAGCCTAAGTGAATGCATGGATAACAATATTTCTGGTAATATATTCCATAAATCCTATAGATTCAAAACATCCCACATGCATGGCTAGTCATTCTCAAGACAGCCCACATACAAAACATATTCCCACTACAACTAACTCATCTCAAAACGAAGATTAGAATTTGAATGCACTAATAACATTGTTGAATATGAAAATCTAGTCGAGGGACTCAAGAAAACCATAGACTTAAACATTAAATAATTGAAAGTCTTTGGAGATTCTGAAATTATCGTCAGGAAAGTGAAGAATACCATACGTTGAAATTCACCTCACTTAAGGAATTATCAACAAGAGGTGCACATACTGATAGATAATTTTAAGGCTTTCAACATGACCGTGTTCCCAGGATAAAAATGATACCCTTGTTGATGCTCTAGCCATTGTAGCCTCAAGATTATCTCCTTTAGAAGATTATGAAGCCTCAAGGTTTGTAGTGGAACTTCTCTACAAACCGTCAGTACCTAACAATATTTCTAACCGAAAAGTTTTTGAATGGGATTAACAAATTGTAGATTTCCATACTAATCAAGAGAATTTTAAGAATTTTTCCATTGATGATGAAGTATTCCAAGAAATACTCATAGAATAAGATCTCCATGAACATGAAAAAGGGAAAGACCATGCTAATGACAAACCCAAGTTTCACACGATACCTAAAGGAGTGGCTAATCTGGAGAACCTTTTCAACCCGAGGGAAATATTCAGAGGGACTAAGAATGCAAAAACAGGGAGCTCATGTCCTATATACGAAGCTATAAACCTAGGAACCCCTGAGAATCCAATGAATGTCAACCTAGGTAAGACAATGTCCAAAGAAGATAGGAAATCTTATCTTAAACTATTTAAGGAATCTCAAGATGTCTTTGTTTGGTCTTACCGAGAATTGAAAAGATATGATACTAGCATTATCTAGCACACGATCCCATTAAAATATGTAATAAAACCTTTCGAACAAATTGTTAGGAAGTGTTGAGCACTCAACACACCCTAAAATACTTTACGAAATTTTTCTTTTGGGTACCACTTTTTCATTTCTGAATAGATTCAGTTTTGTTGGAATGAATGGATTTTATCATCGATCACATTTTGTTTGGTTTGAAATTTTTGGACATATTTACATTTTTTTTATAAGTAAACATGGCATAATACTAAGTACACACAACTTAAAATTTGTTTTATAAAAGAGTTGTGCGCCAATCAATGATTTTGGTCTGCAAAAACAATTCTTTAAAAATCATCAATGTATCGTCGGTATCGACGAAATCTGAAAGATAAAATGCCAACGTAAACAACAACAATCATTGATCATTGATACATCATCGGTATCGTAGAAAAGGGAGAAAGGGCGTTGTAGCCAGAAACATATGTCTAAGGAAAATCATCGACGCTAAAAAAATGCTTCTCAAGCCAAAGAGGTCAAATCAACTGTCACGTGTTTTGCCGTGTAGATAGTCTGTATTGCTCGGTTATCTCCCACATCATATTTTTATGTTCCCCATGTCATATATGTACTTACACATCATCATTTCCATGCCAGCACTTCTGTGTCAGCACGGTACAACAGTTTGGGTCGGCATCAAAACTTTTACCTAAAATTACCAACGAAGCAACGACAAAGACAAATTGTCAACGTTGATGCACTCATTAACTACTGGAAGATTGTTAGGACACCGAATGATAGGGTTTATATTGAACCTTTATCCATTGACATCGGCAATCCTGGCTGATTTGTATTGTCCATTTAAATACCCTACTTATTCCTGATGTTGATCATACTAGTTCCTTTGAAATGAGAAAAACACTTGGGTAATTTGATGGGACACCTCTAGTTGAGTGAAGGATAGGATCTGTGATTGTTTAGAAAAATAATAACTTCACATAACTGATACCTCAATCCATGATGGTGCACGCTAACCAACATTTAAAATTTGAATTCATCGATGAACTATGAAATAACACACTCTTGCGTCACCAACCCGTGTTACATTTAATCCCAAGCATGGTGTGGATTCTGTTATGTATTGTACAGGTCACATTTTTACTCTTGAATTTAAGACTCGACGCAAAAAGGAAGGTGTGTTTTAAATTTACAAGTTTTGTGCCCAAGCATGGTATTTCATTTGCAAATCACTTATCTCCCAAGTAGACGAAGGAGAAAGAGAGAACATTGAGGAGGATACACCTCATTGTATCACTTCAATTACCAGTAAGCCTAGATTATTTCTTGAAAGGAAGAGGTAAGTATTGTCTTTGTCATTTTCATTTATGATTGCGTCGAATAATGCTTGTCGAAGTTGGATTTCATCTCATTATAACATTTTCTGCAGTAAAATTCCTCTGTGAAAGACGACGACTAGGCGCTCACCACGAACGCCCAAAATGAAATAACTAGATATCTATGAAGGTTTGACACTGGAGACCACAAGGGAGCTTGATTTGTTTTCAAAAACATAATCGTTTATCCGGAATTCGACCAAGAAACAATTTACCCAACCTCCAGTGTTCGGGGACACAGAGGAAGGAACTAGATCTAAATTAATACTCCCACATTAAGGTGACCTTTTGTTGACGGGCGAAAATGTTCGTCCGTCAATTGAGAGAGTGGAACCGGTCCGGGGTTGTCTAATAACCCAAGCCATTTGGAATGAACCACCATGACAGGTTTAAGGGCTCCATTGGCCGCTCTAAGGTCTTAAGAAAACCAAAGAAAATAAACTAATCTAAACTAACTAATCTAACTAAAACAAATAAAAAACAAACTAAAACAAACTAACTAAAACTAAAATAAAACAAACTAAACTAACTAACAATAAAAAAAAACTAATACACTAATCTAATTGAAACAAACTACTATATAAACTAAAACTAAATACAAATTACACTAACTATTCTACTAATTATTATTACACTAACTCTATTAAATAACTGTCCAGCTACTAGTTATAATACAGCTTATTCACAAATATACAATATACACAATTGGCATATTTAAATAAAACCTGTAAAAATCATTTGCTTTCTGTCCTAAGACAGCCAGAGATATTTTTGATTTTTATATTTTATGAATAAGAAATAAAACTACTGAAATTAAACGATCTAATATATTTACTGAAATTAAACAATCTAATATACTAAACACATATATCTAAACAAACAAATGAAAAATTGACCTGGAAACGCTCCAAGTTTGCCCTGTGTATGATGACTTCGAAGCTGGTCGGAGGAAGGAAACTCACACCGGTTAGTCCATAAGATTCTCGTAAACGATAGGCTGTGCTGCTCTTTGAGTTGTTTACAGGACAAACAAGACATAAAAAATCATAACAATTATATGATTATAAATTTCTGCAATAAGGGAAACCTGTTATGCAAAAACTTATATTTAATAATTCAACTTATGAAGAAGATAAACCTGTCATTCACAAACTGAATTAGACAATTGTTATGTCTTTTAAATACTTGGAAGAAACCAGATATGGATTACAATGATCAAAATTATATCATTTGCACATGATTAAGATAGCTAAAGTAGTCATTAACCAGATACAAATTGATATACACAACATGAAACAAAATATTGATATAATGAGAAGTTAAAGCTGTGACAAAACACCAAATTCTGCTTCAGTCTGTATTAAAACTCCATATCCTTGCTCTCCCATGAATGAGGATGTTCCTTATTACAAAAATCATATGTATATATAAGTCTCTCCACAGGGTAAAACCTCCATGTGGATAATATCAAATTGTTTTACATAATCTGGGAGATATCCCAAAAATCAACTAAACTAGGAAACTAAAATGGAAGTGAAATATTTGAAATATCCCCTAACTGCTCATCAAATCCACTGCAAGTTCGAATTTATCTGCAATAGACCAAAAATATCAAGTTAGAAAGGTATTTCATCAACAAAACAATAAGAATTTGATTCTACAGACTTAGCTACAGAATCATCTGATTCTGTAGCTAGTCTAAAATAGCATACAGGATCAGATAGAAATCAAATCAAATCTCTTTTTTAAAAGAATCAAATCCAATTTTCTTTCAATAAACATTGAAAATGAATCACTAATGATTCAAATGATTTTATCATTTAATATGAAACATAATTAGAAGTGATTAAATCGAAACAGGGGTAAGGATACTCTGTTTCATATTACCATAAAATCGGGTCAAACAGTAACAAGACTGTTTCATATCAAATGAAATCCATAGTAAGTCATATCATGTGTGATACGATCTAATCCAACACAATCATAATCCATGGTAGCATACAATTCATGTTGTTTTAATTCAATACAAAGATGGAAAGACTGTTACGACAACATCAACCAAAATTTGCCATCGATTTCGATTGTTGAGTGCCACACAGTCAACAGACAGGATCAAAAATAGTAATCACAACCATCATCAAATCGACAGAGGTGATAATCGTAAACTGGGCAACAATCGAAACAAATCATGCTTGAGTTAAATATAGCAACAAACTGTGAACTTGGATATAGTCACCTTCTCTTTACAAATCAACTCGTCACTAAATATTCATTGCCATTACAAATCCAAACGATAACAGGGTCGATCTAACAGCAGACCAAAACGAATTAACCGGATGGGTTTCACATAACCGTTACGAATTGAATCCATTCACGATTTGGGTGAATTTGTATAGAATCATTTTAAACAAATCCAAACTGTATTCTAGATGTTCGAAAACCATATGGACATAAAACTGTAACAGTTGACTATATCATATACATTATAACCAATTGGAATCGAAACATTGATTGTGTTCAAAATTGAAATGTGAAACAGCTTGTATCTAAAATACATACAGTGACTTCAATTAGCAACAACATATCCAATTTTAAGCTAAATCAAACCAATCAAATCCATAGTACAATCCATAGAATCGAAGAAAATCCAATCGAAGGTAAACTAGGAAACGAAATTCGATCAATCAAAACTATGTACATAATGCATGCTTATGTGACAAAGCAAATTGACACTGTAAACAGAGCTATGAGTTTGTTATATAAACAAGTGATAGACATACTAGTGAGGCTTCTCGAGCTATGCCAACTTTGAATTCATGACCACTGTAGCTGACTCCACATTCTTAAAAAAAATAGAACCTGTTGTTCTTTGTTTCTTATCAGTGGCTTGCAATTTATCCTTTTGATTGGTAAGCCTTGCAACTTGATCCTCCAAAGAATGAATTCTAGACTGTAGCATTGGCGCATCGAGATAGTACCTTTCTAACCACGAGCCACATTGATCACAGGGTGGCGTTGTGGGTTGAGTTAGAGCAAGAGAGGGTTTTGACGAATCACCGAGGGTTTTACAAGGCAGCTTGATGCCTGGATAATTAGGGTTGTTTTGCAAGCAAGGTGGTAGGTTTGACACGAAGTCAAATGAGGGTTTGGCACATAGACCTTTGGAATAGGGATATTCACTTTCCAGGTAACGTTCCACTTCCGATTCGGAATCTCCACTCAAAATGATAGGGTCAGGGTTGACAGGAGGTCTCATCTTTTTTCTTTCCATTCGAGAGATTAAACGGGCATTCTTTTTTCCTTTGGAGTTTGCAGTAGGTTTGGCTTTAGGTTTCTTTCCCACGGGCTTAACAATTTCGACATCCTCGGTAATAGAGTGGGGTAGGTTGATAGGTGAGTTGGGTAAGGGTTTAGGTAACAGAATACTGTAGGGTACCGGGGGTACAGACTTGCCTTCGGTAACCACAGGTTTGTCAACCTGTGTAGGATTCGAATCCTCAAAATCATTGTGAACCAGGAAATCGTTCCAACAGTCTCCGTGTAACCCCAAATGACAAACAAAAATAATTTTAACCAGCCCAAAGTGAAAAAGGCTGCTATCAGCCCGGTTCCTTTTGTATCTCTTAGACATCTTAAACAGGCTTCTATGCAAGTAATAAGGCATATTAAGCTCATATCCCATGAAAACCATAAGTAAATGAAGGTGGTGTAAGAAAAAAAACCCATACCGACCCTCACAGGTGATAAACTGTTTGACTATCATCAGCAAATCGTGCCAACATTGCTTGAGCATGTTCGTGGGCAAACCTTTGTCACATGAGCTAACCTTACGCGACTAGAAGAGCAATGTCCAAGGGACCTCTTCCACTTTACAATTATTGGAACATCATTGTCCAGTGGTAGGCAGACCTGTAGCTAAACTGAGAAATTTCTCTTTAATTTCCAATTGAACATCCCCGACCTTGGCTCGACAGCCATCAAAGGTTAAAGCGAATTGTCGAGCAACGCAGGGGTTAAAACCATCAAACTTTTGTATGAACGGGAGCCATCCAAATTTCTCAAGGTCACTGTGGGCACTGTCGAACATCAACAGAGCCTGGCTACCATTTAGTTTATCCCTCACGACTGGAGCCATGGTGCGAGCACATGGTAAAGGTTAGGGTCACAAACATCAGCATACAGGAGCAGAGTCATTTGGTTTAACCACTATGAATGATCAAAGGGTAAGCATTAATGTGCGCGTGCGAGGGTGGTGGGATTATTTACTTCCATGCATAATAGTAATTGCAAAGTACAACTGGTGAATTAACCCACGGTTGAAGCAATCATAACATAGTTTAAACCTTATCATTCGGCCAACCCAAGAATCAAACGGTGGATGACATACCAATGCACCATTGTAATATATCAAACTATTGTCATTCAATGTAAAATCAAACCCAAAATTTAAATAAGCGCCATTGTATAAGTGTGTATTAAAAGTTTTAAAACATTGTGGAAATCGATAATTATAAAATTGACAAGCCAAAAGCCATAATAAGGATCACATCATATATATAAAAACAGAAATAACCATGACCCCTATGTAATTCAATGACAAGGCAAGTATTAAAAACAAAATTTTCATGCTCAATGCCTTACCAGTTTAATAAAATCCAGTTGCGCAATCAAAGTAAGAACAGGAAAATAGGCATAGTTTGAAAATCTTTACAGCCACTTGATGATAAACCAAGGGTAAGTGCCACTCAAAATATCGATAAAAGATCATGACAGTTCAAATAATGATGGAGGAGTTTTCATGCTTACAGTCGTGAAAACTAAATTGAGACCAATTTGCAAGTGTTGCAAGAAATGAAAATATCGTTTATTTGCAAAATGCGATGACAATTTGAAGTTCAGAAGTCCTAGGTGTAGGCAGCTTATAGGGCAATAGAAAAAATTGTATTGGCTGCCAACACCTTTATATCAAAATTAGTGAGTAATATTACTCGTAGTTTACACCTCACAACAACCTGGATGTCAAGGTATTGGATGACCAAGTTTTCCCGAATATTAGGTGATCATATCTGCACAGGGTGGCTTGTCGGACCCTAATTCTTCTCTACATCGAAACCCTGGGATGGATAATTGACCATGTAGACACGGTGAAATTCATGGTCAACAGTGAGGAGGGTGAATGTGTTGGTATATTTATTCCAATAGAGGTACAAAAATATTACAAACTCAAATACCCAGATGAGCAGCTAAATACTGATTTTGTGGTCAGGTTTTATGAGCTTCATGACACCAGTCAGTTACTAGACTCGTGGTGGAAATAGAATAAAAATTTCACAAACAGGAACAATGGTTTGTACATCATGATAAAACTGAGAGATCCCTATATGTATTTAATGGCTTTGATCAAACGATTGTATGGAGAAAAGGACTTCTCAAATTTTTCAGAATCATGGATTCCCTTAGCATATACCTTGGTGATCTTCAGGAGCAGTTTCAATTGGGGAACCATTATTTATATTATCTCCTCAAATAAATTATTCAAGTTGTTTTATTTTAGGTGATAGGATGTCATTCAAAAATACATTTCTAAATTTTTTAAGGCTCATTTTTTAGAGATTTATGCATGTAATAAAGTCTGAAAAACATTTGGTTTCACTTTCATTTCAAAAAAGTCAAATATCAGGTTTTGGTGGCTTAGGTAGATTGTTCAAATGTTTATTAGCCACCGAAAGCCTTAGCTTTCGGAAGCTAAAATGTGAAATTCGGGGCTACTCTAGCCACCGAAAGTGGAGGATCTTGGAAAAAGATAACATTTCTCTTCATCATGCATGAAACGTCATGTTTGAAGGATTATGATTACTCATTAGCCGTCAAAAAGACAAGAAGTGGTCGATGATTACTTGGTAAGAGGTGTTTTAGTTTCATTATGAATATTGATGCGATTTACTTAACCTTAAACCCTCTCTATATTACACCTATCCTAAAATATAGGATTTGAGATATGTGTGATTAATTAAATTATTCCAAATTCAGCGCTAGCAAAATCACATTGCTATTTGTACCTTTCTACCCTTCGATATTGATCTGCTAATCATTACCATTTCAAATCCTCATTGTCTTTCAAATCCCTCAAATTTGGGGCCATCTTGTAAACTTTCCTCATATTTCGCCTCTGTCATAGTTGAGGCATAACCTTCCCCCATCTGCGTTGTGTGGTCTTCCTCAAGCCTGAGTTTTCATTTGTAGGTGTACAGGAGTAGTTTACCAGATGAGGAGAGGAGCAGTTGCTCTCAGGAAAGAGATAAATGACATATGCTACCTAGAGTCGCATCCAAAAGTATGTCAGCTATTCAAATATGTGGGGTGTTACAGGTTTTGTGAAAAGTTGCAGAGCTCTCACCAACAAGTAGAAGAGGATTTTTCTCTGACTTTCGATGGGATAAAAGGTGTCATTGGCCAAGATGAATTCATAGTAGATGAATCTCTCATAGCAGAGGTGACGGAACTACCCAGAACTGGAGAGAGTTGGTTTAAGACTACAGTCACCAAGTGTTTGCACTCTTTTCGTCGATGTGTGAGCAAAAAGTGAGTGCTTACATGCCTAGTTGGGCTCTGCTAGTCATGACAGCTGTATGTAAAGAGGTTAGAAAGAAAACAAT
>JZKD02S0276748.1:0-20452 GCA_000966675.3 Picea glauca | reverse complement strand
CTTGACTAATGCCCCAACCACATTCATGCAGATGATGGATGACATATTATGGCTATTCACAAACTCCTTTGTGGTTGTATATCTGGATGACATCCTCATCTTCAACAAAACTTGGGAGGAATATTTAAAGTATATTCAACAGGTCTTTGGAATTCTGCGACAACACAAGTTATATGAAAATTTGGAGAAGTGTTCCTTCGGCATGCAGAGAATCCAATATTTTGGATACATCATGGATGAGAAGGGTGTACATGTGGATCCAACCAAGATCCAAGTCATCTGCGATTGGTCGACCCTGAAGACAATGACCGAGCTCCATAACTTTTTGGGCCTCGCCAACTTATAACATAGGTTTGTGTTGGGGTTCTCTCATCTTGCTTGAGCCCTAAGCCAGATGACCAAGGGAGGAGTGAAGGCCAATTTTGTGTGGACTATGTCCCAATAGAAAACATTCAAGGATTTGAAATTCCATCTCTGCTAAACACCATTCCTTATTCTGCCAGACCTACAACAACTATTTGAGATTGAGACAGATGCTTCATATTATGTTATCAGTGCAGTCCTCACTCAACATGGGCATCCAATCACCTATCATAGTGAAATATTATCTGATGTTGTTCATAGATACCCCACCCGGGACAAAGAGATGTACTCCATTGTGCAGGCATGAGGATAGTGGAAGCATTACATCCTGGGGAAGGAAAAGATCATCCACATTGATCATAGGCCTCTACAATTCATGCAGACACAAGGAAAATTACAGAATGGTCGCCATCATAAGTGGTCCTTGTACTTGCAGTAATTCCACTTGAACATCAAGTACAAGAAGGGAAACACCAACCATGTTGTAGATTTCCTTATTTGACCCCAGTTGTGGCACTAACCACAATTCTTAACTCTTGTGGGCATGAGACGTCCGGGTGGCCACAATTATATAATATTCACTCTTACTTTGCTACTGCCTATCAGACATTTAATGCAGGCAAAACAGTTTGAGACTTTCATCTCTAGGATGGATTTCTATGCCATATGAGCCATCTTTGAATTCCTTCAAGTGAGTGTGCAAAGTTGATTTGGGAAGCTCATTGTAGTCGGGAAGCAAGACATTTTGGAGTAGACAAAACATTGGTAGTACTGCAAAAGCATTTTTATTGGTTGAAGCTTCGATAAGATGTCTGCAAGTACATCAGATTATTCATTGTTTGTTCCTTTTCCAACCCCGCCGTCAAGAAAACGGGGTTATACACCCATCTTCCTACTCCAGATAAGCCTTGGGAGTCCATCTCCATGGACTACATCTTTGTTCTACCTTCAACCAAGAATGGGAATGAGTGTGTCTTCGTGGTCGTTGATCAATTCTCTAAGATGGCAATTTTCGCACCCTGCAACAAGAGCATCACAGTCGAGGCCACCACCAAGCTCTTATTTGAACATGTTTGGGCTCATTTTTTTCTCCCATGAACCATTATCTTAGATCAAGAAAGTAGATTCCCCAGCACTTTTTGGTCCAGTCTATGGTCAATTGATGGACACCAAACTGACCAAATTGACTACCTTCCACCCACAAACTGATGGACAAACAAAGGTAGTCAACATGATGATTGTTTGTATCCTGAGGATGTACAATTCCAAAAATTCATGCACATGGGATGAAATCCTTCCTTATGTTCAACATAGATACAACAAATCCATCCACATCTCCATTGGCCACAACCCTTTTTAGGTGTGTTTGGGGTTCCATCCGTTGGCCCCCATTGACGTAGCTTTGGCCATTGTGTTTGCATAGGAAGAATCCTCCCATGCTCAGATCGAGGTTGATCAAGCAACCAATTTTTTTTAGCGAATCCAACACATCCAACAACAAGTTCATGATATTTTGTAGAAATCCAATGCCAAGTACAAGCAGTGCCATGATCAACATCGGGTACAACAAGTTTTTGGCGGGACATAAAGTATGGTTTCATTTACAGAAAGAGTGCCTCATCGAACCCCATCATAAGCTATGCCCATTCTAATATGGGCCTTACACCATCACCAAGGTTGTGGGTGAGAATTCTCTTGAATTAAGTATTCTCCCTTTCCTTGGATTGCACCCGGTATTTAATGTGGAACCGCTTCGACCATATTTTCCACCTCTCATGGACACTTAGGAAGCAGTTGAGCACTTGGCCCCTACATAAATCAATCCTAATTGCGTTGAATATGCAAAAATTGATTGGATCATGAACATCAAGACGAAGGGCACCCACCAGTAGAACATCCAACTCTATTAGTTCGTCAAAGCAGGGTAGTTTCTTGATTGGGGCAAGTGGCTCACCAGGAGTCAAATTCAGAAGAAGTTTCCCCATATGATGGAGGAACTTGATGCAATGGAGACCATTACTTCCTAATGGGGGAGGACTGATCCAAGTGGATATCGGTGGCTGCCCACCTATTCCACTGGCTCAAATTACAGTTTCCATCTTAGAAGTTTTTCTAGAGTTTTTTCACGTCCCAAACTTCTAGGGCTATTTTGAGGCCCTAAATGACATTTTTATGATTTGGCAACATCTAGTAGATTCCTACTGGGATGTATTGGACCATTCTGAATGTGTACTCCTCAACTAGACCTTTCCAACAAGGTATCGATCACCCCAAATGGAGATTGTATGCAAAAGTTGCACCCTTGGAAGTTGATGTATCAACTACCCTCATCGAGGCCCACAAACCTTTTGGTGTTTCATCTTCCAGGGTTAGGGTTTTGGATGTTTAGGGTTTTCTCATTTATGATTTATGTTAAAAAGGACTTTTGAGCCTCATTATATTCATTATATTTATGCTTAGAAGGGAGCCCAATCACTTCTTTGCAAAAGAAGGGAGTGAAATTTGAATGGACTTCCAAGTGTGAAGAGAGCTTTAAGTAGCTCAAAGACATCTTGAAAAGTGTGCCAATATTGAAGATTGCAGATTTTGATGAAGATTTTGTGGTGTGCACTGATGCATGCAAGGAAGGGCTTGGTGGAGTCCTCACACACAAAGATCATGTGGTATGCTACTAGTCCCGAAAATTAAAAGAGCAGGAAAGTAATTATGCTACCCATGATCTAGAATTAACATCCATTATTCATGCATTAAAAAAGTGGAGAAATTACCTCATGGGGAGAAAATTTGAGTTAAGGACAAACCATTGTGGTATGAAACATTTGTTTTGACATCCCACATTAAATGCTAGACAAACTAGATGGTTGGAATCTCTGAGTGAAGATGGCTGGAATTTTTTAGTGAATATGAATTTGAAATTAAGCATATCAAAGGCAAGGAAAATCAGGTGGCTGATGCACTCAGCAGAAGAACTCATGAAATGCATATTACACTATTTGGAAATAAAATAAACATTACAACAAAGCAATTTACAACAAAAATTGAAAGACTTTGAGCTAAAAAAATATGGAATTCTCCTGTACAAAGGCAAAGTATATGTGTCGAATTCCAGTGAGCTGAAAAACACAATGATGAGGAAAATGCCTAACGTGCCATATGATAAGCACCTAGGATATCAAAAATCAATTGCAGTTGTAAGAAGCCAATACTTTTGGCCAGGAATTAAGAAAGAAGTGGCTAATTATATAGCCAAGTCCCTAGAGTTCTAGAAGGTGAATACTGAACATAGACATCCAGCGGGGTTGTTGTAGCCATTTCCCATTTCCCAGGACAAGAAGACAAGTTATGCAAACATGAACAACATTTTCAAATATTTTAAAGTGGGCAAACATGTGTTTTTAAAAGTGAAGGTGAAGAGAAGTTCGCTAAGATTAGGAAGTTTCCCAAAGTCTGCAGCAAGATATTATGGACCTTTTGAAATATTAGAAAAGATAAGGCCAATTGCATACATGCTAGAATTGTATGCATCCACGAGAGTGCATAATGCATTTCATGTGTTATTATTAAGGAAATATGTGTCTGACCCTAACCACGTAATTGATTGGACTGCAATCGAGGTGGAACACAAAGGGGATTTCTGGGTGGAACCAATACGCATCCTGGACCGGAAAGTCAAAGTGCCCAGGAAAAAATCCATTGGGATGGGAAAGGTTCGGTCGATCTGCTATGGTCCTAAAGACACGACATGGGAGCACAAAGAAACTATGCATGAGGAATACCTGTAATTTTTTTACAATTTTGAAGAAAGAATATAAGAATGCAAGACTCTGTTTTGAGCAGCTAGAGTTCCAGAACCACATATCAGAGTCTTATTCAACCTACATTGGGGCCCTGACAAAGGAATTGTACATCCCAATGGACTAAGAGTAGTGAAGGGGGTACATTCCTTAGGTCAACGGGTTGAGAGAAACATAAGATTCTGGTTGGAGCTGCTGCTGGAGTTGTAAAATTGTAGAATTTTTATTTCGTAGTATTATGATGTAAATTTATCCATGTATATCGGCATAGTGTGCACTGAGGATGACACACAATTGTATGGGAGGTGGAATCTAACGTCCCCGCTATAATCCCCAGTTTAATTAATGCTTAATGTAGATATATTGTGACGCTACGGCTAAGCAATGTATATGCGAATTGTATTTCTAAATTTTAATAAATAAAATGTGATGTTAGCTACTAAGGGACATGGACAGAGATGGGGGATGATTAATCCACAAGATAGGGGAGGGTATAAGAGAAATTATGAGAGGGGTCCAAGGGGGAATAACCCATGTCTATTAATTCAACTGACTTCTTAAAATTACTATCGGTATATGAACCTTCTAATTTCTGATTTAGTGTCCCCAAAGCCAATAATTGAATACATGTAAGAGAGTGGGTGTGAGAAGTCACATCCCATAGTTATTGTAAGGATGAGTACAATCAATTCGAGGAAGAGTGTAAGTCAAGCAAGTAATCCAAAGAGAGGAAATTTGTATGGGTAGTTACAATAGTTTTAGACAGTCAATGTTTTTGCATGAATGAGCAGAGAGCAACGAGGAAGAGTTTTGGAGTTGGAGGAACAATGGAGGGTGAATTTTGGAGTGTATTTAGAGTTGAAGACTAAAGAGATAGGTTGTCATGCCTGAAGAGTGAACTCATGTATGAGTTGCACTATAATAACAAGTGATTGTTGTTGTTTTCCTAATAGTTTTCCTACCAGTGAGCTCCCTTCAGTTTCCCAGTAGTGATATTCCTAGTTACATGTGCCAGAGAGACCTCGATAAACGAATGGGATGGCAGATGGATTGAGAGCAGTGAAGGGGTGCATTCCTTGGGTTGGGCATCTCGAGAGGAAGAGAGCTGGTAGAAGATCAAGATAGCTATATTAGATTACCAATGGGTTGTGGGATTTTCTGAGCTGTGAGTGGATTGTGAGAGACCACTCTCTTTTGTGGATTGTTAGCCTTAGCTCGGGGGTGACTTGTTGTTGATATTTGGAAAAAAAAATCTATGGTTGGGTGGAACGTCCGTCCCATGCAGCTAGTTGCACAATCGTTTTCAAAAGATAAGTGTTTTATCTTGTTTCTGTGTTACATTATGAGTTTAATTGTTGTGTATTAACTCTATGTTTGAGAATGATTTATATGTTGTTGTATTTTTGTTTATTAGTTGCATTTAATGTTTAACCTAAAATATTTTAGAAGCATTTAGTTAATGTTATCAGACAATATTTGAATTTGTATGTAATTTGTAGCTAATAAGCTACAAGAAATTAGTCAGTGGAAAATTTTAATTTTATGAGTAATTCCGCACATAATGGACCTCAGTTGGGCTAGGGTACGTTACAGTTCCAGACCTCAAATATCCGAATGGGACTTGCTGCTAAGCTTGGCCTTGCAAGCCAATTCCTCCAATTTTTCCACCCATAAAGTAATAAGATAGATGAGAAATTACATGATGGTCCATTCCAAATCATACCTCTCAATTTAAGGAGGATTTTAGTCCCCAAAAACTTTTACAGAATTAGGTGACATAATTTTTCCTATACCTTCTCTGTGGAGTACCATTTTTCCTTGCCCGAAAATTGTCCTCTCAACCCCATTTTCCAAAGGTCAAGCTACCCCTATCTTGTAGTTATGGACCTCTTCTGCAAAATTATATCTTCTGCCAACTCTACCTGAGATTCTAGTGCTAAGTCCTTTATGGTTGGTAGGACCTGCTCCTAAGTTTCCTAATCCAACATGGAAGGCCCATAGAGTTTCAAATTCTTCACATTCATTATTGAGTAAATGCACATATATAGAATTAGACCAAGTATCCAAGCATTATCACCCATCTTCTCCAATGCCTCAAAAGAGCCATACCATATATCCTTGATCTTCTTACCAGAACCCTATGGTCTTTCCTTATTTAGTTTTAACTAAACTCTATCTCTTAGTTGAATGATCTTTTATTCTGTGGTGATCATGTTGGGCCTTGTACTTTTTCTTGTGACTTCTTCATAGTCTCTTGTACTTGCAAATGGATCTACCTGATGTTTTCAATGAACTTCTCTGTGTTCAATGCTTCTCCTGTGATGTCCTCCATCACTCCTCCTTGTTGTCCATAAACAACATCCAAGGGAAAAGGTGGCAAGTATCCAAAGTAAGTTTCAAAAGGGGACTTACCAATCAAAGTATGGACTCCTATGTTATAAGAGTGTTGAATGTAGATCATATTTTCATCCTAGGTATTTGGATGCTTTTGATTGTAACCCCTCAAAAGTTGTACCAACGTCTTGTTGACTACTTCTGTGTGGACGAAATGTTGTAGATCTCTTTAACTTCGTGTCCATATTCTCCCAAAGTGTAGTCCAAAAGGCACATAGAAATCCAGTATCACTTTCTGAGAGGATGCTCCTTGGTATCCCATAACGCACCCATACATGTTCAAAGAACATGTTTGTTACTTCTTGTCCTTTGATGGTGTTTTTAGAAGGCACAAGAATGCACATATTGTTGAACCTATCAACTATCACAAACATATAGTCAATCCCCTTCCTGTTTGTTGGAAAACCACCCACAAAATCCATGGAAATGCTTTCATAAGGTCAAGTGGTTACAGTTAAGGGATGGTATAGACTTTGCTTCCTATAACTAGGATTATTGGTACAAC
The DNA here is from genome assembly GCA_000966675.3 of Picea glauca. Taxonomy (NCBI): domain Eukaryota; kingdom Viridiplantae; phylum Streptophyta; class Pinopsida; order Pinales; family Pinaceae; genus Picea; species Picea glauca. The sequence continues at coordinate 13,396 of JZKD02S0276748.1, read as the reverse complement.
AAAGTATGCATCCTCTAATATGTCGAGCTACATATATTGCATTTTGGGCCAATACACATACCTTTGTAATTTAGAAAACATCTTCCCAACACCAAAATGTCCTACAACCTTGGCGGTGTGAGCCTATATGATAAGCTACAATATTTCACCTTTAGGAACATAGATCTTGTCTAGCTTGTATAGCAACCCATTATGGATATAATAATCAACCTTGTTTTCACCTTCTTCTACACAAATTTGGCCTTGTAGTTGTTGAAACACCTCTTTAAAGTCATCATCTTCTATGTATGCCTATTTGTATGCATCATTGGCAGAAGGCTCTATGTGCATAAGAGTTCCCAAAGCTATAGATGTGGGTTGCCTTGAAAGCATGTCCCCCAACTTATTAGTTCTACCCTTCTTATACTTGATGGCTAGATGAAATTGTCACAAAAAATCCATCCACTTGTAATGTTTGGTTTGTTGTAGCTTACTCCAGGCCTGCAAATACTACAATGGTTGGTGATCAGTGTGTATAATGGTTTCCTTGCCCATAATACRATGCTTCTACTTCTTAAAAACTTGAACTAAGGCATAGAGTTCCTTATCTCATGTAGGGTAGTTCAAAACTCCCCCATGAAACATCTTGGAATGGCAGCATACTAGCTTACCTCCATTCATCAAAAGTGCTCCCATAGCATACCCTCTTACATCTGTCTCCACTTTGAAAGGTGTCTGCAAGTTAGGCAAWGTAAGAACTAGTGCTCGACTGATTGTTCGTTTCAACTCYTCAAAAGTTTTATGATGATTCTTTCCCTACTCGRAACTCTTACCACCAACTRTTATGGAGTGGAGTGGTGTAGCTACCGTGGAAAAATATGTTGATCTTTTACAACTCTACTCAACACCCAACATTTAGCACAAATAAAATCACTTTATCTTCTAAAAGCACAGTTGAGTAATCAACTAAACATGCATTGGAACGCATAAGCAAGGAAACCAAATCAAGCACATAAGAATACCAAGTTTATTGGGTAAACCCCTAGAAAAACCATGGGGGGGAAACTAGTCCAATAATGCTTTTATTAAGGTCAAATTAGGGCTCCCATAACAGGGATAATGGCCCACTGAGAGAATTATACACTGCAGACAAACCTGGAGACTCTTGTGCTTATGTACGGCCTTGTACCAACACGTTTTCCAATACATCTATGACTTTCCCTTCTCTAACATGTGGACATCCGCAAGTTTACCTTCTCTGACCCCCAGATATTTGCGATTATCTCCACTAAGACCCGAGGATGTGTATGGAAAGCTTCGTACGACTCTGCTCTTTCCTTTGTCTTCTTTCCTCTAAAACTCACATGTGGCTACTTCTTCTCTCTCTCCTTCTTGACCTGTATGACCTCTAGATGAAAGTCCTTCTCCACCTATAAAGATCTTGAATCAAATCATTTTTTATCCAACTCTCTCATCAATACTTGGATGAACTCTTTTCACCCAACTAGTGAGATCTCCTCACTCTAGTGTAAGCAAAAGTCCTTCTTTATTCCTACACTCCTCACACTAACAAAATCCCTTCTTTGTTATCCTCAACATTGGTCTCTCACCAAGTCTCTCACAAGTGTATCTCACACAAGTCCTTACCTTGGTCTCTCACCAAGTCTCTTGACCTCGACATCTCGTTAATAGTCCCGACTGTGTCAACTCCCTCCACACAAGTGATTTCCTCTCAAAGTGACTTCCTCCTTCTCCTAGCCTTACTTTTATAATCATGAGTTACAATATATTTCTAATCTTCAAAGTGATCTATGGTTGAGATTACTTCTCACACCAACTTGAGATTTAGATTACATGTTGCATGCTAAGAATGTCCTTAAATAACTCAATTCACTAATAAATACAATTTTAATTTAATTAATTCCTTCTAACTAAAGTAAACTTAAGACTAGAATATTTTCGACTACTTCCACATGCAAAACACATGCCTATGTGGAAGAATCTGTCTAATGCTACCAAAAAAATCAACAAAAGATGCTATGAAATCTCGTAATTATTGTGTTTCCCCAACAAATCTCCTCACTTTAGTGACATTAGTAGGAACTGACCACTTCATGATTGCCTTCATCTTTGCAAGATTTATCTTGAGTTCCCCTCCAACAATCACATACCCCAAATACACCAATGATTGTTGAGCAAAGTCACATTTCTTGAGGTTTGTTGGCAGTTGATGATTTTTTATATTCTTCAACACCTACATGAGATTTGATATTGGCTCCTCTCAGGTAGAGCTATAAACCAATATGTCATCCAAATAAACTATTACAAATGAATCTAAATAGGGATGTAATACATCATTCATCAAAGGCATAAATGTAGTCAGCGCATTGCATAAACCAAAAGACATGACCAACCATTCATACATTCATTGCCTTGTCTTGAAGGTGGTCTTTCAGGCATCTTCTTCTTTAACATGTACCTGGTGGTATCCTGATTTGAGATCCAACCTGGTGAAGTACTTTGCTTGTTGCAACTAATCTAACAAATCATCGGTCCCAAGGAAAGGGTATCGATTCTTGATTGTGATCTTGTTCAAAGCTTTGTATTCAATACACATTTACCAAGTCCCATACTTCTTAGGTACTATGATCATAGGTGATCCACAAGGTGAGGTGCTTGGTTGAATAACTCCCTACTTCGACAACTGTCGCAATTGTTTATTCACTTTGTTTTCTACTAGAATAAACTGTCTATACAACCCAATATTTGGTAATAGCGAGTCAAGCAACAATTGTATCTCATGCCCCACTTCTCTCTTAGGTGGAAGCCCTTTAGGATCCGTGAACACTCCCTTGTATACTTGCAACAACTCCTCCTCTATGGATGCCTTTGCCCTTACTATATCCTTTTTTGGTGGATTCTCTCTTAAGAAAAGTAATACATACTTCTTGCTATAATTGATCAACTTTTTGGCTTGATTAGCACTTACTTGAGATATCTCTGACTAGTCTTTTTGTGCATTGATGATGAAAGACTTTCCATCCTTGATCATGCGGTACTAGTTTTCTCTCCGCATGAAGATCACATCCTTGATATACATGTAGGGGCTTCCAAACACTACACCACACACATCAAGGAGTACTACATCTAATTCCACTTCATCAATAAAATATGCACTTACAACAAACTTGATCTTATAATGTTTAGTGACTCTAATTTTTGCATCCTTATTCACCCATACCAATGGATATGGGCATGGATGATCATGAACCTCCAACCCAAGCTTGTTAACTAGATCATCTACTAGGAGATTGGAATGTGAACTGGAATCAAATATGTTAGGAAATGAGGAACACTTCCACGCTAAACCTAGCAAAAGAGAGGAAGAAAGATATAATAATGAAAGTAAATGACAAAGAAAACACATAGTACACAGAGAGAAAACACATAGTACACAGAGATTTTACCCTGGAAACCCAAACCGAGAAAACCAACATTCCTTAAGTGTTCTTCTCTCTTGTTGTCTTATTCATTTAGAATAAAAGGTTACATGTCTAACCTTAGTCCACACCTAAGACACAATCAACATCATGCCCTCTTGCTTTAACCAAGAACAACCCTGTAGCCAATTTGGATTACATCTACATGACCAACAACCTCTATGATTATTGATTCATTGATCAACTTTTATAGCATTACATCACACCTCCTTTATAGGCTTTATAGTAGGCAAAACCAAAAAGAAAAGGCACACACAAATTGTTATAGATCCATGCATATCATTGGCTACAAATCCTACGAATCTTAGGATTCTATTACAGTCGACTACCAAATCAGATTACCAATTGGCCTTCATTCGGTCTTCAATTGATTTCCACATGCCTGCCTGTTGACCTATTGTCAGTTGACCTCTTCAAATTGTTTTTGATTGCTTCGAATTCGACTTTACCTAGCCGAACCACCTCGAATTCGACTTCAACTGTCAGTCGATCCACCTCGCCTAGAATTTCACTGCAAATAATATAACAACCCAACATTCACCCACTTGTTGTTTTATTTGTTGAAACTGGGAGACCTCTAAACTCTCGTTCACAGACCCAGGGCATAAATGCCCATTGCCTCTCCGCACCAAGAGAAATTCACAACACACATAGACTTGGTCAAAGAGTATGATATGTTTTCCAATGTGTCTACTTTCTCCAGCAACACCTTATTGTTTTTCACCACGTCTCTCACAAAATGGTATTGTACATCAATGTTCTTAGTATTAGAATGATAAGGAAGGTTCTTTGCTAGAAATATTGCACTTTGACTATCACAACTTATCTTCATAGCTCTTTGCTCAAACCTGATTCTTGAACATAGCCTTTACATCCATATTGCTTCTTTGCTTCCATTARTGGTTTCCATGTATTCAACTTCTAATGTTGACAGGACTACGACCTCATATCGCTTACTCATCCAACTAATTKCTCCACTGAACATTTTGAACACGTATCCATTGGTYGACCTCTGTCATTCCATATCTTTAGGATAGTCGGCATCAAAAAAGCCATGTACATATAATTCAYTGTCACCTCCAGGTTTTCCTTGGTAGCATATAACATATTTGAGCCACACAAATACCTGAATACTCTCTTGACATTTGTCCAATGCTCCTTCCTAGGTGTCTACATATATCTACTCAACACTCCCACTGCAAGGGAAATGTATGGTCGAGTGCAGACCATCGCATACATTAGAATACCAATATCACTTGCATAGGGAACATGTGCAATGTCCTCTATTTCCTCATGTATCCTTGGACATTGTTCAACAATTAGTCTTGCTCCCACAGAAATTGGCACCTTCACAGGTTTGCAATCCCACATGTTGAAACAGTTCAAGATTGTTTCAATATACTTCATTTGGTTCAACCATATCTTTCTGGTTTCTCGATCTCTCTTAATCTCCATTCCCAGAATGAAGTTTGATCCATAGAGATCCTTCATGTCTAACTTGGAGGATGGTTGCTTCTTCACCTCCTTTATTGTGTTCATGTTGTTTCCAATTAGCAACATGTCATCGACATACAATGCTACATATATGAAACTCCCATCTTCTTCTTCAGATTATATGCAGTGATAAACTTTGCTTCTCACAAAACCAAAACTAAGTATGTATGTGTCGAACTTTTGGTACCACATCCTTTGTGATTAATTTATACTATAAAGGGATCTTTTCAGTTTTCACACCAAATCTTTCTTGCCCTTTACTACAAATCCTTCAAGTTGTTTCATGTAGATTTCTTCTTCCAAGTCCCCATGTAAGAAAGTTGTCTTCCCATCGATCTATTCTATTTCTAGATCAAATGTTGTAGCTAGAGACATCAGTACTCTAATGGAAATTAATTTTGCAACAAGGGAAAAAATCTCACCAAAGTCAACTTTTCGACTTGGGAATATCCTTTCGCTACCAATAGAGATTTGAATTTCTCGACTTGATATGTTGCGTTTATCTTCTTCTTGAATACCCATTTACTACCGACGAAATTTATTCCACTAGGTAATTTGACTAAGTCCCATGTCTCATTCTCAAGCAAGGATTCCATCTCTTCGACCATGGCGTCATTCCAGAGTTTTCCCTTTGCTGATTAGACTGCCTCCCCAACCGATTAGGCTCATCGTTGGTGGCAGTTAACACAAATATGGAATGAAAGTTGGGTGGACTATACCTTTCGACTAGTTTTCTTATTCATTTTGACCTCCTTATAACTGGGGTCGGTTGTTCCACCTATTATTCTGATTGAGTTGACTCATCTAAATCATCTTCTTCGTTCCTTAGTTCAAACTGCACCTTCTCTGGATTATTATTGATATGAACAATTTCTTTAGGCTTGAATTTACTTCCGACTTCTCTGAAGACCACATCTCGATTGTACATTGTTTTCCTTGATGCAACATACCATAGCTTTTATCCTTTCATTCCTTCTTTGTATCCAATGAAAATACACTTGACTTTCTTGTTGTCCAACTTGCTCCTATTTTCCTTGGGAACATGCACAATTGCATCATAGCCAAATACTTTGAGATGTGAAACTGAAGGCTTCTTACCCGACCATACCTCATGTGGAGTTGTTTCGACTAGCACTGATGAAGGAGACATATTCAATAGGTATTTTGCATTGTCGACTGCCTCTACCCATAATTCTTTTGCAAGCCCAACAACACCAAGCATGTTCCTTTCCTTGTACATCAATGTTATTTTCATTCTCTCAACAACTCCATTTTGTTGTGGTATTTTGGCATGCTATGCCACACTACTTGTAGAACTAATCAATTTTTTTTCCATGGAATTCACCACCGTTGTCAGTTCTCAGCACCTTAATCTTCTTATCTGTTTGGTTTTCTACAAGAGATTTAAACTTTTTGAATTTATTGAAAACCTCTAATTAATTCCTGAGGAAATATCTTCATGTCTTCCTGGAATTTTTTTTTATGAAGGAGACATAATACATGGATCCACCAAGTGAAGGCATTGAAACAAGGCCAAACACTTTACTATGAACCAACTCTAGAATCCCATTTACCCTTGTCGTTCCATATGGGAACCTCACTCGACTTTGTTTTCCATATACACAATGTTCACAAAAGTCGACTTCTAAATTACATGTAGGAAAGTCTTCGACCATACCTTTGTTATGCATAGCTCGGAATCATTTTTCTCCTATGTGTACCATCCTCTCGTGCCACAACATGGTCGAGTCGACTTTATCATGACTTGTCGAGTCGGTTGAATCAACTCAACCCGAGTCGATTCGAGTTGAGTTGAGTCGAATTCGAGTCAACTTCAGGAACATCGATGTTGTTGCATCCAGTCGAGTCAACACTCCCTAGTAACTTGTATAGAGTTCCAATCCGAACTTCTTTCATTAATACCATTGCACCTCTGACCATCTTGCATGAATCCTTCTGAAATAGAGTGTGCACCCCTGCATCTATCATCTTGTTGATAGATATATGATTTCTTGCCAAACCCGAAACGTGTAGCACACCTTGAAGGGTTATACTCTTCATCCAATTGTGTAGTATCAGTCAAACTCTTCCTCATCCGACAATTTTGGTTGTCGAGTCGTCCCCCAAAACACGTTGCCTACTTCATATTGATCATATTTTCAGAACCATTACCTATGTGGTGTAATATGATAGGATGCTCCTAAGTTGCTAAACCAAACATCTTGATCCGACTGTGTATTGGTCGATGCCAGATACACATCGTCTCCCTTATCTAGAATCATCTTTCTCTCAGTTGACTTCTTCTCATCGTATCCTATACCAGCTTCCATTTCCTTCGACTTGTAGTCCCTTTTATAATGACTGGCTCTACCACATTTCCAACATCTTCTTGTTGATTGAACAAGGGATTTAGATCTACCCTTCGACTTAGACTTTCTACTGGAGAATCTTCCTTTATCTCTGTCAACTTCTCACCACTAAAGAATCTTTGGTCGATCCTTCCATGTTCTTCCTTATCATTTCTCCTGACAATATAGATGCGACCATGTCTTCTACCGCTAATGTGGTTGTATTACTCCCTATAGCTACGACTAAGTTATCCCAGGAGTTTGGCAAAGAACATAATAGGATAATACATTCCTCCTCCTCGATGATTTTAATATCCACATAAGATAATTGGATTATAATGGTATTAAATATTGATTAAGGTTGGTTTTCATTGATGTCATCCCTTGAAGAAATCCCGATATCACAAAGGATGAACTCCAAAGTGGTCCCCTTATGGTGAAATCCCTCACGGGAAGACCCTTTGCGGATTGAGTTATCCTAAAAGTATGGTTAGAGAACCCATGCTTATTTGTGGAATAATGAGATGAAGGTAAATGAATTTGTCAGTGAAACTATCCTAGATGGATATTTCTTGTTATGCCATTTCCGATGGTATGTGGAACGTCACATAACTCCTCACGGTTAGAGAGTTATGGCCATAAGAAGTTGGAGAACCCAAGTTTGGGTAATGGACCCATGTTTGTTTGATGGATAATGGTATGAGTTTTGATATATTTGAAGGTAATATTATTCTATATGGATAGGACATCTCATTCCATTTTTGGTGGTATGTGGAAAATCACATAACTCATCACGGTTTGAGAGTTATGGCCTTACGAAGTTGGAGGACCCTCATATGTCATCTATAACCCCAAAAGGTCAAAGTAATCAAAGTGGTTTAAGAGATTTTAGAAGGTAAATAATAAAGTGAAATGATGAGTGTATTATAATTCAAAGTGAATACAAAATAAATTATTTAAATAATAAATTTAATGGAGAAATTATAAGTGGGTTAACCCTAAAATAAGGAAAGTGGGCAAAGTGACCTAGAAGATGTTTTTAAGGAAGCTACTTGGAGAGTATAAATAAGAGGCAAGACTCTCTCATTTTAGATCAAACTTGAGCATATTGAATATCTATAGGTGTGTGAGGTAACCAAAGGATATCTAAGCCAAATTTCAGAGGGAAAGGTGAAGAAAATAAGGCCGGAATTCAAGGGAGGATAATTTATTTTGATAATGCTATCTAAGGTATGTTATTTACATGTCATCTCACCATTTTCGCGATAATTTTTTTTCTAGAATGATTCAGACCATGAAATTTATATTTCATCGAGGAAACATATCCAAGTATCTGTGGTAAAAAATTCCTCTTGTGGTTCTTTTTATTTTTGGAGTTACACTATGTGGAAAATAGGGTTTGTGGCTAATCCCGAAACCAGTCTAAAACAGGTGTTTCGAGAAAAAAACGCCATAACTTCTTCATCATAGATCCAAATTCAGCAAGACCAAATGTGTTGGTTAGAGTATAGTATTTAGAATGTTGTGTAACATTTTCAGATCGATTGAATAAATATTCCATGCAGAGCACGCTCTCTAGAATAAGCCAGAATTTAGCAAGGTATGTCATTTTGCTATAACTCCTTTTCTGAGAGGTTTCAAGTAGTAACACCTGGAGGAATTGCATAAAACAAACTGAAGAACATTGTATATCATTTTCATATATTTATTCATTACAGGTACATAGTTATGATTATTTCAAGTTAGGGTTGTTGACTAATCCAAAACTAGTCATGTGAGACTAAAGAAAAGTTTGATAAAAATGCTAGTCTCTTGTTGTTAAAGTTAAAGAAGGTTTTCAGTTATGTGATCATATACACTAGGTGTATTACAGAGTTACAAATCATATTTGGATGATGAAATTGATGCACGATTTTGGTTAAGGTACATGTTGGGTACATGGTTGAGACAAGTAGTTGATGAGTCGGCACATACATGAGGTGTATAGTTGATGATTTTGGTACATATTAATGAGTCATAGTTAATGATTAGGTGACACATGATTGATACATACTTGGTACATGGTTGGATGCACTTGTTTATGGTACAAGTTGATTACAAGTTGTTTAGTACTGGTTGGTGCATGGTTGATGCACTTGTTTATGGTATAGGTTGATTATAGGTTCTTTGGTACAAGTTGGTGCATGGTTGATGCACTTGTTTATGGTAAAGGTTGATTATAGGTCGAGGTACAGGTTGATGGATGGTTTAGGTTTATTGGTAAAGGTTTACGACGGTATATCTCACAATGATAGTGTGACAATGGTTCCATCATTCTACTTCTACTTCAGGGCGGTTGGATGGGGCAAGGGCAGGTAGTTGTAGCCACCTTCCCGTTGTAGTAGGTGGTTGTAGCCACCTTCCCATTGTAGCAGGAGAACATAGACAGTTGTAGCCAGAGAATTGGGGAGTTGGAGCTTCCCTCAGGTTGTAGCCTGAGAAACTAGGAGGTTGGAGCCTCCTTTCAGTTGCAGCTGGAAAACAGAGGAAGTTGGTGCTTCCAATGAATGTAATTCTTCAAGACATATAAGAAAAAACATTATGTGGTTTTCTCCCGCTTTGGGTGTCCACATAAAACACTGATGTACTGTGTATGTGTATGATTTTCATTTGTTCATTGTTCATTATTGGATGATAATTCTACATTGATATAACACTTGGATTATTTGGTTAAAAATGATTATAATTGCTCTATTACTGATTCACCCCCCCCGCCCTCTTAGTAATCCAACAATTGGTATCAGAGCAGGTTCCTTTAGAAATTAGTTTAACCATTGAAAGGTAGATCATGGAGAGAAACAACTTGTATAAAAATGGAATACCACAGTTTGATGGACAAAAGTGTGTTTTTTGGAGCATAAGGATGAAGACATATATACATGCACAGGGATTTGAAATTTGGCAATCAATTGTAGATGGATACACAGAACCAGAAGTTCCACCAACAAATGAAAAATCAATGAAACTTGGTCAGAATAATTCCAAAGCCACAAATGCACTTTTGAATGGTCTCAGTGAAACGGTATTCACCAAAGTTGCACATTGTAAATCCGCTAAAGAGAGTTGGGACAAGCTTTGAAATATTTATGAAGGGGATTCAAAAGTCAAAGCAACAAACCTTCAAACTTACAGAGGTCAGTTCGAACAACTAAAGATGAAGGAAGATGAGAATATTGCATCCTACTTCTTATGAGTCGATGAAACAATGAATGCAATCATAGGATTGGGAGAAGAAATCGAAGAATCTGTAATTGTTCAAAAGGTATTAAGATCTCTTCCTATGAGATTTGACCCTAAAATATCAGCACTAGAAGAAATATCAGATCTAAACTCAATAAGCATGGATGAACTGCATGGAATCTTCATAGCATGTGAAATAAGAACTAAACAAGAAAATCCAGTTGTAAAACAAGTAGCCTTCAAAGCATCCAAAAGACCAAAGCAAAAGGAAAAGCAACAAGAAGNGAATGTAATTCTTCAAGACATATAAGAAAAAACATTATGTGGTTTTCTCCCGCTTTGGGTGTCCACATAAAACACTGATGTACTGTGTATGTGTATGATTTTCATTTGTTCATTGCTCATTATTGGATGATAATTCTACATTGATATAACACTTGGATTATTTGGTTAAAAATGATTATAATTGCTCTATTACTAATTCACCCCCCCCTCTTAGTAATCCAACAATTGGTATCAGAGCAGGTTCCTTCAGAAATTAGTTTAACCATTGAAAGGTAGATCATGGAGAGAAACAACTTGTATAAAAATGGAATACCACAGTTTGATGGACAAAAGTGCGTTTTTTGGAGCATAAGGATGAAGACATATATACAGGCACAGGGATTTGAAATTTGGCAATCAATTGTAGATGGATACACAGAACCAGAAGTTCCACCAACAAATGACAAATCAATGAAACTTGGTCAGAATAATTCCAAAGCCACAAATGCACTTTTGAATGGTCTCAGTGAAACGGTATTCACCAAAGTTGCACATTGTAAATCCGCTAAAGAGAGTTGGGACAAGCTTCGAAATATTTATGAAGGAGATTCAAAAGTCAAAGCAACAAACCTTCAAACTTACATAGGTCAGTTCGAACAACTAAAGATGAAGGAAGATGAGAATATTGCATCCTACTTCTTATGAGTCGATGAAACAATGAATGCAATCATAGGATTGGGAGAAGAAATTGAAGAATCTGTAATTGTTCAAAAGGTATTAAGATCTCTTCCTATGAGATTTGACCCTAAAATATCAGCACTAGAAGAAATATCAGATCTAAACTCAATAAGCATGGATGACCTGCATGGAATCTTCATAGCATGTGAAATAAGAACTAAACAAGAAAATCCAGTTGTAAAACAAGTAGCCTTCAAAGCATCCAAAAGACCAAAGCAAAAGGAAAAGCAACAAGAAGAACATAGCAACAACAGTGACGTCTCGGAAGATGATGAAGAAGTGGTCAACTTTGTCAAAAGACTGAACAAGGGAACCGACGGTAGGTATAGAGGAAAGCTTCCTTTAATTTGTTTTAATTGTGATGTTATTGGTCTTTTTGCTAACAAATGTCCTCATAAGAAAAAGAGAAATGATGAAGGTTATTCAAAAGACAAACAAACATATAAAGGCAAAAGAACTACAAAGAAAGTTTACAAGAAAATCTTATGCACCAAAGAAGACATCTCATCATCAGATGAAGATGAAGTCAGTGACAGTGAGATAGGAAGAGTTATATTCACGGCAGTAAAAGACTCTGATAAAAATAACTCCAAAGAAGAATATGAAGAAGATGAAGAAGAATATGAAGAAATTAAAGAGGGAGAAGTTGACCACCGAGAAGAATTGATGTGTGCTATAGAAGTTATGAGAAGAGAAAAGAAGAAAAACGTGAAACTACAAGCAGAACTAGACAAGAAAGAAGATACTCAAGAACTAGAACAAATGATCACAAATTTGAAGGTTCAAATAGAAGAAGATAAAAGAATTGAAGAAGCACTCAAAGAACAACTAGAAAAAAATGACATGAACATTGGAGATTTGGAAGCAGAGATTGTCACATTAAGAAAGGATATTCAAAAGAAAAATATGCAGAATAACTCATAAGTTTTGGATGACATTATCAACAGTAAAAAATATTATCTTGACAAGTCCGAACTTGCATACAATCAGATAGAAAATGGATCAAGCTCCAAAAAAACAGAGCAAGAAACAAATCCAAAAAGTTATGCAAAAACAATAAAAAGGGATAGGAGGATATACAAGGAAGATTACATTGACACTCTCCCACCGAGAAGATTAAGATTTCATAATCAACAACAGATATATAGACCTCAAGAAGAAGAAGGATTCATAAGAGCACCTCCTTTCAGAATATTTTCAACTCCTAGGTATCACAATATATTTTTTGGTTTATGTTATGCATGTAATAATCTTGGACATAAAGTTGTGAATTGGAGAGCTAACAACAACTTTGAAAGTCATACACAAAAGGGTTATCCAAGAAGGCCTAGTGAAACACAGAGAAGAAGTTACAACARGTTTGAATCTTTGAGCACTGAAGTGGAATGTTACAAATGTAACAACTTTTGACACATGGCCAAAGATTGCAGAATGACAGTCCCTCCTAGAGAACCGCAATAGAATAGGAACAGTCACAGACAACAACCTCATAAAAGGACATGGATAAGAAAACAAAATCAGTATAGCAATGAAGAATGCACACTCGCTCTACAAGCTAAACTGAAGAAACGTGTTTGGTGTGTTGACAGTGGATGTTCAAAACATATGACAAGTGATAGAGACATGTTTCTTACATTAAGAAAGGAAAGAGATGGATCAGTCTCCTTCGAAAATGATGATTCAGCTAAAATCATTGGAAAATGCACAGTAAGAATTGGAAACAAGAATACAAAGACATAAAATGTTCTACTAGTAGAAGATATAAAACATAATCTTCTAAGTGTGAGTCAAATGTGTGACCAAGGTCATAAAGTTACTTTAGATTCACAAAAGTGCGAGATAAGAAAAGAAGGT
>JZKD02S0276726.1:0-20452 GCA_000966675.3 Picea glauca | reverse complement strand
AGACTTATATGACAATTGGATTTGACTCTCCCTAACTTGGGATGCTAATGTTTGTTTTGGCAACTTTGGAGAGTTATTCTCATATCCTAATCCAAAGTACTAGTCCTAGTCTACTGTTGGTGGAGGATCCTAGAAAAGAAAATGTTCTAGATAAGTTTTCAATTAGCGTTCATTTTATGGTTGTTCTTTACTCAAAAAGGGGTGCATGGAAGTGAAACAGATGGAATTATGACTCAGTCTCCAAAAAATGCATCAAAGATGATAAGCATTCATTTCTTTTCGATGAACATCTATCTAAGGGAGAGAGAGAAAGTTCTTTTCACTAACAAGCACTAATAAGGAATGTCCTCAAACAAATTTTCTCAATCAAATCCAATGTTGTGCTAAAACTTTGAGATACCTTCTAACATGCAAAATCAATCCTAAAGATGTTTGTTTACTGTTTGTGTGTGAATAATGATTAATTCAAAACAACACTTTCCCTGCCAATTATCCTTTTGAATCAAGGAAACGCATATGAACACAAGCAGGTTTGGTACAAACAATACACCCTCTTGTTGCAATCAAAAACAAGAAGAAAAAGAAAAGTAAAAACAAAGAAAAATCAAGAACTTCACACCAAAATAGATGTCAAAGAACAATGACCTTAACTAAAACCAAATGAAAAGATTTGTAGGCTTCTGATGTCTTTCACCAGAGTTTCTCGCTCAGTCAAAAAGAAGAGAACAAAAATGTATTCATCTCAAGCTCCCAATCAACAGAAAAACTCAAAAATAATTAGAGAGGCTACAAAATCCAAACAGAAAGGTGTTTATTCTTTGGAAATAAAGATGTCAAAGTTGAAAAGGAAGAAGCATTGACTCTCAAAGAGGCTCAGTAGCTGAAACATAGAGATTAGACCCTGAAAAGAGAAATTCTGGAAAGTTTTTGGCCAAAAGAGGGTTGGCGCTCTGTTGTAAAGAGAAAGGAGAATTATAGCGCTCTGTGTAAGGAACTTAGGGTGTGTTGGCACTCTGTTAACACAAGCATAGGGGCACTAGGTTCAAAAACTCCTAAAAGTGTCAAAAAATCCAAAAATTGCAGTCTAGTCTTCTCAAGCAAGCTGAGTGTGATGGGGTAGGGAGTCAATCAGCTCATGAAATCAATCAAAAAGGAGTGAACCAGGTCTGAAAACAATCAAGGCGTAAGACAAGGTCAATGAGGATAAATCAAAACAAAAAGGTTTCGATTTGAGGACTCCACTGTGGAGTCGCCAATTTCTGTTGTAGGAAAATCTCCCTACGAACAGGTAGATCACCTCAAAGAGATAGACCCTTAACTCTAAGATAGAAACTGCTTAACATGGACACTAACATCCTTTCAAATCTATACAAATGAATGCATGAGGAGGAAGGATAACATAAGTACCATTTTATCGATGTTTGTCCTTCCACGCTCCGAGTTGAGCTCCAATCTTTTGTTCCTTGACGAGCCCTATGGACAAACAAAGTACAACCACTTCCTACTCTATTGATATTAGCTTGAAAACAAATCTATCTATCAATGATAATTTCATGTAATATCATACACAAACTAGAAAGAAACAGGTCAAGCGTGTCATATTAATGAGAACAACGATAGCAGTACTTACAATCGTAGATGCGAATGCGACAGCTTCGTCAAGTCCCCTTTGTCTAACCCTTGCTCAAAAGATCCACGATATGGATGATAGAAACTTCATTGATCACTCTCCTTTAGTTAATTGTGTGTTTCCTATGAGATCATAGGTTTCATGCTAACAATTCTTCCCCATTTTAACCATCATAGAGCTTGCTTATATAGGTTAAGAGAGGCTTAACCTCTTGAGGTATCTTTAGGGTAGGTTGAGGAATTCCCTCCTCAGATCAGGGATCTTCTGATTGAACAAATAATTTGAATGCAACTGCTTTCCAAACATGAAATATCATCCCCTTATTTTCCTCAACGGGCCAACCACTGCTTAGATTAGACAATGCTCCCTCAAAAGGGGCATCAGGGCACTATAATGCTCCCTAAGAGGCTCAAGGGGAGCACCAACGCTCTAAGGATGGATAGAGCTCCTTCATAGGGGTAGTTGGTTGTTATAATTCTCCCTAATACCTTATAGGGGAGTTTCAGTGCTCCTAAGGCTGATGTAGGGGAGTGCTCTCCTTCAAAACCCTGATTTAAGAGCTACTTTCAGGTGGCAAGAGTTTCTTGACTTTAGTTGATCATTCTCCTTCCTCCAAATCAAGTGTCTGGGGTATTCTAAGTGTCTCCTTGGTGTCATCATCATGGTAGTATGTTTTGTTTGATGTTTGTGACACTTTTGAACAACATGCGACACTTGCGACAGTTGTAAGGAACATGTGACACTTACGACAGTTGAGAGGAACATGCGACACTTATCCAATTGAGTAATATTGATGTGTAATAGTAGTACTTACTCTTCTACCTCTTTATCTTCTACAGAAGTGGATACAACACCCTTGCATCATTGTCTTTGACACATGAGTGAGAAGGGGATGCATATACTTCGCAAAATAAATTTGTTTCCAGATCTTAAACAAATTGATTTGGACTTTTGTGAGCATTGTGTTTATGGAAAACAAAAGAGAGTCATATTTCTCAAAGTCGGAAAAGAAAAGAAGAATGAAAGGTTAGAGCTTGTGCATACAAATGTATGGGGACTAGCTCATGTATCATCTCTTGGTGGATCTCGTTATTATGTTACTTTTATTGATGATGCAACTATAAAAACTTGCGTTTATTGCATTTGACAAAAATCCGATGTTTTTGATACTTTTAAGAAATGGAAAGCTTTGGTTGAGAATGAGACAGGAAAATGTTTGAAGTTTCTCAGATCAGATAATGGAGGTGAATATTGCAGGAATGAGTTTGATGATTACTGTTCATACCATGGGATTCNACTTAGGGTGTGTTGGCACTCTGTTAACACAAGCATAGGGGCACTAGGTTCAAAAACTCCTAAAAGTGTCAAAAAATCCAAAAATTGCAGTCTAGTCTTCTCAAGCAAGCTGAGTGTGATGGGGTAGGGAGTCAATCAGCTCATGAAATCAATCAAAAAGGAGTGAACCAGGTCTGAAAACAATCAAGGCGTAAGACAAGGTCAATGAGGATAAATCAAAACAAAAAGGTTTCGATTTGAGGACTCCACTGTGGAGTCGCCAATTTCTGTTGTAGGAAAATCTCCCTACGAACAGGTAGATCACCTCAAAGAGATAGACCCTTAACTCTAAGATAGAAACTGCTTAACATGGACACTAACATCCTTTCAAATCTATACAAATGAATGCATGAGGAGGAAGGATAACATAAGTACCATTTTATCGATGTTTGTCCTTCCACGCTCCGAGTTGAGCTCCAATCTTTTGTTCCTTGACGAGCCCTATGGACAAACAAAGTACAACCACTTCCTACTCTATTGATATTAGCTTGAAAACAAATCTATCTATCAATGATAATTTCATGTAATATCATACACAAACTAGAAAGAAACAGGTCAAGCGTGTCATATTAATGAGAACAACGATAGCAGTACTTACAATCGTAGATGCGAATGCGACAGCTTCGTCAAGTCCCCTTTGTCTAACCCTTGCTCAAAAGATCCACGATATGGATGATAGAAACTTCATTGATCACTCTCCTTTAGTTAACTGTGTGTTTCCTATGATATCATAGGTTTCATGCTAGCAATTCTTCCCCATTTTAACCATCATAGAGCCTGCTTATATAGGTTAAGAGAGGCTTAACCTCTTGAGGTATCTTTAGGGTAGGTTGAGGAATTCCCTCCTCAAATCAGGGATCTTCTGATTGAACCAATAATTTAAATGCAACTACTTTCCAAACATGAAATATCATCCCCTTATTTTCCTCAACGGGCCAACCACTGCCTAGATTGGACAACGCTCCCTCAAAAGGGGCATCAGGGCGCTATAATGCTCCCTAGGAGGCTCAAGGGGAGCGCCAATGCTCTAAGGATGGATAGCGCTCCTTCAGAGGGGTATTTGGTTGTTATAATTCTCCCTAATACCTTATAGGGGAGTTTCAGCGCTCCTAAGGCTGATGTAGGGGAGTGCTCTCCTTCAAAACCCTGATTTAAGAGCTACTTTCAGGTGGAAAGAGTTTCTTGACTTCAGTTGATCATTCTCCTTCCTCCAAATCAAGTGTCTGGGGTATTCTAAGTGTCTCCTTGGTTTCATCATCATGGTAGTATGATTTGTTTGATGTTTGTGACACTTGTGAACAACATGCGACACTTGCGACAGTTGTAAGGAACATGTGACACTTACGACAGTTGAGAGGAACATGCGACACTTATCCAATTGAGTAATATTGATGTGTAATAGTAGTACTTACTCTTCTACCTCTTTATCTTCTACAGAAGTGGATACAACACCCTTGCATCATTGTCTTTGACACATGAGTGAGAAGGGGATGCATATACTTCGCAAAATAAATTTGTTTCCAGATCTTAAACAAATTGATTTGGACTTTTGTGAGCATTGTGTTTATGGAAAACAAAAGAGAGTCATATTTCTCAAAGTCGGAAAAGAAAAGAAGAATGAAAGGTTAGAGCTTGTGCATACAAATGTATGGGGACTAGCTCATGTATCATCTCTTGGTGGATCTCGTTATTATGTTACTTTTATTGATGATGCAACTATAAAAACTTGCGTTTATTGCATTTGACAAAAATCCGATGTTTTTGATACTTTTAAGAAATGGAAAGCTTTGGTTGAGAATGAGACAGGAAAATGTTTGAAGTTTCTCAGATCAGATAATGGAGGTGAATATTGCAGGAATGAGTTTGATGATTACTGTTCATACCATGGGATTCNACCATGGGATTCATAGAGAGAAGACAGTTCCAAGAACACCACAAGAAAATGGTGTGTCAGAAAGGATGAATAGGACAATCATGGAGCGTGCAAGGAGTATGAGATTGCATGTTGGCTTTCCCTTAGAGTTCTGGGTAGATGCTGTAGATACGTTTGTTTACTTAATAAACAGAGGACCTTCAAGTTCTTTGGATGGTATAATTCTAGAGGAGGAATGGACAAGAAAAAATGTAAACTATTCTTTTTTGAAAACTTACGATTGTGAAGCATTTGTCCATATTGATAAAGAAAATAGAACAAATATTGAGGCAAAATCCAAGAAGTGTACCTTTATTGGATACGGTGTTAATGATTTTAGTTATCGCTTATGGGATTATGAAAATAAAAAAATCATTAGGAGTAGAGATGTCATATCCAATGAGAGGGTCATGTACAAACATCAATTGCAGCGAAAGAAACAAGAAAAAGAAAAACAAGAATACATAGTCCTTGATGAGATCACTGAAAAAGAAATTCGAAAGGAACCTGAAAATCAAAATGTACAAAAATAGGAGCCACGGGTACCTCAAACGCCTGCAAGTGTTGTTAGAAACTCTACCAGGTTAAGTATACCCCCTGAATGATACTCTCCTTCATTGTATTATTTATTGTTGATTGATTCTGGTGAACCAAAATGTTATGAAGAGGCAATGCAGGTAGAGACCAAAAAGAAGTGGGAGCAAGGCATGAAAGAGGAAATGGATTCCTTGGTAAATAACCATACTTGGGACTTGGTTCAATTTACTACAGGAAAAAGAGCATGCAGAAATAATGGGTTTTTAAGTTGAAGGAAGAAGATGGAGGAGAAAAGCTGTACAAGGCTAGACTTGTTGTAAAGGGGTTTGCACAAAATAAAGGTATATATTTTGATGAGATATTTTCTCCTATTGTTAAAATGACTTCAATTAGGACTCTTTTAAGTCTTGTGGTAGTAGAAGATTTGCATCTTGCACAATTAGATGTTAAAACAACTTTTCTCCATGGGGATTTGGAGGAAGAGATTTATCTACAACAACCACAGAGGTATGAGGTCAAAGGGAAGGATAATTTGGTATGCAGGTCGAAGAAGAGGTTGTATGGCCTAAAGAAAGCTCCAAGGTAGTGGTATTTGAAGTTTGATAGGTTTATGATAGAACAAGGTTATAGTATATGTCATTCTGATCACTTTGTTTATTTTCAAAGGCTATAAAATGGAAGCTATATTATCTTTCTATTGTATGTAGATGGCATGCTTGTTTCACGGTCTAATATGAAGGATATAATGGTGCTCAAGAAGAAATTAGATAATTCATTTACGATGAAGGATTTGGGTGTTGCAAATAAAATCCTTGGTATCAGAATAACAAGAGATAGGAAAAATCGCAAATTGACATTGTCTGAGGGTGCATAGAGAAGGTGTTGGAGAGGTTTAGAATGGAGAATGAAAAACAAGTTAGTACACCTTTAGCCAGTCATTTCAAATTAACTAAGGAAATGTGTCCCGAGACATAGGAGGAGATGGAATACATGTCCAGGGTCCCTTATTCATCAACAGTTGGAAACTTGATGTATGAAATGGTTTGCACCACAGGGTATGTTTTTACTATAAGTGGGACAACAATAAGTTGGATTTCAAAACTGCAAAAGGTTGTTTCACTTTCAACAATAGAGGCAGAGTATATTGTTGCTACAGAGGCTAGTAAAGAAATGATTTTGTTACATAGGTTTATGGAGGAATTGGGAAATAAGAAGGAGAATAATCGGTTGTATTATGATAGTGAGAGTGAAATTCATCTTGCAAATACCTTAGCCTTCCATTCAAAGACTAAGAATATATAGCTGAGGTACCATTTCATGCGATCCGTCTTGGAAGAAGGACATTTGAAGTTGGAAAAGATACACACTAGTTAGAATCATGCAAACATGTTAACAAATGGAGTAACCAGGGAGAAACTGAGTTCCTTCTCAGCTTCAGTTGATATTCAATAATGAATATGAAGATGAGAAATTTTCCAAGTCCAAGAAGGTTCAGAGTCCACCATATACGCAGTGGTGCAGTTGTTGAGATCAGTCTCCAAGTGGGAGATTGTTGGTTGTGGAGCTTGATTATCTTCATGATTCAAGGGTCTTTGTTTTTAGTCGTGTTTATACCCCATGAAGACTTTACACCCCAAACGAATGTACACTCTTCCACACAGGGGAGTGCAAAGGCAGTTACCCCCTCTGTGGGGTCCGGGGGAAAGTGGGCCCCCTACGGGGTTTTGGGGGCAAAGCCCCGAAGGATAAATTTTCTTGTAAATGTATATTGTAATTTCATTGTAAATCTAGACCATTAATTATAAGGTCTCAGATCTAACAGTAGAAATTATGTTAGGGTTTTTTCTTTAGAAGGCAACCCTTTGTTATGAGGGAAATGTATTGCAGCTATGGAAGCAAGTGAATATTGTATTATGAGATAGGAGACTATGAGAGAATGAAGAGGAAGTTACAATGGGTTTGTTGTAGGTTGTATGCCTTCATCTGCTGGATAATAATAAAGGAAGGACCTCACAATTTCTATGGTGGGCGTAGCCCGCATTGGATGAACCACGTATATATGTGTCTCTATTTTATTGTGTATATTTTGTAATTTATTTCCGCATTTGTTTTATTTTATTGCTCCACGATCTTGTTTTTCTAACAACAAAGGAACGAGATGATGGATAGTTTTGTGAAAATCCTTTGGTGGCTAACAAAAAATGACACATCTTCCTCAAACGGAGGCACCACCCCCTTCAAGGTACAAATCAACTTCAATATTCTTATATTTGAAGGTCAAATAGACGCAGATGTTGTAGACAAATGGTTGAATCTACTAGAAGGGTATTTCTCTATCCATAGCTTATCTAATAGAGAAAAAGATTACTTTTTCACTCCTCAAAGTCGTTCCCCATGTCAAATATTGGTGGGAAACTTTCTCTAAGAAAAGGAAACAGAGGAACCCTCAGTATTTACATTTGTTATCACCAGGGAGTCCATCAGGGATGTTATTAAGGAAAATTACTACCATGTTGGAAGTTATGATGACCTATACACAAAGTGGACCACATTGTGTCAGGAAAGAGACCAATTAGTGCCCGAGTTCACAAATATTTTCCATCCCTTGTGCACCAAGATGGGTATCAAATATTCTGAGTGACATCTAGTGCTCAAGTATCACAATGATATGCATAGATAAATTCAGGATGAAATAGAATTTATGCACATCTCATCCTTGGGAATGACCTACCGATATGCCATCAAAATCAAGCAGAAGTTCAAACAAAAGACGTAAAAATTTGGGTCTGGGAACCGCTCACAGAAAAAGCCAGGAAAGGGCAGTCCCAACCTGTAGAACAAAGGACATATCAAAGGAGGACATCCTCAGGAAAACCAGTACAAGCCATAAGAAAAGAAGGACACCTTAAAGAAAAGAAAGATACCGAGAAGTGGTGCGACTTCCATAAGAGCCCCTGGAATAACAGTTTTGATTGCCTCTCAAAGTAGTTGTTGGTGACTGAGGTGAAAGCCTCTGAATGAGATGCAAGTTTCGACTATGATTCAGAACTAGAAATGGGGAGATAGATCATTCATGTAGAACCTAGTACTACGATTTCTACCACCAAGCTCCATCGCGGTGAACCAGATAAGCCAGAGGTAGGAGAATTCCTTTTTCATTCACATATGTGGGTTAAGGGTACCCCGCTGCACTTCATTGTTGATAGTGATAGCCAGAAGAACCTTATCTCAGCAGAGGTTTTCAAGTGACTCGCCCTGCCGACAAAGTGGCACCTCCATCCCTACACCATTGGATGCCTCTACCAAGGAAGAAACATCTGCATCATCCAACAATGTTTCCTATCATACAACATTAATCCCTTCAAAGACGAGGTATTTTCTGATGTTTCCCATCTCGAATTTTGTAATGTTTTTTTGGGACAACCATATTTATGGAAACTTCATGTTATGTACGAGTCTAGGCCTCAGAGTGTTATTATTACTTTGAACAAGAATTTATATAGGATACCCGAGGAAATCCCACCTAGTGTTATTTCCTTGATCTCTACCAACCAATGCAAGAAGGTCATCTCTCAAATGGGGAAGTTTTTATTCTTCATGATTCACTCTTAGAATGAGCGAAATATTGCAGCCACATCAAGGGTATTTGGATCCAACCTCTCCACTTAGCAGAAGCAAGTGGATAAGATCATGGAGGAATACTGAAATATCTTCTCCTCACCTACCAGGGTACCTCTGTAATGCCAGGTCAAGTACCCCATCGATATGACCCCCGATGCACCAATACCCAATGGGCTACTCTATTGTTTCTCTTTGTTATAGAATGAGGGGATCAAGAGACAGATCCAAGAATTGCTCGACAAGGGGAACATCCATCCCAACTCATCGCCTTGATGGATCCTAATTGTGCTGATACAGAAGAAATATGGAACCTAGCGAATCTGCATTGATTACCAGGCCCAGAATAAAATCACAGTCAGAAACTGGTATCTGATTCCTCGAATCGGAGACATCCTTGATTAGCTCATGGGGGCCAAATAATTTAGTAAGATTGATATGAATTTTAGATACCACCAAGTCTCGATAGAACAAACACATGTATGGAAGACCACCTTCAATTCAAAGGAAGGTCTTTTTGAATGGTTGGTCATGCCTTTTGGTTTGACAAATGCTCCAACAACTTTCATGAGGATGATGGATGATATCTTGCAACCATTCACCAATACTTTTGTAGTGGTGTATCTGGATGACATCCTCATTTACAACAAGACTTGGGAAGAACAATTGCAACATATTCAATAGGTTATGCACACCCTGCAGCAGCACAAGCTATACGCCAACTTGGTAAAATTGTCCTTCGTCATGGACAAGGTCCATTAACTAGGCTACATCATTGATAAACATGGTGTGCATGTGGATCTAACAAAGATCCAAGTCATCTGTGACTGGCTAGCTCACACCACACTCACTAAGCTTCGGATTTTCTTGGGCCTTGCCAATTTTTACCGTCAGTTCATGTTGGGATTCTCCCATATTGCATGGGCCCTCATCGAAGTAACCATGGGTGGTGGTAATGAGAAATTTATGTGGGGTCGGTCCCAAAAACAAGAGTTGGATGAATTAAAGTAGTTCTTGTGATCAGCCCCAATACTTTCATTATCGAACCTGTAGAAACCCTTTGAGATCAAGACAAATGCTTCAGACTATGTTGTAGGTGTCATTCTTACTTATAACATCCACCCCATGGCCTATAATCATGAGACACTATGAGATGTTTTCCGTAAGTACTCTACATATGAAAAATAAATGTACTCCATTTTGCAAGCCTGATGCCAATGGAGACATTACATTAATCTTTGGAATGAGACAGTCATCCACACTGATCATAAGACACTACAGTTCATGCAGACACAAGGAAAATTGCAAAATCATTGCCATCATAAGTGGTCCACATACTTGCAACAATTACACCTCAACATCATGTATAAAATAAGAAGCACCAACCACATTGTTGATTGCCTCAGCAAACCCCAAGTTGCAACACTCACCACGGTGAGACAGGCCTGGACTTCGCCACCACCTACCAATGTTGGGCGGAAATGTAGTTGTCACTAATGTCCATATTCAGGATGGGTTGTTGTGTCATATGGGGCATATCCATGTTCCATCAAGAGAGCGATTGAAGTTGATCTAGGAATCCCATGATAGCTGAGTGGCAGGACACTTCGACATCAAAAAGACAGTGGAAATGTTGTAGAAACATTTCTACTGGCTGAAACTTTGACAAGAGGTCATCAAGTATATTAGGTCCTGCACTACCTATGCTATTTCCAAACCAAACACTAAGAAACAGGGCCTATAGAACCGTCTACCTAGTCTTGACAGGCCATGGGAATCCATCTCAATGGACTACATGTCAGGCCTCTCATCCACCAAGAAGGTAACTGACTTTTTTTTTGTGGTTGTTGATTGCTTTTCTAGGATGGCGATTCTAGCCACCTGCAAGAAGAGAATCACAACAGAGGTCACCACTAAGCTCTTATTTGAACAATTTTGGGTACATTTTGGAATCCCACAAACCATTGACTCATATCAAGACAGTTGATTTCTCAGTACATTCTAGTCAAGCCTCTAGTCATTTCCAGACACCAAGCTCACCAAATCCCCGACCTTCCACCCCTAGAAAGATGGCCAAACTGAGGCCATAAATTGAATGATCGTGCATATCCCACACGTGTATAATTACAAGCACCCTCACACACTTGATGAGAGACTTCCATATGTTCAACATAGCTACAACTGAGCCCTGCATAGCTCAACTGAACACAACCCCTTTCAGGTGGGGTTGGGATTCCAACCATTGGGTCCCATAGATGTTGCACTACCCCTTGCAGTCACCTCGACCGACTCATGTACTACTCCATATAAATATGACAAAGCCACCTAGATCATTGAGTGGAATCATAACATCCTCCAACATGTTCACAATATCCTACATAATTCCAATGACAAGTACAAGCAGTGCCATGATCAACACCGAGTGCCACATAAGTTTTAGGTGGGCGACAAAGTTTGGTTCCACTTGCAAAAAGAACGTCTTACAAAACTCTATCATAAACTTATCCTACTTTTTTATGGCTCATACACCATCATCAAGGCTGTGGGTGATATTGATTTTGAGATCAACATTCCTCTTTTCCTTAGAATGCACCTAATGTTCAACGTGGATCTCCTTCGACCTTACCTCCCACCATTATTGGACACCTCAGAGATAGAAGAAAAACTGACACCAACAAATCTCAACTATGATTAAATACAGAAAGAATCCATCAATCATATTTTGGATATATAGGTCAACAAAACTTGCTTTCAAAGGATCCAGCTTTATCAAATTGTCAAAGAAGGGAAACTCCTGCACAAAAGCAAGTGGCTCACCTAGGGCCAAATTCAGCAGAATTTTCCTCATCTGATGGGGGTACTCAATGCAATGGAGACCATTGATTCATAAGGGGGGAGGATTGATCTAGATACATGACAATGGCCTCCCACCTATTCCAACTGGTTCATTTTTGCAGTTTTCCAGTTTGGCAGTTTTTTCCTAGTTTTCGGGTCCTTGACTTTTGGGGCCGTTTAGAGGCCCTAAACAACATTTTTAGGGATTTTCATAGTCAAATTGTAGACTAAATTTGAGTCTGTCGGAAAAATGTGTATTCCTCGGTTATACCTTTCCAACGGGCTATTGTGTGCCTAAAACAAAGATCATATGCAAGAGTTACGACCCTAGGAAGTTGATGTACTAACTTACCCAAACGGGGCCCACATGACTTTTGGCGCTTCATCTCCTAGGGTTAGGTTTTTGGATGTCTAGGGTTTTTGACATTCCTTGTTATTTTAAAAAGGCCTTCTGAGCCTCATTGTAATCATATTCTTGCAAATGAATGCAATTATCACATCTCTTCTCAGAGATAAGCCGCCACCATTCTAGCGAGCTTGCTTTCCGCTGCATTTTACAGTTTCAACTTATTTTCTTATTGAATAGAAAATAGTTTTACTGTATATTTGTTATTTTGTGTTAATCATATTTTAATAATAATCCGTATTCATGTTTTTCTTCTCATAAAATCCGGATCATGTTTCTAGTTCATTTCCAAGGCCAATATTAGTTCGAAGAAACAAGAGTTTGCATGAAATCGTGGTACATTTGGTGGATCTTATATCTTTATTTGTTTCCTTGCAATAATATCAACTTTAACCAACATTCCTATCACAATNTGGATACGGTGTTAATGATTTTAGTTATCGCTTATGGGATTATGAAAATAAAAAAATCATTAGGAGTAGAGATGTCATATCCAATGAGAGGGTCATGTACAAACATCAATTGCAGGGAAAGAAACAAGAAAAAGAAAAACAAGAATACACAGTCCTTGATGAGATCACTGAAAAAGAAATTCCAAAGGAACCTGAAAATCAAAATGTACAAAAATAGGAGCCACAGGTACCTCAAATGCCTGCAAGTGTTGTTAGAAACTCTACCAGGATAAGTATACCCCCTGAATGATACTCTCCTTCATTGTATTATTTATTGTTGATTGATTCTAGTGAACCAAAATGTTATGAAGAGGCAATGCAGGTAGACACCAAAAAGAAGTGGGAGCAAGGCATGAAAGAGGAAATGGATTCCTTGGTAAATAACCATACTTGGGACTTGGTTCAATTTACTACAGGAAAAAGAGCATGCAGAACTAATGGGTTTTTAAGTTGAAGGAAGAAGATGGAGGAGAAAAGCAGTACAAGGCTAGACTTGTTGTAAAGGGGTTTGCACAAAATAAAGGTATAGATTTTGATGAGATATTTTCTCCTATTGTTAAAATGACTTCAATTAGGAATCTTTTAAGTCTTGTGGTAGTAGAACATTTGCATCTTACACAATTAGATGTTAAAACAACTTTTCTCCATGGGGATTTGGAGGAAGATATTTATCTGCAACAACCACAGAGGTATGAGGTCAAAGGGAAGGATAATTTGGTATGCAGGTCGAAGAAGAGCTTGTATGGCCTAAAGAAAGCTCCAAGGCAGTGATATTTGAAGTTTGATAGGTTTATGACAGAACAAGGTTATAGTATATGTCATTCTGATCACTTTGTTTATTTTCAAAGGCTAGAAAATGGAAGCTATATTATCTTTCTATTGTATGTAGATGGCATGCTTGTTTCACGGTCTAATATGTAGGATATAATGGTGCTCAAGAAGAAATTAGCTAATTCATTTGCAATGAAGGATTTGGGTGTTGCAAATAAAATCCTTGGTATCAGAATAACAAGAGATAGGAAAAATCGCAAATTGACATTGTCTGAGGGTGCATAGAGAAGGTGTTGGAGAGGTTTAGAATGGAGAATGAAAAACAAGTTAGTACACCTTTAGCCAGTCATTTCAAATTAACTAAGGAAATGTGTCCCGAGACATAGGAGGAGATGGAATACATGTCCAGGGTCCCTTATTCATCAACAGTTGGAAACTTGATGTATGAAATGGTTTGCACCACAGGGTATGTTTTTACTATAAGTGGGACAACAATAAGTTGGATTTCAAAACTGCAAAAGGTTGTTTCACTTTCAACAATAGAGGCAGAGTATATTGTTGCTACAGAGGCTAGTAAAGAAATGATTTTGTTACATAGGTTTATGGAGGAATTGGGAAATAAGAAGGAGAATAATCGGTTGTATTATGATAGTGAGAGTGAAATTCATCTTGCAAATACCTTAGCCTTCCATTCAAAGACTAAGAATATATAGCTGAGGTACCATTTCATGCGATCCGTCTTGGAAGAAGGACATTTGAAGTTGGAAAAGATACACACTAGTTAGAATCATGCAAACATGTTAACAAATGGAGTAACCAGGGAGAAACTGAGTTCCTTCTCAGCTTCAGTTGATATTCAATAATGAATATGAAGATGAGAAATTTTCCAAGTCCAAGAAGGTTCAGAGTCCACCATATACGCAGTGGTGCAGTTGTTGAGATCAGTCTCCAAGTGGGAGATTGTTGGTTGTGGAGCTTGATTATCTTCATGATTCAAGGGTCTTTGTTTTTAGTCGTGTTTATACCCCATGAAGACTTTACACCCCAAACGAATGTACACTCTTCCACACAGGGGAGTGCAAAGGCAGTTACCCCCTCTGTGGGGTCCGGGGGAAAGTGGGCCCCCTACGGGGTTTTGGGGGCAAAGCCCCGAAGGATAAATTTTCTTGTAAATGTATATTGTAATTTCATTGTAAATCTAGACCATTAATTATAAGGTCTCAGATCTAACAGTAGAAATTATGTTAGGGTTTTTTCTTTAGAAGGCAACCCTTTGTTATGAGGGAAATGTATTGCAGCTATGGAAGCAAGTGAATATTGTATTATGAGATAGGAGACTATGAGAGAATGAAGAGGAAGTTACAATGGGTTTGTTGTAGGTTGTATGCCTTCATCTGCTGGATAATAATAAAGGAAGGACCTCACAATTTCTATGGTGGGCGTAGCCCGCATTGGATGAACCACGTATATATGTGTCTCTATTTTATTGTGTATATTTTGTAATTTATTTCCGCATTTGTTTTATTTTATTGCTCCACGATCTTGTTTTTCTAACAACAAAGGAACGAGATGATGGATAGTTTTGTGAAAATCCTTTGGTGGCTAACAAAAAATGACACATCTTCCTCAAACGGAGGCACCACCCCCTTCAAGGTACAAATCAACTTCAATATTCTTATATTTGAAGGTCAAATAGACGCAGATGTTGTAGACAAATGGTTGAATCTACTAGAAGGGTATTTCTCTATCCATAGCTTATCTAATAGAGAAAAAGATTACTTTTTCACTCCTCAAAGTCGTTCCCCATGTCAAATATTGGTGGGAAACTTTCTCTAAGAAAAGGAAACAGAGGAACCCTCAGTATTTACATTTGTTATCACCAGGGAGTCCATCAGGGATGTTATTAAGGAAAATTACTACCATGTTGGAAGTTATGATGACCTATACACAAAGTGGACCACATTGTGTCAGGAAAGAGACCAATTAGTGCCCGAGTTCACAAATATTTTCCATCCCTTGTGCACCAAGATGGGTATCAAATATTCTGAGTGACATCTAGTGCTCAAGTATCACAATGATATGCATAGATAAATTCAGGATGAAATAGAATTTATGCACATCTCATCCTTGGGAATGACCTACCGATATGCCATCAAAATCAAGCAGAAGTTCAAACAAAAGACGTAAAAATTTGGGTCTGGGAACCGCTCACAGAAAAAGCCAGGAAAGGGCAGTCCCAACCTGTAGAACAAAGGACATATCAAAGGAGGACATCCTCAGGAAAACCAGTACAAGCCATAAGAAAAGAAGGACACCTTAAAGAAAAGAAAGATACCGAGAAGTGGTGCGACTTCCATAAGAGCCCCTGGAATAACAGTTTTGATTGCCTCTCAAAGTAGTTGTTGGTGACTGAGGTGAAAGCCTCTGAATGAGATGCAAGTTTCGACTATGATTCAGAACTAGAAATGGGGAGATAGATCATTCATGTAGAACCTAGTACTACGATTTCTACCACCAAGCTCCATCGCGGTGAACCAGATAAGCCAGAGGTAGGAGAATTCCTTTTTCATTCACATATGTGGGTTAAGGGTACCCCGCTGCACTTCATTGTTGATAGTGATAGCCAGAAGAACCTTATCTCAGCAGAGGTTTTCAAGTGACTCGCCCTGCCGACAAAGTGGCACCTCCATCCCTACACCATTGGATGCCTCTACCAAGGAAGAAACATCTGCATCATCCAACAATGTTTCCTATCATACAACATTAATCCCTTCAAAGACGAGGTATTTTCTGATGTTTCCCATCTCGAATTTTGTAATGTTTTTTTGGGACAACCATATTTATGGAAACTTCATGTTATGTACGAGTCTAGGCCTCAGAGTGTTATTATTACTTTGAACAAGAATTTATATAGGATACCCGAGGAAATCCCACCTAGTGTTATTTCCTTGATCTCTACCAACCAATGCAAGAAGGTCATCTCTCAAATGGGGAAGTTTTTATTCTTCATGATTCACTCTTAGAATGAGCGAAATATTGCAGCCACATCAAGGGTATTTGGATCCAACCTCTCCACTTAGCAGAAGCAAGTGGATAAGATCATGGAGGAATACTGAAATATCTTCTCCTCACCTACCAGGGTACCTCTGTAATGCCAGGTCAAGTACCCCATCGATATGACCCCCGATGCACCAATACCCAATGGGCTACTCTATTGTTTCTCTTTGTTATAGAATGAGGGGATCAAGAGACAGATCCAAGAATTGCTCGACAAGGGGAACATCCATCCCAACTCATCGCCTTGATGGATCCTAATTGTGCTGATACAGAAGAAATATGGAACCTAGCGAATCTGCATTGATTACCAGGCCCAGAATAAAATCACAGTCAGAAACTGGTATCTGATTCCTCGAATCGGAGACATCCTTGATTAGCTCATGGGGGCCAAATAATTTAGTAAGATTGATATGAATTTTAGATACCACCAAGTCTCGATAGAACAAACACATGTATGGAAGACCACCTTCAATTCAAAGGAAGGTCTTTTTGAATGGTTGGTCATGCCTTTTGGTTTGACAAATGCTCCAACAACTTTCATGAGGATGATGGATGATATCTTGCAACCATTCACCAATACTTTTGTAGTGGTGTATCTGGATGACATCCTCATTTACAACAAGACTTGGGAAGAACAATTGCAACATATTCAATAGGTTATGCACACCCTGCAGCAGCACAAGCTATACGCCAACTTGGTAAAATTGTCCTTCGTCATGGACAAGGTCCATTAACTAGGCTACATCATTGATAAACATGGTGTGCATGTGGATCTAACAAAGATCCAAGTCATCTGTGACTGGCTAGCTCACACCACACTCACTAAGCTTCGGATTTTCTTGGGCCTTGCCAATTTTTACCGTCAGTTCATGTTGGGATTCTCCCATATTGCATGGGCCCTCATCGAAGTAACCATGGGTGGTGGTAATGAGAAATTTATGTGGGGTCGGTCCCAAAAACAAGAGTTGGATGAATTAAAGTAGTTCTTGTGATCAGCCCCAATACTTTCATTATCGAACCTGTAGAAACCCTTTGAGATCAAGACAAATGCTTCAGACTATGTTGTAGGTGTCATTCTTACTTATAACATCCACCCCATGGCCTATAATCATGAGACACTATGAGATGTTTTCCGTAAGTACTCTACATATGAAAAATAAATGTACTCCATTTTGCAAGCCTGATGCCAATGGAGACATTACATTAATCTTTGGAATGAGACAGTCATCCACACTGATCATAAGACACTACAGTTCATGCAGACACAAGGAAAATTGCAAAATCATTGCCATCATAAGTGGTCCACATACTTGCAACAATTACACCTCAACATCATGTATAAAATAAGAAGCACCAACCACATTGTTGATTGCCTCAGCAAACCCCAAGTTGCAACACTCACCACGGTGAGACAGGCCTGGACTTCGCCACCACCTACCAATGTTGGGCGGAAATGTAGTTGTCACTAATGTCCATATTCAGGATGGGTTGTTGTGTCATATGGGGCATATCCATGTTCCATCAAGAGAGCGATTGAAGTTGATCTAGGAATCCCATGATAGCTGAGTGGCAGGACACTTCGACATCAAAAAGACAGTGGAAATGTTGTAGAAACATTTCTACTGGCTGAAACTTTGACAAGAGGTCATCAAGTATATTAGGTCCTGCACTACCTATGCTATTTCCAAACCAAACACTAAGAAACAGGGCCTATAGAACCGTCTACCTAGTCTTGACAGGCCATGGGAATCCATCTCAATGGACTACATGTCAGGCCTCTCATCCACCAAGAAGGTAACTGACTTTTTTTTTGTGGTTGTTGATTGCTTTTCTAGGATGGCGATTCTAGCCACCTGCAAGAAGAGAATCACAACAGAGGTCACCACTAAGCTCTTATTTGAACAATTTTGGGTACATTTTGGAATCCCACAAACCATTGACTCATATCAAGACAGTTGATTTCTCAGTACATTCTAGTCAAGCCTCTAGTCATTTCCAGACACCAAGCTCACCAAATCCCCGACCTTCCACCCCTAGAAAGATGGCCAAACTGAGGCCATAAATTGAATGATCGTGCATATCCCACACGTGTATAATTACAAGCACCCTCACACACTTGATGAGAGACTTCCATATGTTCAACATAGCTACAACTGAGCCCTGCATAGCTCAACTGAACACAACCCCTTTCAGGTGGGGTTGGGATTCCAACCATTGGGTCCCATAGATGTTGCACTACCCCTTGCAGTCACCTCGACCGACTCATGTACTACTCCATATAAATATGACAAAGCCACCTAGATCATTGAGTGGAATCATAACATCCTCCAACATGTTCACAATATCCTACATAATTCCAATGACAAGTACAAGCAGTGCCATGATCAACACCGAGTGCCACATAAGTTTTAGGTGGGCGACAAAGTTTGGTTCCACTTGCAAAAAGAACGTCTTACAAAACTCTATCATAAACTTATCCTACTTTTTTATGGCTCATACACCATCATCAAGGCTGTGGGTGATATTGATTTTGAGATCAACATTCCTCTTTTCCTTAGAATGCACCTAATGTTCAACGTGGATCTCCTTCGACCTTACCTCCCACCATTATTGGACACCTCAGAGATAGAAGAAAAACTGACACCAACAAATCTCAACTATGATTAAATACAGAAAGAATCCATCAATCATATTTTGGATATATAGGTCAACAAAACTTGCTTTCAAAGGATCCAGCTTTATCAAATTGTCAAAGAAGGGAAACTCCTGCACAAAAGCAAGTGGCTCACCTAGGGCCAAATTCAGCAGAATTTTCCTCATCTGATGGGGGTACTCAATGCAATGGAGACCATTGATTCATAAGGGGGGAGGATTGATCTAGATACATGACAATGGCCTCCCACCTATTCCAACTGGTTCATTTTTGCAGTTTTCCAGTTTGGCAGTTTTTTCCTAGTTTTCGGGTCCTTGACTTTTGGGGCCGTTTAGAGGCCCTAAACAACATTTTTAGGGATTTTCATAGTCAAATTGTAGACTAAATTTGAGTCTGTCGGAAAAATGTGTATTCCTCGGTTATACCTTTCCAACGGGCTATTGTGTGCCTAAAACAAAGATCATATGCAAGAGTTACGACCCTAGGAAGTTGATGTACTAACTTACCCAAACGGGGCCCACATGACTTTTGGCGCTTCATCTCCTAGGGTTAGGTTTTTGGATGTCTAGGGTTTTTGACATTCCTTGTTATTTTAAAAAGGCCTTCTGAGCCTCATTGTAATCATATTCTTGCAAATGAATGCAATTATCACATCTCTTCTCAGAGATAAGCCGCCACCATTCTAGCGAGCTTGCTTTCCGCTGCATTTTACAGTTTCAACTTATTTTCTTATTGAATAGAAAATAGTTTTACTGTATATTTGTTATTTTGTGTTAATCATATTTTAATAATAATCCGTATTCATGTTTTTCTTCTCATAAAATCCGGATCATGTTTCTAGTTCATTTCCAAGGCCAATATTAGTTCGAAGAAACAAGAGTTTGCATGAAATCGTGGTACATTTGGTGGATCTTATATCTTTATTTGTTTCCTTGCAATAATATCAACTTTAACCAACATTCCTATCACAATATCCCAATCACCAAAAAAAAAAAAAACTTCCTTTGTGACTGGTCATTGTGTATTTTTTTATTTTGAAGTATATGAAGTTCACCAACAAAGATTATAACTAGACTCATATCAAACATATCAAAGGCTAAAAATCATAATGACCAAATAAGCTTTATACCTGGGATCTCCACAAATACATGTTCTACCTTAAAACTAATCACCCATCATTAGTTGTAAATCCAAAAGATAAATCATGGAAAATTACTCGTGATTAAATACAAGTACTCAATACTTG
>JZKD02S0276715.1:0-20452 GCA_000966675.3 Picea glauca | reverse complement strand
GCATAAAAAGATAACATAGCAGCATTTTTTAGTTTCATGAGATGTTGCAATATTTGTTAGGCATGGACTACCTAACCACATTATCCATATGATCATGAGGGATGGTTTCATAAATTGGACCACTTAATCCAAATGTTGCATTGCTTCAAACTGAGCAAGACACTAGTTCTCGAAATCAATGAGTAAAGAAACTTTCGAGGCATGGGAATCGGGAGTGAGGGGTGCTCTAGATAAAATCCTATCCCAGGAATCCAATGGAGATGATAGTTCCTCAATATAAGTCTCGGATTTCATTTTATGCCCAATTGCAAGTCGCATCCCAAACCATTTCAGTGACTCTTGGCCAATTCCTCCTCAGAGCATAAAAATGTAACGGAGCAACATTTTTGAGTTATGTGAGATGTTGCAAGCTTGTTTAGGCATGGAATATGTGACCACATTTTCCATCCACTCCCGAGGCTTGGACCCCTAAATCCAAATGTTGCATTACTTCTTACTGAGAAAAACCCTAGTTCTCAAAATCGATGAAAAAAACAACTTACGAGGGATTGGACCTGACAGTGAGGGGTGCTCTAGCTAAAATCCTATGCCAGGAATCCAACAGACATAACGTTTCCTCAATCCTATTCTCGGTGTTCGTTATATACTTAGTTGCAATTCACATCCCAAGCCTTTTCGGGGACTCTTGGCCAATTCCTCCTCAGGTCATAAAAACCTAATAGAGCAACATTTTTGAGTTCTGTGAGATGTTTCAAGCTTGTTTAGGTATGGAATAGGTGACCACATTATCGATATGTTCATGAGGGACAGTTTCATAAATTGGACCCCTTAATCCAAATGTTGCATTTCTTCAAACTGAGACAAACACTAATTCTTGAAATCAATGAGTAAAGCAACTTCTGAGGCATGGCACCCAAGAGTGAGGGGTGCTCTAGCTAAAATCTTATCCCAGTAATCCATCGAAGTCGACAGTTCCTTAATATGAGTCTTAGTTTTCTTTTTATTCCCAATTGCAAGTGGAATCCAAAACCATTTCAGGGAATCTTGGCCAATTCCTCCTCACGGCATAGAAACCTAATAGAGCAACATTTTCTAGTTCCATGAGATGTTGCAAGATTGTTTAGGAATTGACTATGTGACCACATTGTCCATCCGCTCCCAAGGCATGGTTTCATAAATTGGACCCCTAAATCCAAATGTTGCAATTCTTCTTACTGAGAAAAACCCTAGTTCTCAAAATCGATGAAAAAAACAACTTATGAGGGATTGGACCCAGGAGTGAGGGGTGTTCTAGTTGAAATCCTATGCCAGGAATCCAATGGAGATGACGGTTCCTCAATACGAGTCTCGGTATTCATTATATGACAAGTTGCAAGTCGCATCCCAAACCATTTCGGGGACTCTTGGCCAATTCCTCCTTAGAGCATAAAAACCTAATGGAGCAACATTTTTTAGTTCTATGAGATGTTTCAATATTTTTTAGGAGTGGATGTAATATACCAGATATAAAAAGTATGCAGAACAGAAATAAAATGCTAGAAATGGAAGAATAACAACAATATAACTAGAACAATCACCACAATAACAATGAAATGATTTNTCAAACAAGACATTTCTTATTTTTCATTGATGCAAGAAGAGAGGACATAATGCTACCATTAGTTGGTATGCAAAGACATGCACATATTGTGGAAAGAAAGACCATTGTGAGGAAGCCTACTAGAAGAAGCAAGTCATGTTCCATAGGCCTAGTTGTTTTTAAAAGAAGAAAGACAAGAAGGTTCCACCGGCACAACATCATACAAAGAGGAAAATGGAGAGGAGGAGTATGTCAAGAATTCCTTGGAGAAGAAACAAGAACTTTTTCCATCACCATAATTTGAGTGGTCATTGGGAAGCAAAGTGTTGGTGACTTCATCCAGAGCTTCACCCTAGAAACCAAACAGCCGAGAGAAGGGGTGGAGAGTGAATATTGAGGAAGATGAAGAGATTCTTGCATCTCCAGTCCAAGTGAAAAAAAAAATCCAAATAGAGATAACAACACACGAGAGTAGAAAAACAAAAGAAAAGGAAAATAGGTTGATGCCAAGAAAAACCACAATCTGATACTTGTTTCTGTATTGCATCGGAAGAACCCCATATTGGAGTTGTGTCGGAGGATGGTACATAGACGTAAATGAATTTAGAGGGTTTTTTGAGAACTTCATGGTGTGCGTACAAGCATGGGTTGACATCTCTTTCATTGCATGTTGGTTGAAAAATGACTTACCAGTGGATGGACCAACTCCTACAACCAGCATGTAGGGGTATGTAGATCGGTCATTAGAGTGACATGGAAGGAAAGAGTTATTTTCATGATGAGAAGCAGCTAATCCTAGCAAAGGAATGCAACCACACTTCCCTTGAGGAGTTTTTGTGTGGTAGCATCTTTTTGGGGTCACATTAGACATAGAACAAATTTCGATTTGGCTTCATGATTTATGAGATGGACTATATCCATGAAAGAGAGGGAGATGGGAATGAGTGTTGAGTCCAGAGTTCATATCTGGAGATTATGGAGCTGAGAGTTAGTGAGAATAATTATGAAATGAAGGAACAAGTGATTCAGAACCAAAGCTAGAACCATAGTTAGGGACCAGAGACAATAGCCATAGCCATGAGCCAGAGCTAGAGCTAGAGTCATAATTATTGCATGGAGCCAGAGTCAGAGCCACATTCCAAAGGAGAAGACAAAATTGCAATGATCCATATTGGTTCCCTTGATATTTTGGGGACCAAAAGCCTCTTAATGGGGAGGTGTGACCCAAAATGGATCTGGACCAAAAAATGGGTGTAAGATAGTCATTGAAGGTAAATGAACCTTGTAAAGAAATGTAAATTCTAAATTCTAATAAGACAAAAATATGAGAACATGAGAGGAACATGCAGAACTAAATGCAATTTAATAATTGAACATGAGAGAATACTAAGGTATGGGAAATGAAGGGTTAGGTTTGTTTTCCTTCCCCTATCCCCCATCTCTCCCTATTTCTTCCCTCACTCTCATTTGAAATGGTTATTTTCTTGTTCGAAAGAGGAAGAGGCGTCGAATCCATGAATGCATTGTAACCAGAGATTTCCATAATGGAAATATTGAGTCCCACTCAAAATTGGTTTTCCTGTTCAGATTCCAGGGTAATATTGTGTCAGTTATATCTAGTATTGGGTTGAAATTTATTTATGGTTGTGGTGTTTAGTTTGCATGAAATAGTGTTTCTTACTCGCTGCTAGTAAATGCATCTATTGTTTTTAATGAAAACTTCATCGCAAGAAAATTGTTAGCTCCATTCATAATTTAGTTCTCTCACTATAATTTAATGAATAGAAATAGCTTGGAATGATGCTCGCCCATCCGTAACTTGATTAAAACCAACGATGGATATATTTCTATTTTCTAGAAAATCAAATATTGTTGGTTGGTTAATATTCATGGCCAGTCGATCCCCCCTCACTGTCTAGTTGACTTAAATCCCTCTAGTCGAGTTGAACACCATTGCGTCGAATTCCTTAATGTTGGGGGATCTAAATTAATTTCCAAGTCAAGTTTAAATCTAATGGGTGAGTTTACATTCCCCTTGGACATCTAAATTGAATCTTGAGTCGAATTTACATTGCATGGGAATTTGTAAACCATATTGGGATAATTTCTACTTGTTGGGAGAATTATCTTACTCCTCTGAATTGTAATTTCATCCCCACAATTGAATCACTTTTGTCAAGTCGATTTAACAATGTCTGGGTTGAATTGGTTTATTTATCAGTCGATTTCCCTACTTGGTGGACTTTCCTCTCTTCTGTCGGTTGACTCATATCTTTCGTCGGTCGGCTCAACTTTCGACAGGTCGGATTATCCTCATTGTCGATCTAATTTTATTGGTCTGGTCGACTTCCTTTTTCTAGGACGAGCTACCCTTTTCCTGGGCATTTTTAGATTGTGTTAGACATTTTTAAATGTTTCAGGGTGAATTCATCCTCACTTGGGCATAATCATAAGTTGTTGGGAATTTCTAAATGTTGTAGGGTGTATTTAAAATCGCTTAGGTGTAATTAGAAGTTGATGGGAATTTTTAAATGATGTTAGGTAGATTCTAACTTGTGTGGGCATTTTTAGATGTTGTTGGCCAATTTTAGAAGTCCATGGGTGAATTTAGATATTGTTGGACATGCTTAGATGTTGGTTGGACGCCTTTAGAAGTAGTTGGGAGAATTTTGATGTTGTTGGACATGTTTATATGTTGTCTAGGTGTTTATTAGATGTTGTGGGTTTTCCAATTCACCCTTTAGATATTTGTCTTCATAGAGGGTTGTCGATTCACCCTCTAATCATTTATTTCCACTTCCAGTTGACCCAACTTGTCCATTGAATATTTGTCTTCACTATTGGTCATTTCATTCAATCGAGATGGTTTTCCCCTTATTTATTTACCCAAATTCACTTACTAGTCGATTTGGATTCTGATTCGATTGATTGGGTTGTCTCTTGGTAGATTCATCTACCTTGGTGAAAATGGGATTGGTAACTGAACAATGAGAAAAAAATACAAGCCACTAGAAAACAGACTATCCAAAGTAGAGACCCAAGATTGGTTGGCTCCTTGAGAACGATGTTTTATCAATGTTTCATTGGCATCTAATTCCTTATGTATAGACAGTTTGAGAACAGAGGGGATTGTAGTCAGTTGTTTCCATTGGTTACATAAAGAGGACCTTAGAGTGATTAAAAAGGATAGAGGATACACCATGGATAGAGAAATCCTAGACCATCGGAACCTGGTCATTGGCTTCAGAATATTTGCAGCAGACAAGAAGAGATATTATAGAGAAGCACAGAGGAACAAAGACCTAGTGGTTCTTGTGCAGACAGATCTTTATATATAAGACTAACATAGAGATCAGAAAATAAATCTCCACAGAATATCTATGTTGGTGAAGCGAGTGGGCTATAAGTTTGTCATTTGTGGATCACATAGAGATATTGCAAGAAATATATAAGACTAACATAGAGATCAGAAATTAAATTTCCACACAGTATCTATGTTGGTGAAGAAAGTGGGATATAAGTATGTCGTTTTTGGATCACACATAGAGATATTACAAGAAACACAGAGATACAGTAATACTCAATTTATATTAATGAATGAAATTTTAAGAAACTATAAAATTACAGAGTGAAATGAACTCGCTAGAATGGTAGCAGCTTATCTCTGAGAAGAGATGTGAGGGATGCACTCATTTATAGAAAGATGATTAAAATGTGGATCCAAATCCCCTTTTAACATAAATCATAAATGATAAAACCCTCAAAATACAAAACCCTAACCTCGGGAGATGAAACGCCAAAAGGTTTGTGGGCCCCGATGGGGGTAGTTGACACGTCAACTTCTTGAGGGCATGACTTTTGCATACAATCATTGTTTGAGGTGCTTGATAATCCATTGGAAAGGTCTAGATGAGAATTATGCATTTCAAATAGGCCCAGGAAAGAGGCTAGTATTATCACTTGATCCCCGCAATGTCAAAAAAAACATTGTTTAGGGCCTCAAAACGGCCCCGAAAGTTCAGGACCCAAAAACCCATAGAAAAACTTCCAAGGTGGAAAACTGTGTTTTGAGATAGTGGAATAGGTGGGTAGCCACTGATAACCACTTGGATCATCCCCCCCCCCCTAGGAAGCAATGTTCCCCATTTCCTCAAGTTCTCGTGGGAGATGGGGAAGATTTTGATGAATTTGAACCTTAGTGAGCCATTTCCCTTATTGAAGAAGTTGTCCCACTTGTACTTGGCATTAGCTAGTTGAAGGTTTTCATGAACCTATTTCTAGAGGGTTTGGATCTATTCAACCAATATAGTTTCATGATCTTCCTTGGTTTGAGTGTGGGAGGAATTTTTCAATTAAGATGTAACATGAAGAGTTATATCAATGGGGGGTAATGGTTGGAACCCAAAGCAAACCTAAAAAGAGTTGTGTAAAATATAGCTATGAAGGGATATGTTATAGCTTGGATTGACTAGGCAGAGCGTAGGCACCCCCATAGGTGAAGCAACAATATTTTTTTTCTCTTCTCCAATCTTGTCAACCTACTTCTACTGGATAGAAAGGTCTTGGGCCAATGTTGTAATGGTCGCAGTGTATGTTTGTTCACCTTCTGATCGAATAGTGAAGAGGCTAAACTTTTTGGTATGAGAGACAACTTTGAATCACTATTTTTCCAAGACAATAGTTGGAACGACCTCTGGTACCTTGTAGAGTTGAATCCCCATAGTAACAATGACACTATGGGGTTGAGACTCATAAACATCATGACACTTCTACATATATGGTTGGAATAAAAAAACATCACATACTTCTAGTGGGGTGACATCACATAGTACCTCATCCTAGAAAGTCTTGATTCCATAGGAAAGGAGACATTGTTTTCTGACGCATAGATCTTGTCCCTGGAGAAGCCACTCGATGTTGTATGGATGTGGGTGTGGTGTTGTCAGCCAATCTAACTTCTTGATTACCTATATTTGGATAAGGTTATTTTGGCTTCATGTATCAACAATGAAATGTAGTGGGGTCCCCTTCACCCACATCTATGAATGGAAGAGGGAATCCCCCTCCTTAGGCTCTTCTAGCTCTTCCGGTTGGATTGTTGATGGTAGTAGTGGTTTCTACATCGATGATCTGTTTTATTTTATTGTTTTCTAAATCAAATTCCAATTCAAGGTTCAAATCTTTTTATTTGAGCTTAGCCAACAATGATTATTTTGAGCGACATTCATCAGTGTTGTGCCAAGGGTTTTTTTGGAAGTCGCACCACTTTCCAGTGTCCTTCTTCGTCTTCCCATTATGCTTTTTTTCTTGCATTCTGGACTGGTTAGCTAGAGTTTGGATATTTTTGGATTTAGGGTCGCCTTTACCATACTTTGATTGTTGTGGATTTGCAAACCTAAAATCCCACTTGTTATACTGCTTAAATTCCTACTATGTTCTGACTAAATGGCTCCTACTGACGAGATGTCTAGAAACTCCATTTCTATTTGGATGTATCTATGCAGGTCGTTGTAGTACTTGAGCACTAGATTTCATTTGGAGTATTTGATACCTGGCTTCATGCATAAGGTATGGAAGGAATTTGTGAACTCTGGCCTTGTTTGGTCCCTTTCCTGTTGTCATGTGGTCCATCTCCTATATTCTTCATTGTAGCTTCCAACATGCTAGTATTTTTCCTTAATAACATCCTTGAAAGAACCCCAAGTGGGTACAACTGCAAACATTGGGGATTCCTCTGTGGCCTTTTGCTCATAGTAAGTCTTCCACCAATCCTTGACATGGGGGACAACCTTAAGGAGTGCAAAGGTAATATTTTCTCTATCAGAAAAATTATGGACGGAAAAATACCCTTCTAGTAGATTCAATCATTTATCTAGAGCATCTGCATCTATTTGACCTTCAAATACGGTAATATCAAAACTCACTTGTACCTTGAAGGGGGCAGCGCCTCCAAAGAGGTCGCTTGATGAAGATGTGTCGGTTGTTGGCAGGCATCGAAGGATCTGCGAAAAATTATCCATCATCTTGTTCCTTTGTCGAGCGAAGGATTCCTTGAGCAATAGTTTTATAGGATATCCTACTCCCTCGTCTCTCTTTTCTTCCACCATGGGAGGTCATTGGGGTTAGTGAGGATGGTCATGCAAAGGCTTAAATAGTTTGAGTCCCAACTCCTTGTACGATGACCTCATTGGGGACATGCATAGAGAAATATATAAAGAGCATACCGCTCTGATACCACTGATCCAGATTATGATGAGAAAGAAATGAAGGAAGAGATATAAGAAAGAAACACACAGACATATTGCAAAAAATGCAAAGATACAATAATACTCAATTTCTATTAATGAATGAAATTTGCAGAAATAGTAAAATTACATAGTGAAATGAACTCGTTAGAATGGTGGTAGAGATGTGATGGCTATGCTCATTCACAATAACATGATTACAATGAGGCTCTAAATTCATTTTTAATGTAAAACATAAATGAGAAAACCCTCAACATCCAAAACCCTAAACTTGGGAGATGAAACACCAAAAGGTTTGTGGGCCCCGATGGGGGTAGTTGATATATCAACTTCCTCGAGGGCATAAATTTTGCATACGATCTTCGTTTGGGGCGCTTTGTATCCCATTGGAAAGGTATAGTCTATAAGTACATGTTTTTATTGCATCCAGGAAAGGGTCTATGGCTATATCCTAGG
Organism: Picea glauca; assembly: GCA_000966675.3. Classification (NCBI taxonomy): domain Eukaryota; kingdom Viridiplantae; phylum Streptophyta; class Pinopsida; order Pinales; family Pinaceae; genus Picea; species Picea glauca. Next base: position 12,172 of record JZKD02S0276715.1, on the reverse strand, counting down.
CCCCATAATGTAAAACAAATGTCGTTTAGGGCCTCAAAATGGCCTCAAAATGGCCCCAAAAGTTCAGTACCTGAACAACTGTAGAAAAACCGCCAAGGTAGAAAAATGTGTTTTGAGTTAGTGGAATAGGTGGGTGGCCACCGATGTCCACCTAGATCAATTAGGTTTTTGGATGTCTCAGAATCTGATATATTATTTTCCAAATGGTGAATTTAACACAAGGAAAAAGTTAGAGGTGTATCTCTAAGGTTTGTTGGTTATCCCAGTTAAGGGTTTCTAGGGTAAATCTATCTATATTGTGTGTGTATGCTATTGTTATTATTTATATTTTAATAAAGGATTTGTTTGCATTGACTCACTATAAAGGTTTAAAACTTAAATTTGGTATCAAAGCGAGTTTATTGGCTTCAGGGGATGCCTTTTTTGCTAAGGATTAAACTCGTTTTTTTATAGAGCGAGTTTATCTTGGTCTATGATAAAGATGGTTTTAATTGGAGCTCTACAGTGGTGATTCTTATGCTAAAAGAGAATGGTGAGCAGTTCTAAAATCACTATTGATAATTTTGATGGGTAAATATTTTAGTTATGGAAGCTCAATATTGAGGACCTTGTTGTAGAAAAATAATTGTGGGTCGATGTGGATCTTGGTATTGCACCTATGGTATGTCAACAAAAGATTGGATGAAGTTGGATAAGAAGGAAAATAGTACAATATGGTTTCACGTCTTTCAAATTCAACATTACTAAATGTCTCAAGAGAAGCTACAACCAAGGAGTCATGGGATAAGTTAGGGACTTTGTATTAGTCTAAGTCCCTAGTAAACAAACTTTTTCTTTGAAATAATTTCTACCTACTAAGGATGAATGATGGAGAATCTATGACAGAGCATCTAAATTCCTTTAGTACTGTGGTAAGTTAGTTGTTTTTTTTTCCATGTGTGTTTTTGGATTTAGAACCGTGTAAAAGAGATTATATATCCGACAATTCAAGCAAATTTTATGTTCATCTTCAGGGAAAAAAATATATAAGGAGAATAAAATGACTAGTTGTTGAAGCAGTGCAACAATAAAATACATGGATTACATAGGGAATAATGAAATAAGTCAGTTGGTTAAAAGATGAAGTTGGATATTTGAAAAAAAAATTAGCGTGGAAAAAAGAATGAGGAAGGTAATGTAAGAATAGAGAGAAAAGTAAGGGAGGAGGGAAGGAAAAGAGAGAAAAGGAAGGGCGGAAAACGTTGAGAAAAAATGGGAAGGTAGGATAGGGATGAGAGAGAAGGAAGGAAAAAAGAAAAGAAAATAGGAGGTCAAGAAGAGTAAGGGAAGGGAGGGAGGAAATGGGGACAAGAAAAGAGAACAAGGATGTAGTTGTTGTTTGTTGATATTAAAAATTTTGATGAAGATAAGTGCATTAGTTTATTATTTTCTTTGCCAGATTCATGGGATAGTCTGGTTGTAGCTATTGGGAGTAATGTAACCACATTAAATTTTGATGATGTGGTTTCATCCTTTATATCAAAATAAATGAGGTGGAAAACCATGGATAATTAGAGCATAGATATCTTATCCATAAGATATTATTTGCAAGAATGAAATAAAAATAAGTCAATGAGATGGAGATCTAAATCTAGAGGTAGATATAAACCTATAGGAAATTCCTTAAGGAAAGGTTGGAAATGTGGTAAATATATGCATTATAAGAAGGATTTTACATTTAAAAGTGTTGATAGAGAAAAGGGATATGATGATGTCCCTTCCATGGAAGGGAATATCTCCTCAGAGGAAGGAGAGGATGTGTACTTAGGTTCTTTAACCACACATTGAGATAATGATGTATGGCCAATTGATTTGGGTTCTTCTTCTCATATGAATCCTCATAGGGATTGGTTTTGTGAATGTGAAAAGTATAAAGGAGGTGAAATTTTCCTAGGATATGAGTCGACATCCAGAATCACAGGACAAGGAAAAGTCAAGTTGATACTCAAGAATGGAAGGATTAGAGGACTCCCTATGGTTTTTCACATTCCAGAGCTAGCTAAAAACTTGATATCCATAATTAAGATGAGTGATCTAGGTGTACATACTATGTTTGAAAGGGATACCTGCAAAATGGTTTGAGGAGCAATGGTGTTGACGAGGGGATTCCAAAATGGAACTATGTACAAGTTGTTGGGAAGCACTATCACTAATAAATATAAAAATTCTATTGTTCTTTAGGGTGGAAATGAAGAAGACAAAACCTATACTATCTATGGATAAAAGACAATGTTATGGCAACAAAGATGGGAACATATTGGAGAGAAGGGCCTTCGAGCATTGCATGGTAAATGTATTCTTCAAGGTATGTTTGATTGCACACTAGACTTCAATTTCTGTGAATATTGTGTATATAGTAAACATAATTGGCTAAGATTCGCATCTAGTGCTATAAGAGAAAAGGGAATCTTAGAGTTGGTGCATAGTGATGTGTTTGGACATGTTCTTGTTCCATAATTAGGTAAATCTATTACCATGTTTCATTCATAAATGATTTCTCGAGGAACACATGGATCCATTTCTTCTAAAAGAAATATAATGTCTTTGGTAAACTTAAGTAGTTTAAGGCTCTTGTGGAGAATCAAATAGAGAAAAAAATAAAGGTGTTGAGGATAGATAATGGTGGATATTTCCATGAGAATGAATTCAAGGAATTATGTAAGAAGTTTGGAATAGCAAGGAAAAATACTACTCCATACACTCCTCAATAGATTGGAATTTCAAAATGGATGAAGAGGACATGTTACCTCATGGGCAGTACCCTATGTTTTTATTGGCTACACCATTGTAAGCCTAGGAAAGATGTAATTCTAAAGCCTTGTAGGCAATGTGGATGGTTTTGTATGTGGACTTATATCCCTTGATGGTTGGCCATGTCCAATCCCTCTAGTCCCCTCTCAATTCCTTTTTTCTTGTATAGGATTGGAGGGCTTGGGATGGATCTATTGGGACACATGGTTTATAGTAGTCAGGTTCTTTGTAGGGGTGATTGCACTATGTAGGCCTGGTACAACCCATGGTCTTAAGCACACCTATGTATTTTCCCACATGGTCATGTGTCATATATTTTATACTTGTATTCTTGGCCATGGTGCATTATTCATGTATAGTTCTCAACATGGTAGGCTCACAGAATAATGTCAGGCATCCAAAATTTAAGAGAATTGTTTTTTATAATGATTTTCTACCTTAAGTTTGAAGATGAAACTTTGAATGAATTTAACGATCAGAAAACACAGAGGAAGTATCTGAAAGAATGTATGAATTTGGGTTCAGCTCCTCAACAAAAGAATCTTTCTTCTTTCCTTCTTTACGCGATGCCATGATTTCCAAATATTGATGTTAACCCTCCTGCGAGAAGTAAAAAATATGTGAGTCCAAACTATTGAATGAAAAAGTTTTAGATTTTAATGGGAAAATGCCATGAATTTCAAAATACCTTTATTTAAAGAAATGTTAAACACTAATTATCCTAACATTTAATCCATTGAATGGGTAATCATGCCAAATCTGTCAAATTTATTGCCTGACAATCGCAATATTTTCCAACCTTTTACCCTAGCCATGTTAAATAAGCTTTTAATGATCATAATGAAGATAAGATATTTTGGCGGTTCGACATTTGAGAGTTTTGAATGAGGAATAATAGATATCTCCCAAAGGTCGAATTCACGAAGAAATTATTCAACCTTTAATTTATTGTTTCATTTTAATTGATCATGGCTTAAGGTCACTTTCACTTTAAGTGCCTCAGAAACTCCAGGACTCTGGAGCTTCTGGGCTTTGTGAGTTTTCATTAGCGGTGTATATAGTTTCCCCGAAGGCCAAAATCACAGAGAAATTATTTAGCATTAATTATGCTTACTAAAACATGCTTAACCCATTGATATTTGGTGACTTATTATTACGATCATTTGGGCACTTCGACGCTTCGGCACTTCGATGCTCTGGCTCTCTAGACCTATTTGAATTTTTCTTAATTTGATCTTCCATAGGACAATCTCTTGAAGTGATGTGGTAGAATGACGTCATTGTTGATGACATGTCATAAAAATATGAGTGACATGTGTCACCTTAAATCCTGCGAATGATGTGACTAAAGGTGCCCAAAATGAGTGTTATGTATCACCACAAGTAAAGATTTGATAGGTGGCATATAACACATCAATTGATTAATTTTAAAATATTTTATGGGAATTCATGTCTTCGGGATTCTGAAGCTTTGCGACTTCAATATTTTTTGATCCAAGTGAATATTGGTGGCCTCCCACCTATTCCAACTAGCTCCTTTTGACAGTTTTAGTTTAACAAGTTCTTCTATAATTATTTTTAATTGTGGGTTCTAAAATTTTGGGGATTTATGAATCCCTACACAACTACTAGGTGGATATTGGTGGTCTCCCACCTAATCCAACTAGCTTATTTTGGAATTTTTCATGTCAGTACATCTTTCTGTACTTCTAGGGTTGTTTTGGGGACCTAAACAGTGTTTTTTTTGTCTTGTCACAGTAACATTGTAGACAAATTCAAAGTTTTATGGAATAATGTGTAGTTCTCTAAAATACCTTTCCAACAGGCTATCACGCGCCTAAAATGGAGGTCGTATGCAAAAGTTATGACCCCGGGAAGTTGAGGTACCAACTTACTCATCGGGGCCCACATAATTTTTTGCATTTCATCTCCTAGGGTTAGGTTTTTGGATGTATAGGGTTTGGGAATTCATGAGTAGTGTTAAAAAGGCCCTTAGAGCCTAATTGTATTCATTCTTCTCAAACAGATGCATATAGCAGCCACATCTCTTCTCAGAGATAGCTACCACCATTCTAGTAAGTTATTTTCAGCTCTGCAATTTTACAGTTTCAGCCTATTTTATTTATTCAATAGAAGTTATTTTTCACTGGATATCTGTTGTTGTTCTCCATATCTCTGTGTTATTTTATTCATTATGTTATTCATTTCATTCCGCTAATAAATATGGATCATTGGTATCAGAGCAATCTGCTCTTCATTTATTTTTCTTCGTGCATGTCCCCAACAAGATCTGGGTACAAGAAGTTGGGACTTGAACCAGTCAAGCCTTTGCAATATATGTCGCGTCGAGACTAAAAAAAACCCATTGGGTATGAAAATAAATATGATGGAGCGGGTGATCATTTTAAAATATTGCTTGAGGAATCCATTGCACAACAAAGGAACTAAATGATGGACAACTTTCCATAGATCCTTCAATGGCTGCCCACAGGAGACACATCTTCATCAAGCAGCCATGCAACCCCCTTCAAGGTACAAGTAAATTTTGATATTCCATTATTTGAAGGACTGGTAGATGTGGATGTTGTAGATAAATGGTTGAATATACTTGAAGGGTATTTTTCGGTCCATAAGTTTTCCGATAGGGAAAAAATTACTTATGTGCTCCTCAATGTTGTCCCCCATGTTAATGACTGGTTGGATACTTAATCTAAGAAAAGGGACATAAAGGAATCTGAAATATTTGTGGTTTCCCCCACATGGGATTCCTTAAGGGATTCCATTGAAGAATAGTACTACCTTGTTGGAAGCTATGAGGACTAGTACACAAGATGGGCCACCCTGCATCAAGAAAGGGACTAGACAGTACCAGATTTCACCAATATTTTACATACCCTGCGCACCAAATTGGATATCAAAGACTCTGAACAAAATCTGGTGCTCAAATACTGCGGTTTTTTGTATAGATACTTTCAAATAGAAATGGATTTTTTAGACATCGCATCATTGGGTACAGCTTATAGATATGGTGTCAAGATCAAGCATAAATTTAAGCAGAAGAGGCAAGATTTTGGATATGCAAACTCCTCACAGCAGAAGTAAGAAAAAGGTGGCCCCAACCCACAAAACAATGGAAATATCATAAATGGCCACTCTCAGGACAACCAGTCCAATCCATAACACAAGAAGGGTAATGAGAATTCGAAGAAGGACATGGGAGACTGGTGTGAATACCATAAAATCACTTGGAACAACACTGAAGAATGTCACTGCAAGCAGTCACTGGTGGATGAGATGAAAGATTCTGATTCAGAGGAAGATTTTAAGTCCGAAAAAAATCCAAAAGGAGTGAAGTGTATTATTGATTCCAAACCCAGTGCCACTGTCGCTACCACCAAATTCTAGCCAAGCGAACCAAAAGAACCAGAGAAAGGGGAATGCCTCTTTCAGTAAAAAATGTGGGTAAAGGGGGCTCCACTTCATTTCATTATCGATAGTGGTAGTTATAAGAACCTGATCTCAGCAGAGGTCGTCAAGCAGTTGGACCTGCCAATGACACCGCACTTGCATCCCTACACCATCTACTAGCTTTTCCAAGGAAAAGATCTTCGCGTTAGCCAACAATGTCGTCTTCCCTACAACATCAAGCCCTTCAAAGATGAGGTATTGTGTGATATTTCTCCCCTTGAATTTTGTGATGTTCTTTTAGGAAAACCATATTTATGGAATCAACATGTTGTGTATGATTCTATAACCCACATTGTTATTATTACTTTGGGTAGAAAATTGTACAAGATACCAGAGGTAGCGTCGCCTACCGCTATTTCTTTAATCTCTTCTAAGAAATGCAGTAAGGTCATTTCATAGACCGAGAATTTCATATTCTTCGTGATCCATGCTCACAGTAAGCATAAGGTCATTGCCACATCTATGAAAACTAAACAGATCCTCTCTTTGCAGCAGAAGCAAGTGGACAGAATCATGGAAGAGTATAGAGACATCTTATCCTCACCCACTAGGGTATCGATGCACTGCCAAGTCAAGCATCCAATTGATCTAACCCTTGGTACACCTTTTCCTAATGGACCAATTTATCGTTGCTCGCTAATGGAAAAAGAAGAAATCAAGTGTCAGATCCAAGAGATGCTTCAAAAGGTTTACATCATACCTAGCTCCTCCCCTTGCAAAATCTCGATTGTACTGGTGTAGAAGAAATATGAGACCTGGTGGCTCTGCATTAATTATAGAGAATTAAACAAAATCACAATCAAGAACCAGTACCCAATTCCCCGAATTGATGACCTTCTTGACCAACTTAAGGGGTCCAATTTCTTCAACAATATTGACCTAAAGTCTGGCTACCACTAGGTTCCCATCGAACCTACTGATTATGGAAGACAACTTTCAAATCTAAATAAGGTCTCTTTGAATGGTTGGTCATGCCCTTTGGCTTAACAAATGCAGGTCCAACAAATTTCATGAGTTTAATGGATGATGTATTGAGACCCTTCACCAACTCTTTTGTGGTGGTATATATGGATGACATCTTCATCTTCAGCAGAACATGGGAGGAGCACATGCATCATATTCAACAATTTTTTAGCAATTTGCGGAAGAAAAGCTATATTCCAACTTGGAAAAATCTCCTTTGGCATGAACAGGGTCCAATACTTGGGCTACATTTTTTATGAACATGGGGTACATGTGGATCTAGCTAAGATCCAAGTCATCCGTGACTGGCTAGCCCCAACCACACTAACCGAGCTTCGAAGCTTCATGGTACTTGCCAACTTCTATCGATAGTTAATTTTGGGATTCTCCCATATTGCATGGGCCCTCAGCCAAGTGACCAAGGGCACTGGCAAGGAAAATTTTGCATGGGGTAAGGCACAACAACAAGCATTTGACAATATGAAGCATCGATTGTGCTTATCTCTAGTACTCTCCTTCCCCGACTTGAAACAACCATTCGAGATTGATATTGATGCATCTAACTATGTTGTAGGTGTAGTTCTAACTCAGTACAGTCTTTTGATATCATATCATAGTGAGATAGTCTGAGATAAGGTCCGGAAATACCCCACCTATGACAAGGAAATGTATTCCATTGTACAAGCTTGTCGTCAATGGAAACATTACATTTTGGGAAATGATAAAATCATCCACACTAATCACAAGCCTCTGCAGTTCATATAGACACAGGGGAAGTTGCATAACGACTGCCATCAGAAGTGCTCCACATACCTATAGCAATTTCATATCAACATCAAGTATAAAACAAGGAGCACAAATCATGTCATTGACTGCCTCAGTCGACCTCCCATGGCTACACTCATCACTATTCTCCATTCTTGTGGGCATGAGCCATCTGAGTGGCCCCAACTTTATCAACAAGATCCTGACTTCTCCACCACCTATTAGCTCTTAGGTATAGGTGCGAATGTCACTGATTTTAACATTCAGGACGAACTATTATTCTATTTGGGCCACCTTTGTTTTCCTGCAAGTGAGTTTGAAAAGTTGATTTAGGAGGCTCACTACAGTAAGATGGCAGGACATTTTGGCATGGATAAAACTCTGGTCATTCTACAAAAACATTTTTATTGGACAAAACTTCAACAAGACATCAATAGGTATATTAGATCTTGCACTGCATGTGCCATTGCCAAGCCACCCATCAAGAAGAAAGGCTTATACACCCCTCTTCCTACTCCTGAGAGGCCTTGGGAATCCATTTCGATGGATTACATGTCTATCCTTTCGTCCACCAAGAAAGGCAATTATTGTGTACTTGCGATGGTTGATCATTTTTCAAAGATGGCCATTCTCACACCCTGCAAAAAAAGCATCACAGCGGCATATACTGCCAAGCTCTTCTTCGAACGAGTGTGGGTCCATTTTGGGATACCATAAACCATCATCTCATATCAAGACAGCGGGTTCCTCAACACATTTTGGTCAAGTCTCTAGTCACTGTTGCACACCAAGCTCATTAAATCCACTGCCTTCCACCCTCAAACTGATGGCCAGATAGAGGTTGTTAATCAGATGATTGTGCACATCCTGCACATATATAACTCTAAGCATCTGCGTACATGAGATGAGAGTCTTCCATATGTTCAACACAATTACAACAAGGCTCTCCATAGCTCCAATGGTCATAGCCCATTTCAAGTGGGGTTGGGATTCTAACCCTTGGGTACCATTGATGTTGTATTACCTCTTGCAACCACATAGAAAAAATCTTCCCATGTTTAGTCTAAGGTCGAAAAAACCACCAAATTCATTGAGTAGATTCAACACATCCTCTAACAGGTCCATGAGATTTTGCATAAATCCAATGCTAAGTACAAGCAGCACCATGATCAACACTGGGTATCACACAAGTTTTAGGTGGGAGACAATGCTTGGTTACATTTGTAGAAAGAATGCCTTATAGGTCCCCATTGGAAGATCCATCCACTTCTATATGGGACTTACACTATCACCAAGGTTGTGGGAGACAATGCTTTTGAGCTCAACACTCCCCCCTTCCTTGGCTTACACCCAGTGTTCAATGTGGACCTCCTCTAGCCATATTTTCCACCATTATTGGACACCTCTGAGATCACAGAACAGTTGAAACCAATAGAGATCAACCCTAACTGCATGAAACAGGAATCCATTGATCAGATAGTGGATACATAGGTCAAGGGCACTCGCCAGTGGAGGATCTAGCTCTATCAGGTTGTCAAGGCAGGGAAACTCCCGCACCAAGTAAAATGGCTCACCTAGGGCCAAATTCAGCAAAAATTTCCTCACCTTATGGAGGCACTAAATGCAATGGAGACCATTTCTTCCTAAGGGGGGAAGACTAATCTAGGTGGGGCCACCTACCTATTCCAATTGGCTCCTTTTGACAGTTTTAGTTCAACATGTTCTTTTGTAATTGTGGGTTCTACACTTTCGGGGTTGTTTGAAGCCCTACACAACTTCCAGGTGGAGATTGGTGGCCTCCCACTTAATCCAACTGGCTTATTTTTTAATTTTTCATGTCAGTACATTGTTTTGTACTTCCAGGGCCATTTTGGGGCCCTAAATAGTGTTTTTTTGGCTTGCCACAGTCAAATTGTAGACAAAGTCAGAGTTTGATGGAATAATGTGTATTTCTCGAAAATACCTTTCCAATAGGCTATCACGTGCCTAAAACAGAGGTCGTATGAAAACATTACGACCCCGGGAAGTTGAGGTACCAACTTACCCATCGAAGCCCACATAAATTTTGGTGTTTCATCTCTTAGGGTTAGGTTTTTGGATGTCTAGGGTTTCGGCATTCATGAGTAATGTTAAAAAGGCCTCTGGAGCCTCAGTGTAATCATTCTTCTTAGATGGATTCGCATAGCATCAACATCTCTTCTCAGAGATAACTACCACCATTCGAGCAAGTTGTTTTCAGTTCTGCAATTTTACAATTTCAGCCCATTTTATTTATTCAATAGAATTTATTGTTCACTGGATATATGTTGTTGTTCTCTATATCTCTGTGTTATTGTATTCAGTTTTTTATTCATTTTGTTCCGCTCATAAATCCATATCATTTTTAGGGATTTGTACATTTTGAGCTTGGAATCACAAAGTCCCGAAGTGAACTTCGTATTTCTCTTTTGTTTAAACCTTTCGCAATTCTAGAAATCCGAAGTTGTGAGATCCATCGATCCAAATGACTATGAATTTTGTAATGGTCGGTATTTTATGTGCACTATAAATATGTAACAGAAACTTTTTTTTAGTCTAATAAACGATATTCCTAAGTTTAAAAAATTCTTTTGAAAATACCAAAACAAAAAGGAATAAAAAAAAATTTATTTTTATTTGAAAATCTCAATATTGTTCTAACATAGGCTCCATCTGGGGATTGTGGCTCCCTGTTATGCACGAAAGAACAGTAGACCAAGTGCCTTTATTGGGTAAATGGATTCATTATTGCTTTCGTTTATTGATTTAAAATGTTTTATTTATTTATTTAAAATTTAATCATATATAGAAAAGATAAACATAACGATATCTAAAAATCTTAAAGCATACTTGGTGATTGATTTCAAGCTAGGCTAATAAGTGCTTTCTTTTCTTAAAATTGATTCCATAATTTCTTAGGATAATCAAAGAAATTTTAACAAAAATATCAAATCTTAACTGACTTTGATCGCTCTTCAAGGCTATAAAGAAGCAAAGTATATTTATTTAAGGAATCTCAATTGGCTCACGATATAAATATTATTGAAAAATAAATAAATAAATAGAGTATATTATATATATTTGTAAGACAGCCTTATAGACATCATAGATATTGCTTCACTGCCAACAGGCATGTTCAGTGCCCCAATGAAGTTATCTATATCTCCCTTAATTGAATTTCCTTTCACCACTTCAAAAACAAGCTTTCATTTAACCGAGATGAGGGAAATCAATATATGAATTTCCTTTCATCATCTCTATTTGGACAAGATAGGGGAAATCAATTTGTGAATTTCCTTTCACCATATATCTTTGATTTTATTACTTTGAAGTGGGGGAAATCAATTTGTATCTAAGATACAAGGGATGACATTTGTTTCTGATATGACGAAAAACAAGGCATGTCTACAGTTTTAAGAATACCATGAGATTAGTTTTCTTTCAATTCTAAGCATACCTTCACCTATAGGTAAATTTGGAAAAAAATATTTATTTCAAGGATAAACCTTGAGCAAAGTCATCAGCTGAAATATGATATTAGGGCTAAATTTACTAGGATTAGCCTAGACATATTTTTTTCAATTAAAATCAAGAAACATAAAAAATCTTCACCCGACTTGTTTTAAAAATATGCTTTTAAGGTTTTAGTGTTAGGATAAGTTTTGTCATTCCTAAAAGGAAAAATATGATTGAGAACGAAGGAGAATATTATTCAAAGAAAGAACTAGAGAGAGAGAGAGAGAGAGAGAGAGAGAGAGAGAGAGAGAGAAATATATCAAAAATTTGAATCATCTCAATCTGAACAAAAAATAATTCACATGAGTTTTTGTGTCCAGACAAGACTCTTGATTTGCTCTGTTCCACAGTCATATTCTAACTATTTTATTTTTATTATAATTATTGATTTATTTTCGTACATGAGATGATCTTATATCCAATTAGAATGATGTTACAAACATTTCTTCCCCACTTATCCAATCTTTTCAATAAATGATGAAGCCATCTTTAATTCTTGGGAATTAGCCCTCATGCATATTATAATCAGGATTTTCATTTTTACTAAATAGTAAGAAAGTAGAGGAGTTGTTACTTGATTTCCTTTGAAGTTTTGAAAAAAAGAATTGTATTTATTCATCACCCAATTCCAGAGAGTCCGAAAAATGGGAAG
>JZKD02S0276704.1:8792-20452 GCA_000966675.3 Picea glauca | reverse complement strand
GCATGCAGTCCCATGGGTGACAAGTTTCAACCCTGGCACATGCACTAAAAGTATGGGACGAGCCATGAGAAGGGTTTCTCCTCCTCCATTTGACCCAGTACGGCCCTGAGTGTGATGGGTGCAAGCCTGTCTGTAAGAGACCCTCGTGCAATTCTGAGACGGGGGGGAAGCCCATGATTATTTTGAAGAGTGAGTACACTTTGGTTTGGAGTGGTGGAGTCTGTGTCGACCCCTGGGGGAATTGTCGGTCTTGCAATCCCGAACCCATAGCCGTGGAACTATGTTGTAATGGCAGTGAAAACTGTCGAATCGAGCGGTGATAGGGGTTTCTCCTTTATTGGACCCGATCCGTTGAATGGTATGTCCGACCTGACCTCTATAAGAGTATACCCTGTACACCCTTTGAACCAAGAGCTGCAGTGTTGATTCGAGGAGAGCCGATGTCAAATTCGGAAAGCCGATGTATCCTTGGTCTGACAGAGCGAGCCTGTGCATGGAGTCCTTGTCCCAAAGTCATGACCGTGAGACCATCCTGTAAATGCTGAACCAGTTTGGGGAGGCCTGTGTTTGGTTTTCCCCGTGGGTTGTTGAGACTATGAAGTATTGGACTACGTGAGGCATGTTGGCCTGTGAGTGACTCCCTCCAGGAGAGAGAGTGCGCAGAGGAAGGAGAGAGCTCTTGGAAGGAACCCTGTAGCTACCACAGAACCTGGAGACTTCCGGTCTGGTATGTTCCTGTAACCCAAGGTAAGGGAAACTAGAAACCGAAGGACTATCCAGGTGACAGAGAAGGTGCACTCTCCTGGGGTGTAACAGGCATGTGGGGAATGAGGGTTTGTGGGCAGTGAGCGTGGGATATTCCTGGAGAGCATTCTTCCTGGTGGTTGTGTGTGACTGAATTCCCTGTAACCTCAGCCTGAGTTTGGATTCCTTGCCTTGGAGTGGAGCTCAGTCCCAGCTCGAGGGTGACCCACTGTTGAGTTGAGGAGCAGTGCGGTCTATGGCTGGGAGGTTCATGGAAGGCCTACATTTGGTTGGTGGATTCCACCATTGATAAAGATAAGTATCTGAACTATGTTCTTATCACATTTTGCATGACTGAGCTGTTTATGTATCATGTTTTCTGCTGTGTATATAAATTAATATGATAAGGCTAAATGCTTGTTGAATATAGCAGTAATTCATATGTTTTACTCTGAGTTAAATGTATTACTTTGCTTGAATGCATGTGGTTATATAATTCCAGTATGAGTTATGTAAAAAGTTCGTGTACAGATTGGTTAGAGAGAGGTTTGAAAGTCTTGGTAGTGAAAAAGGTACACTACAACAGGGAGGAAGCGTACAGGGGATTTGTCTTGGGGAGATGAGCAGCCCGAGGGAGGAAAAGATTGAAAATCTAGGCTCTCTAAGGGAATGATAGTTTCTGGTACAACTCTGTGATGACTTCGAGATTGAAAGGGGAGGTAGATTCAATTCTGGGTATCTACATCATCTGATCAATGGCCTCAGGTGTGATGAAGAAAAGAGTTTCTCCTGATGAAGATACTATGGATTTCTAGTCGAGGATGTAATGAACCTGGTATTTGAGGGAAAATTTGGGAAAATGGTGAAACTGGGGGAAAATATACAGAGGAAGTTTGGATTCCCAGAGCCCAATTTCATCGCTCTGATCTAAGAAAATATCTTTGAGCCATGATTGCAAATCCGTGAAGTCAAATTCGCACCTGATGTCTGCGATTAAATGATCTTTTTTGTCCAAATGGATCCTATCGATATCAACAGGAGGTGGGAGGAAAGGATTTTCCTCGGCTTCTGCTTTCTTGGATTTTGGCACCATCACTGTGAAAATACTTGTAATTTAAACAAAACGTTAGTGGGGATAACTGTAGTTTTGGATGGCTAAATGGAACGGAGATAAGACAGGGATAAAATCTCTGGTGCAAGGACAAAGTAAGAAATGGGAGAATTAAGTAAAATAGTAGTTTTGAGAAAACAGATACCCGTTGGGTGCGGGGGATAGATCAACAAGCTAACAGATAAGTTAGCCTGTAATAAATGGCCAACGGGTATTTTGGAGCATAAGATGGCAGGTAACAATGAATGATTAATATGACAGGGTGACATGGAAGGCGTTGATTGGGAACTGACCATGGTGAAGGGACTTGTAATGGGTGAACAGGGGGAATGAACGAACATAGTAATGAGAAGTGACTCTTAGGGTAAAATAATGGAAAATGATGTCATGAGGAGACGGGGGGCATGTCATAAAATGGTAAGTGGTATGTGGAAGGAGTCTAGAGCAATGGATTCATGCCACATTAGAAAAGGGGACCCGCTAGAGAAACATCCCATTTTGGGACCCCCCCCCCTCCCCCCCATCGTTAAAAGCAGACCGATCGGGAGGGGGGGGGGGGGGTCCGAAAATCAATCTCAACTAGGGATCTAGGCACCGAGGCCTTAGTCGTTCAGATGCATGCCTTTGTTATACATGATTTCGGACCCCCCCCTTATCGTTAAAGGTAGAACGGTCCGGGGGGTCCGGAAAAACTTATCAACCATAGATTTGAGCGCCATCACCTCAGCCGTTCATCTGTGCATTGTCTTTAATCTGTGAGCACAAACTCATATTTGCTCTAAAAAATTAGGATAAGCGCTTTAAGTGGGCTTGTCCAAGCTTTCCCTTTTTATTACCATGGGGTTAGACATTCAACTTCCAAACATCAAAGATAGGGTTCAATATCAATCATCATGCCTGTTTTATCGAAATAAAGCAAACTACCCTATGCTCTAACCTAATTACCTATGACATTTAGCCCAGATTAAACTATTGGACTAAGAAATTACTCTATCCTGGGGTTATTTTACCAAGATTAGGCAGTTTGGTCAAATTTATTCACTAGCTAACCTAATTTGCTTGGCTAAGATTAAATAGTTTAGCCAAGCTTATTCACTACTCCTATCGACATAAATTTAAAAGGACTTGTCCATGCTTAGATTGTATGGACCAAGTCATTGTTATTGCATGGGGCTCTATTTAAATTTCTTTTATGCCCTCTTTTATTCTTTGTCTTTTTCTTTATTTTCTTTCCTTTTTCTTTTTCTCAATTTATTTACAAAATGGAAGATCATTTAACAAACAAAACACTAAATTGATGACATTTCAGTCACCAGTTGATCCTATAAATTATAGGGTTATAACATTGGGTATGTGTTATATTATTTTCATGTGTGTGTGTGGGAGCATCAAATATGACAACTGCGTCTGACGATCCCTACTTCTGACGATCCCTTTGAAAGTTTTTGCTATTTTTAGTGGTTTTGTAAATTAATCTCGAACTAAGGGATTAGGGTTTTGGTATCTACAGAATACCTAAAAACATTGTATATATATTGTATGGTGAATGGAGAAATTTGATATAATGAATATAAGAAAGGTTTTCTCGATTGAGGGTTTCTGGTATAAAATCTCTGTGTACTCTGTGTATGAGCCATTGATTAAATTATGTTTTTGTTAAGAATCTATATGCATTGCTTTACTTCACAGGTTTAAAACTTACAACAACAACTTGTCCAAACAACCTATCACAACAACTTGTCTCATCAATCTTATCAACCAAATTATATCTACTCACCAAGATCAATCACCAATACAACTCTCAAAGATATGCATCAACCAAGCATGACACAACAACTCATAATCATCACCAAGATCAATATGTGCTTCTAATAATATACCAATACAAGTATTCTACATCATCCATAAACTATGTGTAAAAAATAATACTAACAAGTACCTCCAACCATGTACCAAGTATGTACCAATCATGTATTAACTACTCGTCAACTATGACTCATCAAGATGTACCAACATCATCAAATATACACCTCATGTATGTGCCAACTCATCAACTACTTCTTTCAACCATGTACCCAACATGTACCTCAACCAAAATCCCTCATCAATTTCATCATCCAAATATGATTTGTAACTTCGTAATAGACCTGGTGTATATGATCACATACCTGCAAACCTTCCTTCACTTTAACAACAAGAGACTAGCATTTTCATCAAACTTTTCTTTAGTCTCACATGACTAGTTTTGGATTAGTCAACAACCCTAAATTGAAATAATCATAAATATGTACCTGTAATGAATAAATATCTAAAACTGATACACAATGTTGTTCAGTGTGTTTTTTGAATTTCCTCCAGGTGTCACTACTTGGAACCTCTTAGAAAAGGAGTTATAGAAAAAATGGCATACCTTGCTGATTTCTGGCTTATTCTAGAGAGCGACCTTGTAGAGTGTGCCCCACATGTAATATTTGTTGAATCGATCTGAAAATGTTATACAACATACTAAAGACTGTAATATAACGAAATCACTTAGTCTTACTTAATTTGGATCTGTTATGAAGAAGTTATGACGTTTTTACCCAAAACACCTATTTTAGGCTAGTTTCAGGACTAGCCACACACCCTATTTTCCACGGAGTGTAACTCCAAAAATACAATGACCCACAAGCTGAATTTTTTACCAAAGATACTGAGATATGTGTCCTCAATGAAATAGCAATTTCACGGTCTGAATCATTCTAGAAAAAAAGTTATTGTGGAAATGGTGAGATGACCTGTGAATAACATACCTTAGAAAACATCATCAAAAGAATTTATCCTCCCTTTAATTTCGACATTATTTTCTTCACCTTCCCTCTGAAATTCATCTTAGATATCCCTTGKTTACCTCAGTCACCTATARATATTCAATATTCTCAAGTGTGATGTGAAATSAGAGAGCCTTGCCTCTTATTTATACTCTCCATCTTCTAGGTCACTTAACCCATTCTAGGTCACTTAACCCATTTCTAGGTCAGTTAACCCATTTATAGGTCACTTAACYTATTTTCCTCATTTTTAGGGTTAACCAMTTTCCATAATTATAAAKTTCTCCATTACTTTATCATTTAAATATTCCTCCTTGACTTTGTCACCTCACTTTATCATTTAAATCATCTTCTTTGATTTTGTCACTTCAGTTTATTATTTAAATAATCCTTCTTGAATTTGTCACTTTACTTTATCATTTAAATAATAATTTCTTATTTTCAAGCTCTTTGACCTATTGGGGCTTCAAGCCAGCATATGAGGGTCCTCCAAATTTGTAAGTCCATAACTCTCAAACCGTGAGGAGTTATGTGACGTTCCACATACCACCAGAAATGGACTGACATGTAATATCCATATAGAATAGTCTTAACTTGAAATATATCAAAACTCATACCATTATCCATCAAAAAAACATGGGTCCATTACCCAAACCCGGGTTCTCCAACTTCTCATGGCCATAACTCTCTAACCGTGAGGCTTTATGTGACGTTCCACATACCACCGGAAATGGAATGACATGTACTATCCATATAGAATAGTCTTACCTTCAAATATATTAAAACACATACCAATACACATGAAACAACCTTGGGTCCATTACCCAAACCTTTGTGCTACTGGAGTTTCTCCAAGGGTTGACATCAATATACAATATCACTCTCCAATGGTTGACATCAATGGAAACCAAAAATCCATACCAAATATCCATCAACCTAAGCCAATTGTCTAAAAATCACCACCATTAGAATCTTTTCATGGAGACTTCAAAGACTTTTGCATGTGTATTCTATTCAGCTTCATAAAATTACATTCAAGTTCAAACAACTAAATTGTGCCCTTGCACTTCTTCCAACAACTAATACATTTGTAACTCGTAATATTTATATAGGTTTGAGTTCCTCTGGTTTAAAACCGCTTACAATACTTGAAATGAAACATTTCAATTTCCGAAACTCATTACAATAATTGCAAATGGTAGTT
The DNA here is from genome assembly GCA_000966675.3 of Picea glauca. Lineage (NCBI taxonomy): Eukaryota > Viridiplantae > Streptophyta > Pinopsida > Pinales > Pinaceae > Picea > Picea glauca. The sequence continues at coordinate 14,583 of JZKD02S0276704.1, read as the reverse complement.
TTGGTATTGGAACTGATTACAATGATTAACAAGAAAACATTTGATGATCTAGCTTCTAATCTTCTAACTCCTCTGACACTTCAACTCCTTTATTTTCCAATTATTTTGTTTTGTTCTTCTTCCCGATCTACCATCTTCAGTGACACCTGGAGATCATTTACTGTCTCCTGGAAACATGCGCTTTGTCTTACCTATCCATATTATCTCTTTCCATTTCAAGTCGGAAGGGATATCATAATCCATCATTTATTTGATCAGGATCTCCAAGTCAATGCAAGAGGCATATGTCATGACTGGTAGTCCAAATTTCACTGCTTTGAACTGATTCAAAATCTCAAAATCTATAATTAGATGTTTAACTAGGGTTGCTCCTTTCAGGTTTTCATCCAGGTTTTCAAACCTGGAGTGATCCATTATGCACTGAGTGAGGCGAGCATTATATTCTTCCTGATCATATAATTTCCCTTTTCCATCTTGGAGTTCTAAACAATTCATTGTGAAATGGTGGATCATCCACGCCGGACTCTACGAAATGTCCCAAAGGTATTCTAGTATAGTATTCAACAACAATGTCTCCTAAAAATTGGGTCTTGTATAACATTCAATAATGAATTTACAGGGAGTGATGATTCAACCAATGGAATAGAACTCTCGATCTCAGAGGATACATCGTTATTGACTTCTCCTTCAGGAGAAGGACCCTATGGTGAATTAGGAAGAAAGGGGGTGTATTATTCCAGAGGAAATCCATACATCCTACATGAATGGTGAGGGATGATGTTGGCCACACCCAAAAAAGAATAAAAAAGATCTATGGCCAACTAGAGAAAACAAACAACACTCCAATAATAAAATCTAGATATCAAGAAGGCAAACAAAACTTCTTATTTTGAAATCACTAGTTGGTGATGAAATCCAATGTCATGAGATTAAGACAAGAAAGGGCTAGGATCAATTAGGTGAAAAATTTACATTGACGACCTGTTTAGCAGACTTACGCCTTGGTGCAAGATCCCACACATAATCGTGGGTATACCCTCCAAGGAGACTAAGTGAGTTTAGCCAATGTCGATTCCAAGTACTGTGAAGACTTTCCCCTCCACATTCACCTCGTGTGAAGACCCTAAAGAGACAGGATACTAAGGTTACCAATTACGACAATGATTCCTAGGGAAGCAGTCGACAATCTAATATACACACAAAGGAAGGGAATCTAAGCCCGAAATCGCCTTGAGAAGGTCCGCACAGGATTTTCTTCTCAAGTGACCCCCAATAATATGCACAATCACTACACTAAGACCAAAAATGTAGGGTGAGTAACTCTGTTGGTCCTAATCCGACTTTGTGATTGACCCTTGTGTTAGAAGGGATTCCCAAGACAAAATGTAGAAAATGGAGTTAAATCTCCCTATCACAATATACTATTGTGTGTTTTGATGCTTTGGAGAGTATTTCTCACAACCTATTCCAAATCGCTATCCCTAGCTAATGTTGGTGTATAAGAGTTCTAAAAAATAAAATTTACTAGATAGATTTTAAAATTACGTTGAATTTTAATGGTTGTTGCTTTACTAAAAAAGGAAGCGGAGATGAAACTAATGAAGTTCTTGACCTTGAATCAACAATATTCAAAGAGAGATGAGATGCAATCTTTTTGTTCAATGAACTCTAATTGCATAAGGGATAAGGTTTTATTTTCCATAATACAACAAGTTGTGAAACACAATTCCTTCAATCTTTGAACAATCTTAATGCCAAACAATCACAGCTATCAACTTTTCCAATTTTCTCTTTTTAAACAAACACTTGAATGAAATAATTTCTTGTAAACACTACAAATAGAAAACAAACTTCAATTATTTTTCTTTTCAAATAAAAACAGAGATTTGAATCAAAAAAGAAAAAAATTTCCAAGAAGATGAACACACTCACAACGCAATTTCCCAAACTTAACTCATAATGCAACCAAACAATGTAAAAGTAAGAAAACTTATTTTTCTAATGAAATAAAAAATCATTTTCGAATAAAAAACAATCCAAAACTCAAAAAGATCAATAACACCTTATGTGACAAGAACTCAAGGATAAATCCCAGAGATTATACCCTTGCAGCAAGAAGTGAAAAATAAAACTATGAAGCTTATGAAAAAGACTCTCAACACTTGAGAAATGATCAAATTCAGCTAAAAAATACAAATCAAGCTGTAAATAATCACCCAACAGGACCAATTCTTCAGGAATCATCATAGGCTACAGAAAGGCAGAGTGCGACGATCAAGGACTGTGTATTTTTCAATTCCTGTGACGATCAAGGATCGTCACAGGCATTGAGAAATACACAGTGCGACATCGTCGCCTTGGTTTTCAAAGAAGGGTGCGATGATGACTGAAAATAAAAGAAAAATGAACAGAGGAAAGGGTATCCCAATGAAATTTCAAGACCAGGGAGTCAACATGGATCACCCAATGACTTAGAGAATGAAAAATCAACCAAAAGAAGGAAATCCAAAATAAAAAAATAAGAAGCAAAGACCAAAAGAGGAAGTTCCCCAATATGGTCACCAATTTTTTTATCGAACAAATCAGTAAGTGCTGACTCAAACTAATCTCCCTAAATTCAACAAGAAATTAGAACAAAACATAGAAGAATACAAGCTTCTCCTTATATTTCATTGTAATGTAAACTAGTTCAAAGAGGGACAAATGACATATCGTTTAAATGTCATTTGATCCTCGCTAGTATCATCCTTGCTCAATTTTTGGATTTGTGGGATGTTAAACATGTTAAGAAACACAACCCAACAAAGAGAGAGAACAACGATATATATATTCCAATGAAACATATGCATAAAATCAAGGAGTTATACAATAAAAATGGAAACAATTTTATAGGGAAGAAATGTATCACTGCATTATATTGATGAAAGTGGAGAATACAACCTATGCCTTGATGTTGCAAGGTCCCTTCCAATGGCCCTTTGATTCAACACACACACCTTTTCTCCATTGCTTTTGATGAAAAGAATTCACAACATGACTTGGAAAGCTAAAGCAAAGCTATCACAAGTACAATCTTCAGCAGAATTCTTCATGCATAAGCGAACCTAATTTTTCCCATGAAAGATCCCTCTTTTTATAGGGTTAAGAGGGATGGATGAACAGATTAGGATGATCCCAGTAAATCATAGAAGCGAGTAAGATCCAAAACAATAGGATGCCACCTCATCCTCTTGAAGCTTCCATTCTAGAACTTTCGAGAATTTCACCTTTTTCCTTTGTTTGAGCATCGTCACACCCTAAACACAAGCAACCTGTGACGACGTCATAGTCCACTACGGTGCATCATGCGATGATCAGGGATCATCGCACCCTTATCATTTGGAAAGGTGCAACGATCTTCTTTGGTAGGATTTTTTAAGAAAGGAGAGATGATTCTATTTCCCAGGGAGAAAGTCTTATTTCCTCATTATCTTTAGGGAGTAGAGGAGTAAACAATACACATATCGTCATTGATCACAAGGGTGACCAAAATAATGTGTAACAATTACTAATCCAAAAACTAGTCCCATAGGGATAAGGTAAAGTTTGATTAAGATGATATTCTCTTGTTGTTGAAGTTGAGGAAGGTTTGTAGGTCTGTGATCAAATACATCGGGTCGGTTACAAAGTTATAGGTATGTTTATATGCATTTTTTGAGGGTTACATGTTGATGATGCTATGGTGTATGGAATGATTGAGACATATCATGAGTGATATGGTATATGGTTGAGGCACATGGTTTGAGGTACATGATTGGATGCATGTCTTGTTGATTTTGGTATAATACTTGTTGATGCATATCTTGGTTCTTGATTTGGCACATAAATAAAGTGCATGTTGGACACTTGATGTTGGCATGACGCTTGAGGAACATCTTGGTGATATTGGCATATTGGTGGAGGTTTTGTGCATGGTTGATGTGTATGGTATGGTACATGTGTTGATGGTTGATGTACATGGTTGACACATGGTATGGTACATGTGTTGATGATGCAAGTTTGGTGCATGGTTGATGCACTTGTTAAGGTACATGGTTGATGGTAAAGGTTGGATACAGTGACAAGTTGATGTGGCAGGTTGGATACAATGACAGGCTGATGTGACAGGTTGGATACAGTGACAGGTTGAGAGTGGAAATGATTGTGGTAGTGACAGTTTGTCTACACTTATATTTCAGGTAAGTAGGATGGGGCAAGAAAATGAGGTTGTATCCTCCTTCCAGTTGGTGTCGGAGAATCAGGGAGTTGGAGCTTGCTTCAGGTTGGAGCTTGAGAACTAGGTGGTTGTATCCACCTTCCGATTGGAGCCGGAGAACCCAAGGGGTTGTATCCTCCTTCTGGTCTGAACCAGAGAATTTAGGGAGTTGTAGCTTCCTTCAAGTTGGAGCCTGAGAATAGGGGTTTGTAGCCTTCTTCCAGTTTCAGCTGGAGAATTTGGAAGATGGTGCTTCCTATGAATGAATTATTGATATATATAAGAAAGCATTATGTGGTTTTCTCCCATTTTGGTTTCCACATAAATACTGGTGTACTGTGTATTTGATGTGATGTTATTTATGATTATATTCTCATGATATATTGAATGCAATCATAGATCATACATTGATGATATATTGTTGAACATTGTTGTTAAAGTGAAAGAATATATATTGTGGTTAAAAGTGTTATAAAGTGCTCATACTAATTCACCCCCCCTCTTAGTATTAAATATTAAAGAAGTTTTAAATTTTTGAATTAAAGGTCACGTGTTCAAATCTAGAGAGGGGTTAGTGTATGTATACCTCCATAGATTACATGGTCAAATTGTTGTTTGAAGGGAATCCATTATCCCACAAACAAGATATTTATAAATCAATTTGGTGTTTATCTAGGTCATGAACTTAAAATTATACTATTATTATTATAATTACAAGATTTTTTCTCTTTTAATAATTATATTTTTCTTATACAAGTAACCACATTGTAATTATATTTGGATGGGGTGCCTATTCATGCGAACAGAGAGGAACATTAGGTGGTATCTCCAACATGTTTCCCACGTGCCTGGAAGTGGCCTAAAGGAAAGGTTGAGGGTTCAATTAATGATTCTCTATGGTAGTGGAAGGACAAGGGGAATTCATCCAAGGTCCATCTGTTGGATAACAACTCAAAACCTTATGTGGGTATCTTGATGAGACCATTTGCAATTATGGAAAACATAGGGATGTAAAATTTTAAACCTAATCTCATTTCCAAAAATGGAAACACCATGGATGTGGATGGATACCAAGAAGGAGGCAACTAAATTGGCTTCGAGTCATGGCACAACATGCTCAATCTGATTCAAACCTGGTTGGTTAGTATTTCAAGCCCTCCTTCCCGACACTATGTTTATGGTTTTCTATAGGTTATTGTGGTTATGATAGGTTGGTGTTCATGGACTAAAGGAAATCCATCTTAATTTTGGGTTGTTAGTTGGCTTTAGTAGCAAAGGTATTTTGTTACCCTATTCATCTTGTCTACACTAGCTTTATATAACCTCCCCAACCTATCCTCTTAGAAGGAAATTCTAGTTTCCTCAACATATTGCTCCTTGGGGTTTAGAATGCTCAAAGAGATCTAGGAGGATTGAAAAATGCTCAAAACATAATCATCTCAAATTCTATTGAAAGTGACGTCATTGTGTAGATCTTGATGAGATATTTGTTAGGATATTTAGACACTTAGGAGTTAGTTTAGATATACTTGGTATAATATGTCATTAGGTAAAAGT
>JZKD02S0276693.1:0-12645 GCA_000966675.3 Picea glauca | reverse complement strand
GGGTTTCCTCCCTCCGATCAGCTAAGACAATCATTTCATACAGGACAAACCTGGAGCGTTTCTTCAGGTTAGTTTGTTATTTATTTAATAGTTTATTTGTTAGTATAATTTGAGTAGTTTAGTTAGATATATTTGTAGTTTAGATTAGTAGTTAGAATTAGTATATTAGTTGTTTAGTTTAGATAGTTTTATTTCTTTTCATAAAATCATAAAAATCAAAAAACAATAGCTCACGCTGTCTTAGGGCAGAATACAAATGAGTTTTTCAGGTTTTATTCAAATCTGTAAATTGAAGATATTGTACATTTTGTGAATAAGATTTATTTTTGTTAGTAGTTAAATATTTAATTTGTAGTTAGAGTTAGCATAGTATTAGTTAGTAGATTGTATATATTGTAGTTAGATTAGTTTGTTAGTTTGTTTTAATAGTTGTTTTAGTTAGATTAGTTAGTTTAGAGTAGTTTTTTTTTTTTTTTCTTAGGACCTTAGATCGGCTAACGGAGCCGCTAAACCTGTCAAGGTGGTTCATCCCAAACGGCTTGGGTTATTAGACAACCCCGGACTGGTTCCACTCTCCCAGTTGACGGACTGTCAATTTCGCCCGTCAACAAATGGCGCTAGAAGGAGGGCCTGAACTTAATTAATGGCACGAGGCAGTCGCAAGACTCCTCCACCACCTAATCTCTCACCTATAGTGACTAGAAGCCATTCAAATGATAATATTCCCCTTCAAACAACAACCACATCAACCGACGATCCACGAGTCACAGTTGAACCAGTAACCCCTAATCCTACAGGTGGTGATATACAAGAGATTGTCCGTCAATCTCTAATAAGAACTCATAGTGCCTTAGCCCGTGTGAGGCAACCAAACCGTCCGTTGGACCAACCTTTGGATTTCTCTGATATCAGAGAACAATTAGGAGGCACTAATCTCACTGTGAATCCTACAGATCCAAACCTAAATTCTGTTGCAGGAGGATATGGAATACCTCCTTCACCACCTCCATCATCTCCTTCCTCTTCTGGAGGAGATTCTTCTGAAAGTCCTCTGAAAGTCCTAGTCATGGACCTTTCTAGCTTAAAAATGAACCCAAAAGAAAAAGTTAAAGACTTTAATCAAAGATTCTTGACACTTAAAAACTGAATCCCTGCAGATTCCATGCCTACCGAGAGTCTTATAATAGCATACTACACTAAATCTTTGCATCAAAGTATAGCTATTTGGGTTAAACGATCTAATAAATCCACGTTGTTAGAAGCCTTCGAGGAGGCCAGCTAGATTGAAAAAGACATAATTAGTCTTAAAGACTCTACTAGCTACGAAAAAGAGACTAGTTCTTCTTCTAAAAAGAAGATCGAAATCCTCCCCAGACCTACTCAAAGTAAAACACAACCTGAAAGATTTGATTTAGAAAACTTAACTAAAGTTGTTCAAAAACTGTCGAATCAAGTTATAGACTTGAAAAGGTCGACCAAAAAAGCTTCCTCGGGCAAAGGACCTTACAAACCCTCGTTCTGGAAGCCTTTTCCTACCAACCGACCTAATCCAACCACTGAAGGCCTTAATCTAGAAAGTCTGCAATGCGCTCTTCAAACAATTCTAGAAGCCCAAGATAACTTGATGCCTCCTGAGATTCCTGAGGAGGTAGTTGAACAAGAGATAGTTCAAGAAGAGAAGTCTTCTCCAAACATTTTTGGACACTTCTCGGATAGCATCTTTCAAGCTAACTTCAAGACAGTACATCCCTATAATACCAGGAGTAAGGCAGCAAACAAACCTTCTTCCAAAAATACTACAACTTCGCCTCCAAAGCAATCTAAACCAGCTGAGATCAAACAGAGTAATGCGAACCCCAACTTAGATTATGATGTAGTTGAAGATCTTAAAAAGTTGAGAGCTAACATTTCTATTTATGAGTTATTGAAATTTCCATTTCTGCTACAAAAAATGTTACAGAATATCTCGGAGAATGGAAAAAATGGTAATTTGAGTAGTAACAAGGTTGTGCAGAACAAAGTTCCTCAGAAGAATTCCACTAAAAACCATCCTGATCCTCAAGATAAAGGAATCCTTCCTGTAAGTAATGTAAATAATGTAAATAATGTAAATAACGTAGATAAAGTAGCTTTAGAAACTGTGAGTAAAAAGCCACAAGCTACCACTCTTAGCACTCGCAAAAATGTACCTCTGTTTTTGTTAACCTTTGAAATATTTAATAGAAACGTGCACAATTGTATGGTAGACTCAGGGGCATCATCCAATGTGATGCCATGGTATGTATGCCAGAAGATTAACACTAAAGTTGAACCCTCCACTTTAAAAATCATACAACTTGATCGGACCAATGTTAAAGTTATAAGTGAACTAAAGAATGTGATTATAAGATTATCATCTAACCCCAAGGTTCATCAAGTCATTGATATTATTGTTGTGGACATTCCAGAAGTGTATGGTCTGTTTTTAAACAGGGACTGGTCCGAGCAGCTACATGGCTATTTCGCGATAGATTGGTCTCACCTATGGCTTCCAGAGAACAACAAGCCTAATAAGATCAAAGTAAATCGTGAATGTTACCTTAAGTTCACGGTCATAGATTTGAATGATCCCAACGAACCATTTACACCTTCTGTTGATTCACCCGAAGTACAAGGGATGGACACCTTTTTCGAAAATTTCAGGGCCGAGGCTTCAGCTATCACCAATCCAGAACAACAGTCTAAGATTGTAGCATATATCCAGCCAACAACTTCCGTGCAACGGTCTCATGTACCCGACAGAAATCAAATTTGGTCTCTTTATTTCGATGGGTCAAAGTCCAAAGAAGGAGTTGGTGCAGGCTGCATTATTATCGATCCGGCAGGTAACAAAACATTGATTGCATGTAGGTTGGAATTTGAATGTACTAACAATACTGCAGAATATGAGTCTTTACTACAAGGTCTCAAAAAGGATTTGGATATGAACATTCAAAATTTGACCGTCTTTGGCGACTCCGAAATAGTGGTTAGACAACTATGAGATTCTATCCACTGTCTTTCTCCGCATCTCAAAAGCTACCAATCCAAGGTATGGAATTTAATGAATAAGTTTTCTTCTTTCAATATAAATTCTATTCCTAGATTGAATAGCTCTGAAGCAGATTTATTATCTAATGTAGCTTCTAAACTTCTTCCTGCAGAAGGCTTATCCCCAAATGCATTCTCCATCGAGTTGTTGTTCAAACCATCCGTTCTCGACAACATCACGAGCTGGAGAGTCTTTGACGAAGATCAACAGATTACTAACTTTCTGCACATGGAAGAAACTTTTCAAGGCGCGGTGATAGACGAACGCACGCACAATGACAATTTGCGCGATTTCATGGTAATACCAGATCCGAGAACTCCTGAATCGTCATCAGATATGGTAAACTCGATCCCTAAATCTGTAGTGATTAGAGAAGTTTTACGATCTTCAAGATAAATTTAAAAAGTCGGTCAACTGTAAAACCAATAGTTCCTCATTATCATACAAAAAAGTAAACTTAGGAACTAAGGAAAATTCTCAGTGCATTAATCTAGGGGTAGGATGTTCTCAACAAGAAAAAACTGCATTTATTAAATTGTTCAAAGAATTTAAAGATGGCTTTGCATGGACGTATGATGACCTTAAAAATTTCGACCCTAACATCATATAGCATGTCATTCCTATGAAGTCCCAAACCCTACCTTTTCAACAAAAAATGTGAATAATGCACCCTAAGCTCGAACCAACCATTCAAAAAAAATTGAATAAACTCCTAAATGCTAAGATAATTTTTCCTATTAGGCACACTCAATGGGTTTCTAACCTTGTCCCAGTCTGGAAGAAAAGTGGGAAAATCCAACTCTGCGTCGATTTTCGAAACCTTAATAGAGCGTCTGATAAAGACAACTATCATGTCCCACCCATGCAACAGATCCTTCAACAAGTATCTGGTTCTGAGAGGCTATCCTTACTGAATGGTTTCTCGGGGTACAACCAAGTCCTGATGTCTCCACCAAACCAACTTAAAACTACCTTCCGTACCCCGTGGGGCACTTATGCTTATCAAAAAATTCCCTTTGGATTGATTAATGTCAGTGCCACTTTCCAGAGAGCAATGGACATTGCTTTCCGAGGCTTAATCAATCAATCTGTTGTAGTTTATTTAGATGATGTTACCATTTTTTCTAAAAACAAAACCGATCATCTAGCTCACTTACGAGCCGTTCTACAGCGATGTCATAAATATGACATTTCCTTGAATCCTAAAAAATCCATCTTTGCAGTAGAACAGGGTAAACTCTTAGGATTTATTGTGTCAAGCGAAGGGATGATTATCAACCTCGATAGGACTCAAGTCATCGTGAAACTTCCCCCTCCTACATCCAAAAAATCTATGCAGTCTTTCTTGGGCCAGATTAACTTTGTGAGAAGATTTGTCCCCGGTTTCTCCGAAATGGTTAAGCCTTTAAAGAATTTGATTAAGAAAGACACCCAATATCACTGGGGACCCCTAGAAAATCAAGCTTTTAATGAAATAAAGAAGGCCATAATAGACGCTCTGTCTCTCATGAGCCCCGATTTTTCTCAAGACTTTACACTCTACACTTTTTCTTCTGATCGTTCCTATGCCGTCATCCTAACCCAAAAGAATGCCTAGAGAAATGAAGTACCCATTGCCTTTATGAGCTCTGCTTTCAAAGGCGCTAAACTTAATTACCCAGCAGTAGATCAGCAAGCCTGTGTTGTTTTCAAAGCAGTCAAACACTTCTGGTCCTATCTTTTGAAGTCAAGGACGAAATTCATTGTTTCCTACCCAGCTGTCAGGAACCTGTTAGTGCAAAAGGAACTAGGAGAAAAGAGGGCTAACTGGGTCACCTCCTTACAGGAGTACGACTTAGAAATCACCCCAGATCAGATAGTGAGAGGCCAAGGGTTATGTAAGTTAGTTGTTGATTCAGCAGTAGGACAGCAAGAAGAAAGTGACCCGTCAAACCTAGGACAACACGATCAAAACGCAATCTGTTGCGCACAAAACCCTATCAATCCTTGGTATGACGATATAAGATTCTGTCTTGAACATGGATCAGCCCCCCGTCACCTAGATCCCGCTAAAAGAAGAGCGTTGAGATTAAAGTATGCCTCCTTTCATCTGGTTAATGGTATCATGTTTCATCAAAGTTTTGATGGCGTACTGATGCGCTGTCTTGAAAAAGACGAAGCAGAAAAAGTCTTGCTAGAGTTGCATGCAGGAGAAGTTGGTGGCCATTTTGGTAGTGACACCACTGCCCATAAGGTTTTAAGATCCGGTTATTACTGGCCCACGCTTTTTAGAGACGCCCATGCTTTGTGTCGTAAGTGTATCATTTGTCAAAAAGCATCAAGGCGGCTACAAAAACCAGCCTTTCCTTTGCAACCTGTTTCGGTAGATTCTCCTTTTCAGCAGTGGGGCCTTGACATCATAGGTCCAATCAACCCCCCGTCCTCACAAAAACACAAGTTTATTGTGATAGCCACAGATTACTTTACCCGATGGTCTGAAGTCGTTGCGTTAAGAACTGTCAACACCAGTCAGGTAATTGTCTTTCTAAATTCGAATATTATCACTCGTTTTGGTATCCCTGATTGTTTAGTATTTGATAACGCTACTTACTTTTCCTCTCTTGAGATGAGCGAGTTCTCTTTGGAAAAAGGAATTAATCTAAATTATTATGCTAGCTATTACCCCCAAGGCAACGGATTGGCAGAATCGACAAACAAGAACTTGATTAAAATCATCAAGAGAACAGTGGTTGAAAATCACAAAAATTGGCACAATGCATTGTTAAACGCGCTATGGGCTGACAGGGAAACACCAAAAGCTGTTGTAGGTAACTCCCCCTTTTTTCTCGTTTATGGCAGAGAAGCAATTTTTCCACCTCACATTCTTCTTCCTTCACTACAGTTATCACAGAAATTCCAAGAAGAAGATTGTCCCCCTTTGGAAAATCGAATTAACGCTTTGATGAAGCTAGAAGGTAAGAGACCAAGCTAAACGTAAGTTAGATCAGCATCAATTGTTGGTTAAAAGCTTGTTCGATTCTAACTCTGCTTCTGATAGGAATTTTAAAGTAGGTGACCTCGTCCTGAAATGGGACAAACCACATGAGGGAAAGGGAGAGCACATGAAATTTCAAAATTTATGGCTTGGACCATTTTTAATTGCTGAAAAGTTAGGTCCCAATTCTTTTCGATTACAAAATCTAGAAGGATAGCCTGACACCTATCCGGTGAATGGCCAAGCCCTGAAAAGATACTTTGCTTGATGACAACCCTTGTATACTATGTACATACTTTGCTTTTGTTTTCGTTTGCGTTTTGTTTTTGATTTCCCCTTTGAGTTTATCAGTTTGAGTTGTTGGAAATACACATACCTGTATACTGAGCTTTTCAGACAAAGAAAATAGAAAATTCCTACGCTGAAATAACTGCTAAGAAATTTGTATAAACATCAATGGTATATTTCTGTGATTGGCAAAAAGTCTGTTGTTTGAAAGAAGCTAACTGATTTCGATCTCTAAGTAAAGCTTGTCATGATCATCTATTATCTTTTTACGTTGTCCCTATTCCTTAAGGGAATGACTTAGAAGATGTCTCCCTAACTTAGGAAGTTGTTTTTGTAAATGAAACATCTCTGGATCTTAATAAAGGACAGTGCTAAAAAATTCTGATGAGGTCTGAAAAAATATGTTAAAATATCATGATTTTCAGCGTCACCCCGCTCAACTATACATCTTTGAAAAACAAAACAAAATAAGTTATTAATAAGAGTTGTGGGAAGTGCTTGTAAACCCGCTGGGATGCTGAACAAGTCTGTTGGCAGCGGGTAAATGCATGCATGACGCCAAGACAACTTCGACGGGGTACTGAACAGGCCCGCTGGCAGTGAAGCAATGTCGGGTATATGAAAATTTGTAAATAAGAAACCTCTTAATGTCCTTTATTCTGATCTAGAACTTCTTGGTAGGATACAGATGTCAGAGTGGGTTAAATGGAAACCCTGTCGAGGCTATGGACGCTTGTTGGAAACGGTGGCTCTGTCAATAGTATTGGAGATTTTATCTTTAATATTGTGACTCGCTAGTCTTAAGATTGTTATCTATTTTCATCTTTTAAAACACTGCTGGAATAGTTGTTTAATGATGATGTTTATACGATTTTCTGGTTGTTTTTGAGTTGGAATCATCTTTGCTGCCCTAATCTGAATTTGTTTTTTTGGCAGAGATAACTGCTTCTACCAGTGCGTCGTCATTGTTGGCAGCCAATTCACATTTTTCTATTGTCTTATAAGCTGCCTACACCAATGTTTTGCAAACCTTGATTTTTACTTTTTCGTCGCAATTCTCAAATAAACAACACTTTTATTGTTTGCGCTATTTACACACTTACCTTCGTTTTGTTTTCACGACTGTAAGCATGAAAACTTGGTCTTTCGAAGTCGCATTAAAATCTTCATTGAATTGTCGTTATCATTCTTGACGATATGCCCATTGCGTTTACATTTTATTTATCATTATGCAATTGGCAAAACCCTTTGATCTGTACTCATTTGAAACTCTTTGATTTATTATGTAATTTTGTTTCATGGGTAATTGAGGTTGTGATACATTGGTAATTGGATCTACATGCTATTTGATCATATCACTTTTCACATTGGCTTCATAAAAGCACATAGGTGTTATGATTAAACCCTTGGTATATATCTTTTAATATGACACCTAGTTCATGTGATCAAACGCATTGGTATTATGGGTTAAATACTTGGTATTGGTTTCGATTTGGGTGTTTAAAACTATGGCATAACTTTGATTGCGCGCATTGGTTTATCCACTTAACAAAGGTTTCAATGGATTGATTGAAATGGCTTAGTTATAACGCATGTGCGTTGTGATTTGTATAGTTGGAAGCGTCGATGGTTGTACCTTGGTAATGAATATTCTTCATGGCTAGCGAATAGCTCCACCACCTTCGCATGATGTCATTAATGTTACTCCTATTCCTTTGTATGCTACATTCAAACCCTGGCTCGTTCACCGTGTGCTCAGCTCCATGGAACCGGTGGTGCGAATTGAGTCGAACGGTAGCCAAGCCTTGCTACTATTCGACAATGCTCAGAGAGACTTAAAGGATAGCAGTTGGCTCACCTTTGTACAGCGGTTTGAGGGTTTTAATCTATTTGTTGCACAGAAGTTCGCCCTGACTTTTGATGGATGTAGAGACAAAATAGGCGACATTCAGCTTGAGCTGAATGAAGAGTTCATTAGCTCGGCCACAGGGTTAGCAGCCACAGGCCAGTGTTGGTTTAAAAAATTCTAAAGTGGAGGAGGTGCCCTGGCCACTATTGTGCCATCTCACGAAATGTTACATCCTGTGACAGAGGTATGACGATTTCCACGCTTAAACCAAGATGGCATGATCTTTTGATGGTGGTTAAACAATTCGTGACCTGTGAGGGTCGGTATGGACAGGTTTTTCTCTACCACCTTCATTTGCTAATGAATTTTATGGGGTATCCATTGAATATGCCTTTTTATTTCCAGCGTAGCCTTTATAAAATGTCGAAAAGGTTTAAGCGAGAAAAGGCCGATAGTAGCTTGTTCCACCATGGCCTAATCAGACTCATCATTGTTCATCACTTAAATCTCCACGGTGATAGTTGGAAAGCTTTTATTTCTCGGAATGGTTTTTCTGATGCAAAGCCCATCCAAGTTGATAAGCCTGTGGTTAGTGAAACCAATTTCGAGCCACCCGTGCCCTTCCATGTCCTACTGCCCTCTCCTAAACCCTCGGTCAACCCTGATATCGATCTACCCGACATCGAAATAGACAAGACAGAGGCTGTTAAAAATACTGTGAGCAAAAAGGTCCAAGGAAACCCTACTGTCGACAGCAAGGGTAAAAAGAATGCTCGACTTATCTCGAGAATGGCTAGGAATAAACCTAAACCTAGTGTTGAGCAGAAGCCCATAGTCCTCAGTGAAGACTCGAACTCTGACATCGAATGATTCCTAGCTTGTGAGTACCCTTACTCTCAAGGTCTGTGCTCCGAGCCACCCTATGATTTCATTTCTAATCTACCCCCTTTCCTAAGAAACAATCCTAGCTACCCTAGTATCAAGATACCTAACGAAACCCTTGGCAATATAACCAAACCCTCACCTGATTTTTCGAAGCCCGAACAGTTGTCATGTGACCAATGTAATGTGTGGTTGGAACGATACTATACAGACGTTCCCTTACTTCAATCGAAAATAAAAGCGTTGGAAAACCAAGTGAGTGTTGACCAGCCAAAGGGACAAGCTTCAAGCGAATGATAAGAAGCAGAAAACCACTGGTTCCATCGTGTTTAGGAACGTCGAATCGGCTACAGTCGTAGTCAATTCCAAAATGTTATAACCAAGTTGTCTTCTCGTCATCCAAGTATGAATTTCAATATCATTTTTGTTTTGGGAATTGCTAGGATTAATATAATGATTTGAGTTTGGTTTTCAAATAGCTCTGTCTATTGTTCGAAATTTATCTATTATAGCCATATCGAAAACGGTTATGTTGTTCATCCTGTACATTGTTTTCGTTTTTCTAAAATTGAATGAGGTTATTATTTGGTTAAATGATTCGGTCATGCCCAGTTTAGCAATTGATAATTTTTCATTTGTTTTGATTCGTTTGTTTGGTTTGAGTTAACGAAATCAAGTTTTTTATTTCTATTGGATTTTGTTTGTATATGATCTGTACAGGAGATTTTTATGCTAAAAATAGAGCACGACCATGTTTTGATTTGATATGATTTCGTTATGGTTGGATTATGTCGGCTCTGATTGTACGCTGTGATTTGGGAACGACTTCGTGAGTTTAAATTGATGAGATGTAATATTCTAAATCAGGAATGCAACTCTGTTCAACTCAAATTTGGAAAAAACAACTTTGTTCTGTGTGGAAACGATATTCTCATTTGGCCTGTGTAAACGATCTCTACACTCAAATCATGGAATGGTTTTGATTCACAACGACTATGTTAAACTCCAACTGTTCGATTCGCTCTTGTCTTGATTGGATTGCGGTGTATCTTCAGTTAGTACGATTGTTTTATGAGTTGGATTCGTATAAAAAATAGACTTGATACTGCTCTGTTTGATTTTAATTTTCAAAACGAGTTGGTTGAACCCAGATCGACGTATGTTATCTCTGTCGAATTCGGTTCGTTTTGAAATAAATTCGACTAATAATTTCGTTGAATGTTAATTGAATTTGTCAACCCGAATTAGCAATAACAAACGATGGATGATTCCCACAGATCCTGTTAAGATTTCATTTGAGTTAATGTACACACTAGTCTTGATTTGATTCGCTAAATGACATGGATCGTTGGTTTATGTTAATACAGTTATATCAATTTGAAAATGATCTTGTTGTTTTCATATGGATTCGATCGTGTTTCCTGTTGATGAGGCAGCATAAAAAATTGCCTATGATGTGTTTAACTGTATCGATTTCAAACGATTTCATTACTGTTCGATATGATTTTGTATATCTGAATTAGTAACAAATTAAACAGAGTATAGCTATCTAGTTTATTGTTTGATTTAGTTCGTTCAAATGGCATACTAGTGTCGATTTGAATAAGGCTTTTAGCAACCAAATATCTTTTGATAGTTTGAATGTATTTTCAAAGCTTTGAATTAATTATAATGCTGATTCTGTGTCTAATTTAGACCAGCTACAGAATCGCAAGATTCTGTAGCTAGTCTATAGAATTAGATTTTTATCATTTTTATCAATAAAATATCCTCCTAACTTGTCCATTTTTTACCCTTTTCAGGTACATCCGAATTGCATTGGGCATGCTGGACAGTCTAGGAGATATTTGTGTGATTTAGTTTTTATTTTAGGTTCCTTGTTTAGTCAGACTTGGTATATCATCCCAGATTTTTTGTAAACAGTTTGATAACTTCCACAGGGATGTTTTACCCTGTGGAAGGTCTTTAAATACTTATTATTTTTTGTAATAATGGGCATCCTCACTTGTGGGAGAACAAGGCTATGGATTTATAATACAAACTGAGACAGGAGCTGATGTTTTGCTACAGCTTTCGCTTTCATAATATCAATCTTTTGTTTCAAGTTTATGCATGTCAGTCTGCAGTTGATTATAGACTACTTTAGCTATCATAATCTATTGCARGATGATATAATTTGATTAATGTGCTATCCATATCTGATCTCTTTCATTATTTTTAAAAAGTACAACAATTACTTTGTTTCAGTTAATGAATCACAGATTTCTCTTCTTCGTTTATTGAATCACTTTGTATAGATCTTTGCATACAAGTTTATCTAACTGTGAAGATTTATAAATCATAAGATTGTTGTAGTTTTTATGTCTTGTTTGTCCTGTGATTATATTTGAAGAGCAGTGCAGCTTTCGTTTACAAGAATCTCCTAAATAATTTGGTGTGGGTTTCCTCACTCCGATCAGCTAAGACAGTCATTACATTCAGGGCAAACCTGGAGCGTTTCTTCAGGTTAGTTTGTTATTTATTTAATATTTTATTTGTTAGTATAATTTGAGTAGTTTAGTTAGATATATTTGTAGTTTAAATTAGTAGTTAGAATTAGTATATTAGTTGTTTAGTTTAGATAGTTTTGTTTCTTTTCATAAAATCATAAAAATAAAAAAACAATAGCTCCCGCTGTCTTAGGGCAGAATACAAATGATTTTTTCAGGTTTTATTCAAATCTGTAAATTGTAGATATCATACATTTTGTGAATAAGATTTATTTATGTTAGTAGTTAAATATTTAATTTGTAGTTAGAGTTAGCATAGCATTAGTTAGTAGATTGTATATATTTTAGTTAGATTAGTTAGTTTAGAGTAGTTTTTCTTTTTTTGTTTTCTTAGGACCTTAGATCGGCTAACGGAGCCGTTAAACCCGTTAGGGTGGTTCATCCCAAACGGCTTGGGTTATTAGACAACCCCGGACTGGTTCCACTCTCCCAGTTGACGGACGGTCAATTTCGCCCGTCAACACGTTGGGGACTCGGTTGAACTTAAGAACAACTTATCATCCTGAAACAGATGGGCAAACTGAGAGAGTAAATCAAGTCATGGAAGACATTCTTAGGATGTATGTAATGGATAATCAAACCCAGTGGGAGAAGTACCTACCTTTGGTAGAGTTTGCCTACAATAAAAATTATCATAGCTCCATCGGAATGCCACCCTACGAAGCTTTGTACGAGAGGCCATGAAGAACACCATTGAGTTGGGATAGACTAGAAGACTGAGTAACAGTTGGGTCATAATTGATTCAAGAAATGGAGGAATAGGTGATTCAGATTAGGCAGAGACTAAAGGAAGCACAGGATAGGCAGAATAGTTATGCGGATGCACACAGGACCGACCGAAGTTATGAAGTGGGAGACCAGGTTTTCATTCGCATCGGGCCTAATAAGAGTACCATACGATTCAGGAAGGGGACAAAATTGTCACCTCGGTTTATAGGACCATTCAGGATCCAAGAGAAAATTGGACCCGTTACCTATCGTCTCGTACTGCCACCCCACTTGCATAAAACTCATAATGTATTTCATGTATCTG
>JZKD02S0276682.1:5267-20453 GCA_000966675.3 Picea glauca | reverse complement strand
TTGTCATGGTCCAAATGTCAAAGGAGTAAATATTTTTCTTGGTGAATGGGTGCTGGTTTAGATAGGGAGCATTGAGATGTTTCTGAAACCATCGAGTGACAACTCCCAGACCTCCCATTTTTTGATGAAAAATTTCTAGGTAATGCTTACTTGGGGATGCCCCCTTCCAAATGGGGACTCCTCATGCAGTCCACAAGGTTAAATGCAAGGGGACCTGTTTCTTAGGGTTCGGATGGGTTCCTGGCCAACATTGGAGCATTCAAAGCAATCACAATTACATCAACATGCTTTTAGGAGTAGATTGAAAAATCATCAAATGGATCTTTGGTTACATCTTTATTTTCCCATTTTCCATGATAAATTAGGTAGTCACTTTTTTCAAATGGCTTTTTGATTGATTGGGTAAGCAATGTATTTATATCAATTGAATGCTTCTTTAAAATTGATTGCTAAATTTGGTATCTGCCTTTTGTCTGGTCTTTACACAGGGACTTGGCTTAGTGATCATGGTAAATACATCCATAATTATCTTCAACTGAACTTTGGCTTTTGATTTATGCAGGGCCAACAACAGTAACTGCGAAGGTCAGTGGTCTGAATCCCGGTCTCCATGGTTTCCATGTTCATGCACTAGGTGACACAACGAATGGGTGCATGTCAACTGGTATGGTATATGTCCTGGACGCATTTGTTGGCTTGTCTTACATCATGTTTCTTGGTTTTAGTTGTGATTTGTGCTTTAGCAGTATAAAGACATGACCCTACTTGGGTTCTCTTTATTTATCGATGAATGCTAGGACCACATTTTAACCCGTTAGGCAAGGAGCATGGTGCACCCACGGATCAAATCCGACATGCTGGGGATCTAGGCAATGTAACTGCAGGAGCGGATGGTATGTGTCTTTTTGCTAATTGCTCTATACGTAGAAGCTTGTCAAAACTTGAATGTTTTCTGGCACGTTCATACAATGTTCATGAAAGTATTGAGATGTTCAGACTCCAGAGTTATAACTGCACTGATGTGTAACGTGTATTGTCTCACTTCAGGGATTGTCGAATTCTCAATCACCGACAGTCAGGTATATTGCTCCTCTTCATACTATCTGTGTATTGCCATTGTTTACCCATCGGGCTCGACATTCATCACTGTTTCGTGATTCTTGGAGATCGTTTGACTAGAGTCCTGTGTTTGCAGATTCCTCTTTCTGGGCCACATTCAATAGTAGGACGAGCTGTAGTTGTCCATGCTGATCCTGATGATCTTGGCAAAGGTTAGTCATCTACTGAAAAGATTATTATAAATAAATTAGCATTTTTCTTTCGTAACTTTCTTTCATTTCTAAGATTCTTCTCTAGTCCTTCGGTCATCAAAATTTCATATGGGTGTCTATAACTGGAGTTTTAGACATTCAAATGTTGTTATTTAATCCACTTAGTTCATCAAGGCTCTTGCTATCTGTTTAAAATTGAACCTGTCAGGATATTTAATATATTTTTACGTCCATATTTTATATTAGTCCCTGCAGAAGAAGATACCGTGGAAGTTATATGAATGCTATTTAGTATTTTCAATGATTCGTTGTGTATTATGAATTTGAGATTTTAAATAATATTATAATACAGTAAGTTTGTGTACTTGAAAAATGGTTCTAAAACAAAATTAATTTTTGTCTTGGCAAATAGTCATTATTTATTTTTTCTTCTCTAGAATTACATATCCGCATGTGTGCATTGGATTGTAGGTGGCCATGAACTGAGTAAGAGCACAGGAAATGCTGGTGGCAGACTTGCTTGCGGTGAGTGTCTCTTTTCTACTTCAAATACAATAGTTCTTGAAATGTGGACTTTTTAATTGATTAAACTGAAATGCATGTTGTTCTCTGGTCTTTGGCAGGGGTTGTGGGTCTTCAAGCGTGACTATGAACAGTTGGTTATTTGTAGTCTGGCTTTTTTCAAGTATGAATTGGAGTATCCATTACTCCTAGGTCTAGTTTGCATTATGCAAAAAAGATAGAAGCAAGATTAAAAACCTTTGGAATGTGCTTATCAGGTGAACTCAAATAAATTAAGTACACTGGGCTGCATAAGGATTTTACATGTAATAATTTTGATGATGTTCCACAAACCTACTAGGTCTAGTTATATTCCTTATAGATATGTATTACTTTTC
Source organism: Picea glauca (assembly GCA_000966675.3). NCBI lineage: Eukaryota > Viridiplantae > Streptophyta > Pinopsida > Pinales > Pinaceae > Picea > Picea glauca. The sequence goes on along the minus strand of JZKD02S0276682.1, from coordinate 18,283 downwards.
TGTTTTCTGTTATTTTTATTACCATTTCTGTCCCAAGGGTGAATGATTTGGATAGGAAAAAGCAAAAGGTATGTTATTTAGGGGGTCTTCTTCATTCCTCCTTGCCTATCCCAAGGATGAAAACTCGAAAGTAGACAGTATGACCGAGAGGGCATGATCTCGTCCACTTCTTCCTGTTAAAATATGAATAATTTAGCATTGCAACATGATCGGATATTCACCGTTGGAAGACCATTTTCTAAATTGGGTGAGGAATATTCTAGGCAGTAACGGTAATTGGGTGTGAAGGTTTCTAGGTAGTAACAATTTCTAGAGCAGTAATGCTAGGAAATTAACAACCACCAAATGTACAGCCACTTGATTTCCCTATGGCACACCAGCTAGATCTTTCTATGCAGCACGTTAGTTTGACAAGTTTGATCAAATTTCCATGTTTTACCTATGTTGCATTGGTTTTTGGGACGGGGATGCATCCCCGGGACAGCTAGAGCGCACCCCCAAATTTTTCAGTGGACGGCAGGTTGGGGACGACTATATATATATATATATATATATAATTTCAAAATTCACCATAAACATTTGTAGTTTCTTCATGCTTATAATAGCAAGCTATACTATATAGTATTATGCAACATTACACTCGTCAATTCTGAAAAAAATTGAGCAATATAAAAAAGAGCCGAGTGACATTCCATTATTGGTTGCTAGACATGAGCAGAATGCAGTTTAGTTTTAGTAAACTTAAGTGAGAACTGTCTATAGCAACTTTTCTTTCTCATATTTCTTGTTAATGATGATTGTCTTAAAATATAAAAGACATTCCCTTCTCAATCAGTTTTGCAAATTTTTACAGCTGTGTTGAAAACCACTATAAAACACTTTGGTTCTCTAAAGAGATTAGATTGATGTTTCATATTAAGAAGGTGATTGAATAAGAATTTTTTCAATAGTACCCAATCCAAGTCACTACTATTTGATTGTTTTCACAATGCTTGAGGTTGGGATGGTAGAAACACTTGAATGACTCTTGGAAACTCATGTACAATATGTAAAAGCTAAGATGACCAGAAAAATGTGAAGTGCAAGAGCAGTAACCACAAAGATCAAAATGTGGAGCAAGAGCAGTAATCACAAAGATCAGCCCTTTGAGATGTTGCATTTCCTGTTATTTTGACATGGAATTTTTGCTTCTTGTAATGTTGTTGCTGAAAATACGATATTTAAATCACTAGAAACCCAAATCGAAACTCATCAATACAAAACCCATGTTTTGAGCTGCAACTTATATAACAGATTTAGATTTAGTGTAAATGCAAAAGTAATGGATGGGAAGAATGATCATATTGTCCAATCATCAATTTCCATGATTGTCAAATCTGAAGATAGATGCCCAGAATACCCTCGAAATCTGCTTAGAAAATCCCTGAAATCTGCCTAGAACATCTTCAAAATCTCTCCTGAACGTCCTTGAAATCTTCTCGGAATGTCTTGGGGACGACCAACAAGTCTCCGAGGTGATGGAGTCTTCAACAGTTTGGGGACGTTTCCTAAGGGTCCCCAAGGCCCCGAAATGCGGGAACAGGTACATGGATTTTTTTTTGCAGGGGATGGGTACATGTGCAGCATAGTGTTTTACAGATGCCTCTTAAGAATAGATATGATGCTTCAAATAGTCTCAACTTGCTAAGTTGCATGAAACGGGGAAGCATCTTGAAGTTTCTGAAATGGGGATGTCAACAATCATGACCCCCCAAAATGGGTACATCAATCATGACCCCCCCAAAATGGGTACGTCCGGGGAAACACTATATATATAATAATAATAATAATAACACATTATCTTGCAAGAAAAAAAAATGATACACATAAATGACATTTTAGAAGGAAAACCATGTTCTATATTAACATGAAAGGACATGTGGCACACAATTAGAGTAATGCCTTGCATGAGGACTCTTGGATACAACCATGGAATAGGAGCATTGGACTAACATCTTGTTAGAAAGTGCACCATCCTAGAGGAGAGGCATTAAACCCTACAAGAATCATGCCTTGAGGGCATTTCATCCCGGGGGTTGGATAAACCCTAGTATGACACTTGTACGTCCTTGTACAGTAGAGAGTAATGTTATCAGGACCAGATCGATCGACCAAAAAAATGTGAATCGATGGACATCGAGGTACATATAGGGCTTGGGCTTGGTGCTCCTAATTAAATTAGGTCACTTGGATACAACCGTGGAATAGGAGCATTGGACTTCTTGTTAGAGAGTGCAACATCCTAGAGGAGAGGCATTAAACCCTACGAGAATCATGCCTTGAGGGAATTTCATCATGGGGGTTGGAATAACCCTAGTATGATGCTTTTACATCCTTGTATCGTAGAGAGCAATGTTATCAGAACCAGACCGGTCGAACCAAAAATGTGAATTGGTGGACATCGAGGTACATAGAGGGCTTGGTGCTCCTGATTAAATGCCAGTTCCATGCTCTCATACATCATAGAATCTAGTGGAAATGTTGCAATCCTGCCAATCTTGAAACCCTAAAAACTGTTAAGTTTGCTGAATTTTGAATGGGACCTAAAATTCTACTTTTTCCATATGAAGTCCAATGAGGTTGGAACCACTCTCAAACATCTTGAAACAATTAATGGTAATGTTAAAAATTTAAGTAATGCCCTCGAGGCATGATTCCCATAGGGTTTAATCATGCCTCTCCTCTAGGATGGTGCACTCTCTAACAAGATGTTAGTCCAATGCTCCTATTCCATGGTTGTAACCAAGTGCCCTCATGCAAGGCATTACTCCTCTACTCCTCTAATTGTGTGCCGCATATCCTTTCATGTTAATATAGACATGGTTTTCTTGATAAAGGAGCATGTCCCTTTTACTTAAAAAATTTAATATTACCATTAATTACTAGGTTGGGTGAAATGGTGATGATTGTTAATTGAGCATGTGGACAGATTTAAAATGTTTATTAGTGGATAATTGGGCATTTTTTGGCCACTTAGGAGACCCACAACCCTCTTGGTCGCTTGGATGGGTCCGCAAAACTAAAAATTTCCACGGAAATGCTGCCGGCTGTACTGTACAACGTTCCCAAATTTGGAAATGTCGTACAGTATGGCCGCCAGCATTTCGAAGTTGTTTCTGCCACGTTTTGGCGTTTCACCATGTTTTGGGCACTGGTACGGCACCTGGGGGGCCGTTTCCCACAACTCAGGTCTCAAGAAATATGGTTCCCTTAATTCAAGAATCTAGGTAGCAACAAATTTAGAGCAGTCTAAATTAACAACCAAATGTATGGCCACTTGATTTCCTCATGGCACAACAACCACGTGGATTTGATGACTTTGATCAAAATTTTTCTGTTTTGAAGATACATCATAAGAAAATATATATGATGCTTCAAACAATGTCGACAAATATGGTTCTCTTAATCCAAGAAGTATAGAAAGAGCCTATTAACATTGAAGTATGTAGGATGTGATTTGGGATGCATGGGACATCTCAAGAAAAACTTTTTGTTTTTGTTTAATTGACTTTACGACGTTCAATATTGTTAAAGACCACTATATTAGTGATCAAAAGTTTTTCTTTCTTGAGCACTTTCAAATATGGATTTTGTTTTTTCATCTGGTTGTCTCAGAGTTGAAGCCTCCGTCCCTATGCCTCTATAATTATCTTTTAGAGGACCTATTTACCCGGAAATGAGTAGGTTGAACGAAGCTCCAGCCGGCCTTGGATGACAAAATCCTCAATCGACCTAGCTATGAGCAGGTTGAAGAGTTGTCCTTCAATAGGTTTTGGAAGACAAAACCCTAGGGCAGGGCACAATCACAAACATAGTGAGGATTTTTACTCTTCTTGAATTCAAAACTGAAGATTGTACGCATTAAAAGGACTTTTTTCAAACAAAACTGTTCATGTTATCAACGTTTGTTTAGCCTTGCATTCAAAGAACGAATCAAGCAGCAAAATCCATGCAGCGTGGTTCATATTTTGGAGAAGCATAACTAATAGTAATGGCAAAGGGAGTTGTGGGTATACAAGGTTGTCCATCAAACATCGAAACATATAGCGATACTTAAGAATATTTCAATCATGCTCTATCTAGTCAAGCGGCAAAAAATCACTGCAGTGTGGGGTCATATTTTGTAGAACCATAGCTAATAATGCTGGTAAGGAGAGTAGAAGGTTTGCTAGTTTGTCTATCAAACACTGGAATATATTGGGATATTTAAACATATTCGAATCATGATCTATCTAATGTTCGCAAAAATTACCATCTCTCGTAGACTCATATTACTTTGAGTAAAGCACTTGGGTGTTCTATTTGCCGACAGTCTTTTTTATTGTACAATACCCATATTTGAATCATGGTGTTCCATTGTCCTACGTGATCATTTTAATGGATAATAGCCATATTTGAATCATGGTGTTCGATTTGATTGCATGGTCCTTTTTTAAATGTACAAAAGCCATATTTGAATCATGAATGTACAAAAGCCAAGAGTTCATGTATTGCTTTGAATAAATCACTGGGGTATTCTATTTGCCTACGTAGTCTTCATAATGTGTATTCAAAGAAAAATTGCCATCCAACTTAAAGGAAGCCCGGTTTTCAATCAGAAAAAGTTTGTTTATGCATCTTACAAACTATCAATATGACCTGCCATACAGGCTTTCACAAAAGATATGTCTCGGTAATCTCTATTCAGCGTAATGACAGTTAAAAAGCAGTTTTTATCCAGCATCCAACGTAGTTTCCAGTCAGAAAAAAGTATTGTTCATGCATCTTACAAAATATCAACATACCCTACTAACATAAAAGATCTTTCTGGGTATTCTCCATTCAGCGTAATGACAGTGAAAAAGCAGGTTTATCCCGCTTCCACCTGAGATTGAGCCTTGGCACTGACGCTTTTATCAACTCCAATGATTAATCATATAGGGATCTAAGAACAGCTGGTGTCTAAGTCCCTGTGTTTTGTGTTTTCTTCCTCTGAAGAAATTGTACCTGCATTCAAATTTCTGTTTTCATGATATATACAGTTAGGTAGATTTTTCATTTCCCAAGATTTCCAAAGGATTTTGAAACCAGTATCTATTTTAGAAATGTTTCCGTTTCCCTGTATCGTGCAACACAGTCTCCAGTTCTATAATGTAACACTTCAATATCGTGCAACATAATCTCCAGTTCTGGGATCTAAGAACAGCTGTTGTCTCACAGTCTCCAGTTCTGTAATGTAACACTTCAATATCGTGCAACATAATCTCCAGTTCTGGGATCTAAGAACAGCTGTTGTCTAAGTCCCTGTGTTTTCCTCTGAAGAAATTGTACCTGCATACAAATTTCTGTTTTCATGATATATACAGTTAGGTAGACTTTTCATTTCCCAAGATTTCCAAAGGATTTTGAAACCGGTATCTATTTTAGAAATGCTTCCGTTTCCCTGTATCGTGCAACATAGTCTCCAGTTCTGTAATGTAACACTTCAATATCTTTTGTTTTGTATATAGACAGCTCATCATCCTTAACATTTAATCTCTATTTGTTGAAAGGGACTTTCGGAAAAATTCAAAGATTTCCAAAGGATTTTGAAACCGGTATCTATTTTAGAAATGCTTCCGTTTCCCTGTATCGTGCAACATAGTCTCCAGTTCTGTAATGTAACACTTCAATATCTTTTGTTTTGTATATAGACAGCTCATCATCCTTAACATTTAATCTCTATTTGTTGAAAGGGACTTTCGGAAAAATTCAAAGATTAGACGGGGTCAAGTTATAGAGAGTACTTTCCCCAAGATCTCAGTGATAACTAGTTTGGAATTCCAAAATCTTGACATGTAAACCCCTTTCTCTAGAGCCATCCTCAACAACATCGACAAATAGTCCATCAGTACCAATTATTTGGTCCTTGTCCCAAAGCAACTTTACAAAAGATCTTGTGATTCATTGAGAAATAAGATTCTACCTGCTCCACATTAAGATTTTGTGATTTTCATTGAGAAATAAGATTCTACCCGCCCCACATTTCTCAGGTAGTTTAGTTTTGCGTCCATCAAAGAAGCTCCATGCAAATTACTCTTGGAGACTTCTCTAGTCCGAGTTTTCACACTCTACAGTCTTCAATATGCATCTCTGATTTGGTGAATATCCTAAAGTGGAGGAATTTCATTGTTCTGACAAGCCATAGGGCTAAAGAGACTGCACAAGGCAAAGCCCTATGATTTCTTGTTACCTTGTCCTTACACCAAGTTTCGAAACATTTTATCATAGAGTTACCTAGCCAAGAACCTAGGCCTCTAATCCATGACAATGATTCCATTCGAACCTCTTTTGCGAATGAACAACAATTCAACCAGTGATTGATGATTCTATCATCTACTTTACAAAGAAAACATCCATTGGTCCTTGCCATGCCTCTTCAATACTTCCCGACCCAGAATTTTACTAGCGTGCTATAACCATAAGAAGCCTGATTATTAGGAGCCTTTATCTTTTAGATAGGATTCCACCACCAGACATGTTCCCTTTGATTCTCAAAAAATATTTTCCTTATATCCTAAATGTGCAGTATATATTCACAATGAGCTGTTTTTTCATTATATTAGCTCATTTTCCTTGTCTCTTAGTGTTATAGCACTTTGTCATTGTCTTGCACATGCTGGTTTCAATTTAAATTTCCTCTCCTTTAGACTTGGGGTATTTGTGATTTTCCATCCGTGATGCCAAATTGAAGAAAGATTTTGTTCCACTGCATCTTCAAAATGATGTATGCCTTGCATATTTAAGGCGCTGATCAAAGCCTTTGATAGTTGATATTATCTCGTGCATCCAACCCAAGGCTCTACTCTTTTTTTCTTCGACTCTACCCCCATTTCCATATCTCCAGCCTTCCATACAAGAGGAAAGGCTTTGACTAATGCCTTCCAGAAGATGCAGGCTCTACGCAGATTTCACATGGAGCTTGATCCAATTTTCTTCGATGTACGATGTTTGAACCATTACTGGGTTCCATTAGGTCTTCATGATTTAAGAGCCTTCATAAGCTCTGTGTTGCTAGAGCTTTATCCAAAATAGTGAATATCCTTCAATCCAAGGTAGTGCCTACTAGAAGATTAAGGGCTCTACCTTTAGATTTCACAAGAAGTTTTATCTAATTTTCACAGGGCAAGTGTTCAATGTATTTTTGAAACGGTGCTTGGTTCCATAGTCCTTTATGATTTAAGAGTCTCCATAAGCTCTTTGTTGTTAGAGCTTATCCAAAATAGCGAGTATTAGTGAGTATTCTTCTAGCCCTAGTGTCCTATATTTTTTGGTTTTCGCCATCTTGCTCCATTTAATCAATGGATTGTGTACTTTTTCTTTGTCCCCGTGTCAACAAGACATTGAAACTTTTTATCTTTTGTGTTTTCTAGCATGCATTTGGGATATATGCTAGTGAGTGTCGATAAACAAGGATAGCTTCTAGCATTGATTTCACTAGGATCAACTTAACCCCTGGAGATAACCATCTATATTACTTCTTTGAGAGTTTTGTTTTCCTACTCTTATGTACAATCAGTGCTCATGTTTGAATTTGTAATTATTTGTGTTTAACAAGTATAACACTTTTTTAAAAGGAGATACATTGAGTGGTCAACCCACTACTCCCAATAGGTCCTCCTCCAACATGCGTGAAATCCCAAAAAAACTCCATTGTGCGTGAAATCCCAAATGGAACTCCATTATGCGTAAATCCCAAATAGAACTCCATTGTCCACCCATTAGGGGGTGAGCTTTTGGTCTTTCGAAAAGATTCCAACATTACCATGAGCTCTTCTTTGGTTATTTTTGTTATTAAGTATTCATTTTCCTCTTGTCAATGAATTTGGGAAAGAAAGAAGTAATTTTGATCATCTCTTTTATATTAGCCTTACGAGACTCTTGCTCTTGTCAATGAATTTGGGAAAGAAAGAAGTAATTTTGATCATCTCCTTTATATTAGCCTTACGAGACTCTTGATATTTAATTATTCATTTTCCATGAAGCTCTTAATATTAATTATTCATTTTCCTCTTGCTCAATGAATTTGGGAAAGAAAGAAGTATTTTTGATGATCTCCTCTAATATTAGCGTAGCCAGCCATACGAGACTCTTGATAAATCTTCTAGAAGTGGGATACCTCAATCTCAACATTTTTTTGGAATCTTTTCACTCTACTCCCAAACTCCTTTCCCATTTTCCATAATGTATTAATGTTTTCCCTATGCTTTGCATGATTATGGAATATAACTTTGTAATCCTATCCCTTTCTACGAATAAGATTCCTTTACTTCTCATCCTTTATTTGGATGCCTCCCATTCCAACTGCTTCCTTTTTGTGTCTTCAGTTAACTTCTTTTTTGTCTCTTCAAGTTAACGTTAAATTTCCCTTTTCTTCCTTTGGAAAGACGTCTTCATTATTTTGATAAAAAATTTGAACAATCTGACCCTCTACTTCTACGAAATTCCTTTGTGAGTTTGATGTGTTTGTTTTGCTTTAGTAACCTTTTTCACTCTTTTAGATTCTTAGCAAATTGTTACACAGTGTAGATTTCACTAAAAGGTTCATAGTTATTTCGATTCTCACTAACCAAAGTGTTAAACTCTTTGTCTTTTAACCACTTAGGGTTGAATTGCAACTCTTTGTTTTGCAACCACTTAGTGTTGAATTTGAAGGGACTTGCTAGTTTATTTTCATATATTTCATTTTGAAATAAGATAAGAAGATGCTCTGAAGAGCCACCTGCCCCCACCCATATCCTTATTAGCTTAACATCTAATATAGAGCTTTTTGCAACCAAGCCCCTACCTAGTGCATTAGAGACCCCATCATTCCCTACCCTATCCTTCCTCTAGGAAGGGACCAAGTAAAGGAGCCATCACAGAACGTTGTGTATTCAATTTTATGCATGAAATAATTCGCTGGTGGGTTTTCCTTTTCGTTGGTACCCTAAATGTTTGTTCTCTTGGTAGTGAGATTAAGATCCACACCAACAATAACATTCTCCTCTTTTCGCTCTCCTAGATTGAAAAAATTGTCACAAAATATCCATCTATCCTTATCCATCTATCCTTGCCAAGGACCATACAAAGTAATCACAGAGAAAACTCATCCCTATAGCCAACGACCTTAATTCTGTTTGCAAATCTGCATTGAGTATAGAGTTGTTGATAGGATTTTGTACCACCTAATAATTATTCCACGAGATCTCCCATTGGCATCCAAAGTAAGAAAGCTCTCCTCTTTGAGAAAGGAGGAGAACATTCCTTTTGCTTTATCTCCGTTGTAGAGCTCTCATTTTGCTTTATCTCTGTCATACATGGCTTTTTTAAAACAAAATGCTCTTTGGTTTGTATTGGTGTATCATCTTTTTGAGGGCCAATTTCTGTGAGAGACCCCCCACCCCCTCAAGGTATTGGTGTATGGGCTTTTCTAGAGGACTAAATTTATTCATTGAATCAGATCCCATAGAATTATATTGCAGATTTTGAATCCCTCATTTTATTCTATTTTCTGTGCTATTTTGTAAAAATGAAAGGGTTGAAATCCCTCTAGCGTTGTTTCACCGCCATCATTGCCCTTGCTAGCCCAACATCACAAAGTTTTGATTCGACATAAACTCCATACCATTGGAGATTTGACAGTTCTCTATAACATACTCTATCTATATCTCTATCTATAAGTTTTGATTCGACATAAACTCCATACCCTAGCAGATTTGACAGTGCTCTATAACATCTCTATCTATAACACCATTCAACTCTCTTTTCAAAGTAAGCGATCTTATACATGATCATCGAGTTAGTATATTTGAAATTATTTTTATGTTTTAATACACAAATTAAACAAGATTATAGAACTAAATATAAATCGCTATAATCAATTTCTAATTTTTATAGTTTAATACATTAATTAAATAAAAGTTGTTATCAATTATTTAATTATATTTAAAATCAAATTTTTAATTTTTAATAACAAATGAAAAAATTCAGGTACTGAAAGAGCTATATTACATGGAAAATTATATTTAAAATCAATTTTTAAATTTTTAATAACAAATGAAAAAATTCAAAAGTATTGAAAGAGCTGTATTACATGGAAAAGAAAGCTTCAACTTTTAAAAGTGCATTGTTCCATGTAGGTTTTAACATTTTAAAAGTGCATTGTTCCATGTAGGTTTTAACATTTGATAAAAAATTTGGACATGGTTAATAATGGTACTTTTATGAACGGTTGTACTTTTATGGTACTTTTATGAGGATTCCATCTGGGCATTAGGAGGATTCCATTTGTGCAGTCTTTTATCTAGGAGGATTCCATTTGGACATTTTATATAAAGTTGTTTATTCTATTAATTCTATTAATCTTAAATTTATGATTTAAAGATTTTAGAAAACCATAGAAATAAAAATGTCCAGTACTTGAAAAAGGAGATATGCTTAGCTCTATAGGGTTAGGCTTGTTCACTTTTTCCGAAGGATTTTTTTGCCTTCATATTTTTTTTCATGAACATAAATAATTTTAAAAAACTAGAAAAATAAATAACAAGGTGCAGGACCTAAAAAAGGAGATATGCTTAGCTATATAGGGTTAGGCTTGTTCACTTTTTCCGAAGGATTTTTTTGCCTTCATATTTTTTTTCATGAACATAAATAATTTTAAAAAACTAGAAAACTAAATAACAAGGTGCAGGACCTAAAAAAGGAGATATGCTTAGCTATATAGGGTTAGGCTTGTTCACTTTTTCCAAAAGATTCTTTGCCTTCACATTTTTTTTCATGAACACGAATAATTTAAAAAAACTAGAGAAATAAAAAACAAAGTCCAGGACTTAAAAAAGGAGATATGCTTAGCTCTATAGGGTTAGGCTTGTCCACTTTTTCCTAAGGATTCTTTGCCTCCATATTTTTTTTTTCATTCTTTGCCTTTATTTTTTTTTTCATTCTTTGCCTTTATATAGGGTTAGGCTTGTCCACTTTTTCCTAAAGATTCTTTGCTTCCATATTTTTTTTTCAATCTTTGTCTTCATATAGGGTATAGGGTTAGGCTTGTCCACTTTTTTCTAAGGATTCTTTGCCTCCATATTTTTTTTTAATACTTCCATAATTTTTTTTTTTCAAATATGAACAAACTATATATATTTTTCATGAATATGAACATAAGGGTAAATATGAACATAAATAAAAGATTAAATATGGACAAATTATGTATATCCTATACCTTTCATGAAGATGAATAGAAAGGTAAATATGAACATAAATAAAAGGTTAAATATGGACAAATTATATATATCCTCTTAATTATTATAGTATTTCAAACTTGGATCACAATACAATCATACAAAACAATATGAACAAACTATGACCATGAATAAAGTGTGAATAAAATGTAAATATGAACAAACTACTAAAATTTATATAAATGGTTAATTATATTCTTTATATTTAAAATGATTTTATAATTTTAATACATATAAAATAAATCATATTATTAAATATAAATTATTAAATCATATTATTAAACATAAATTATTAATAAACAAATGAAATAAAATGTAAATATAAACAAACTACTAAAATTTATATAAATTGTTAATTATATTCTTTATATTTGAAATGATTTTATAATTTTAAAACATATAAAATAAATCATATTATTAAATATAAATTATTAAAAAACAAATGAAATAAAGTGTAAATATAAACAAACTACTTAAATTTATATAAATTGTTAATTATATTTTTTTATATTTAAAATGATTTTATAATTTTAATAAATATAAAATAAATCATATTATTAAAAAACAAATTGTTAATTATGTTCTTTATATTTGAAATGATTTTATAATTTTAATACATATAAAATAAATCATATTATTAAAAAGCAAATGATTAATATGAAGAAAGTTTTTAATCTCTAAATAAAATTATTGAAAAATTCAATTAATTATATAAAATCCACATTTAACATTTTAATATACAAGTTAAACAAATCAATCATTAAATATAAATTATTAAAAAACAAATTAAATTGATTAAAATGAAGATATCTTTTGCAATAATGTTGTTAATTGTTTTATAGTAAAGTGGTATGGTTGCTAGGCATATCGTCTTTAAATAGCCATTGTTTAGCTATGGCTACACACATATACGTTCATCTTCAAATAACCATTGTTTAATTATGGCTACACACTACACACATATACGTTCATCTTCAAATAACCATTGTTTAACTATGGCTACACATACACAAATAACCATTGTTTAACTATGGCTACACATACACGTTCATTTTCAAATAACTATTGTTTAGCTATGGCTACACACATAACTATTGTTTAGCTATGGCTACACACATACACGTTCATCTTTAAATAACCATTGTTTAGCTATGGCTACACACATACATGTTCATATTCAAATAGCCATTTCTTACACACACTATATATATATTTACACGTTCATCTTTAAATAACCATTGTTTAGCTATGGCTACACACATACATGTTCATATTCAAATAGCCATTTCTTACACACACACTATATATATTTACACGTTCATCTTTAAATAACCATTGTTTAGCTATGACTACACACATACATGTTCATATTCAAATAGCCATTTCTTACACACTATATATATTTTGGATCCATTTATATATATACACATTAATTTATTCATTTTGAAATATGGAGTTATAGCCATTGTTATGCTATGACATTTATATATACATAAATACACATGTGTTTATTCATTTTGAAATAGCCATTGTTTACTTATGCTATTTTTAAATTAAATATTAAATATGTAAATTAAGTTATATAAATAATAATAATAATTTATTTTCAAAAGTCTATGGAGTATATATATCCTATCTCCTGTGGATTTTAACTTGTGACTTTTTAGGAGGAAACACATGTTCTTAACCATAAGGTCCACCATTAGGCCCACTCACGTTGTATAAATTAACTTCAAATAT
>JZKD02S0276649.1:0-12266 GCA_000966675.3 Picea glauca | reverse complement strand
CAGGACATCTTGCTAAGGAATGCCCTGGGAGAAGACCTAGGTGTCTTTGTTGTAAAGCTATGAACCATGAAGTATTGGATTGCCCTAGAATGATTGCTAAGCTTGAATAAATGAACATAAGACAAGAAAACCCTAAGGCATATCCAAAAACTAAGATTATGGCAGAATCCCAGAACGAATCAAAGAAAGCATTGCTACAAATGAAAGAAGCCCTGAATGACCACCAACATGTTAGATTATCAGAGATATTCAAAGAAAAATAATGCCTTGATGCAAGAATAGGAGACTTCGACATTGATTGTGTTCTAGATGGGGAAACACAGGTGAATATCATGACAGAGAGAACTTAGGAAGCTATAGGGATGCCTGTTATGATTCCTTCCTTAGGAGGAATAGGACTTTTCAAAGGAAAGTCGATAAACCTATGTGGAAAGCTCACCTTGATACCTATGAATGGCAATGGAACTTAGATAGAGGAAGATTATTAGATTATTAAATTTATTGAGAAAAGTGCCCTATTTACCATGCTATTAGGAAAAACTTGGATTGAAAGAGATCAGGCCAGAAGGAAAGAAGAAGAAGAAGTTTTAGATCAGAAGAAGCAAGAGTTAAAAGAATTCATGACTAGAAGGATCACACACTTGATTGAAGAAAAGAAGAACAGATAGAAGCTATTTAACACTAGAGATCCAGATGTCGAAGTTGCAAGAACACTAGAAGACCCACGGAAGATTGAAGTACCTATTCCAGATAAAGAAGAAGGATCACCCTCGAAACTTAGAAAAGAATCTCAATAGCACAAAGTAACTATGTCAAAAGAAGATATGAATCAGAATGGAAAAAGGCATGCTGAGACGAAGCTCACTGGGAAGAAGGCCAAAAAGCTAAGTAAGAAGAGAGTTAAGATCAGAAAGTTGCAGAAGGTTCCAGAGGGAACCTCACAAAAGGAAAATTTGCAAAATTGGAGCTTCGTCGGGATATCAAAACAGCGACACATGGCACTTCACCATGGAAAAGAAATATAGTCGTTGAGGACATTATAACCGTTAGACCAATGCTCTAAACGGATAAAAATAAAGTTATGGACAGACAGCTCGCCATCCGACCATTGGGACCGTTCCATAACGGATTGAACAGAGTTAATGAAGGATTCATACCCATTGCAAGCAACGCATTTCCGAGTTACCTATTTATCCCATCGCACCATGCACCGAGAGAACTTTTTCCAATCGTGAATTTGAGCTCGCAGACTTATTGATTTTACACAGTGTTCATCGCGCTCTTTCCCTATATCCTATTATTGTGTCTAAGTTACCCTCCAAACCTGAGATTGTTAACCTCGAGTGTGTATGTCAGACGAGTTGAGAACTACCGAGAAAGTTGTTGAAGAATTTTTGATCGAACTCGTGACTGAAAGATTCATGTCGATCTCTACAGGTGTACAAGCATTGTCGATGAGAGGACTGCCAGCCTCTCTGTCCACTGCTCATGGATCCGGACCATCCCGACCATCAGATGAAAAGTGAACCAAGCACAGGGATGATCTAGTGAATGCCAAATTGATCTCGAGTATATTACCCTCCTATATTCCACCTATGACCGGCGTAGTAAATTGAGAGAGTGTGGCTAGATATTTTGAATACACCTTGGTTATGGCATACCTCCCGGAGGAGATATGCACAGTTCGAGTAGACCAATATAAGATTGCAGCGTTGAAGTTTAGTGACTTCAAACTTAGAGATTGCAAAGTCTATAACATTATCACCCCACATAAGTACCTGACCAGAACTAAGGGGAAGAATTTGAAGATAATCCCCCAATCATGGACTATGAACCTTGTGCAGTCCACCCTCCTGAACGTCATGAATATTCCTCACTTCAGACAACACCAGGACGTGAATGCATGTGTCAATCTATTGTTGTCTTGTTACCATGGTGGTTATTTGTGGCTAAACCGTTGTATAATGGTTGATCTGATGTTGATAAATCGGATCACGGGATTGAGTATGCAAGGATCTGATCCACGAGATTTTTACCCCAGAAAAGCCATCGATTGCGCTCTAGCACAGAGGATCAAGGACACTTATGGCAATGTCGAGAAGGGAACGTGAGGCTACAAGGTAGCTTCTATCCAGAGTGGCGTAGTATGCCTTGCCTGTGAATTGATTGCAGGGAAGTTAGTATGAAAGAACCGACCCACCCAAGTCATTGGTTTTGTATTTGACCTCGCAAGGAAGTGCGTGGAAGGCCTTCAGATGAACTGGGAAAAGTACCTAGTGAACCAGTTGGAACTCGACTATAGAGAAGCACAGGATAAAGGATATGAATTTCATTTTAGTTGGCTCTTGATCCTTATAGATTTTCTTTCCTGGGAGATGTCAGAAGGTACAACCTTCCTGGACATCAAGCCTTTTGAACCACTGGCCATGAATTTTAGTACACTGTGGTACTCAAGCGAAATGAATAAACAATGGCAGTCAAATTCTCTTTTCCATACCTACTACAATCAGGTGAAGATAGCCATCTATTCCAAGCCTCACATGACTCCGAATACTCTACATCAGTTCCAGCCTTTGATCAAGTTCAGCACGGATCAACATTTTATTTACAACACTGCGCGTGTCGATGAAAACAAGAAACAATTTTTGTCCTACTATAAGTTGACGAAGGAGGAATTGGAGGAGATCACTAAGGACTGGTCATTGGATCTCCTTATTCCAGTAGACCTTGCAGAGATATCCGACATCGACAACCCAGAAACTGTGTAGGATACACCCAGACCCAGTAGAACAAAGAAGACCGAAGAGGTCCAAGAGATAGACAGTGCATCCATGAAGACTGCTTCCATATCACCAGAGAAAGGAGGTGATGATGAAGAGTTGAATGATAAAGAATTCAAATAGAAGCAAGGAGACAAGGTCGATATCCTAAACAAGAGGAAAGGTTCGCCTCTAGAACCTTCCTCCCAAAAGAAATTGAAGACCACCATGACCAAGATGCATATTGTTCTCACCTCTGATGACATCGACTTCCTCATAGCATCCCTGCAAGATGTTTTGCTAGAAATAATAGAGAAACAAGAAGAAAAGCAAGAGGATGTGTATGATCGAACTGAGACTGAACTCTGAGGGTTACAACAGGCCCTACAGTCCAGCCGTGCAATCTCCACTACGCCAAGAGAGCCAGAATTGGGAGATGAGCCAGCTCAACTCCACCGCCTAGCCGATACACTCGAATCTCGCCTTTGACGAGCACATGAAGAAATAGTGCAAGCCACCCAAGCATTGACACAAGTACAAGGAGTACTTGTAGAGCAATGAAGTGTTGTAGAACAGGAAAAACTTGTTCTCCAAGCAAAGTTTGATGAAGAAAAATCTCAACTACAGCAAGAAAAGGAACAGTTGCTCACAGAGCAACTTGAAGTAAAAGAAGCAGTCAACATATCACTTCGCTCTGTGACAGTATTAGAAATCAAGGCAGAAGACTGAGTTACACAGCAGGTGAATTAGCTCAGAGAAGACATCCAGCAGCTACAACAACGCATAGTAGATTTTGAGCTACGCACTATACCTAAGACCCCACAAGATGTAAGAGACCAAAGAGAAGCAATCGCCCAGAGCGTAATTGAAAGGCTAAAGGCTCTTACCCTGGAATGTAAGAAACTTATCAATCAAAGTTCCCAGACCTATGAACAACTCACAGAGAACCCAGAATTAAAGGCACTGAAGTCACTGCTCCAAGAGGCGAAGTATCAATCCGAAAAGATACAGGCGCAGCTGAAGTCCCTATCAATTGTGGAAAGAATGAAGCGCTCCCAAGAGCAACACACCACCCAGCAGCAAATCCATACTATCCAGAGTAGAGTTATGGAAGTAACTTAGAGGCTCCAACCCATACAAGACAAGGCCTATCAATTGTTTACAGAGGTAGAATGCCAAGGAGCAAATCTAGAGAAGGTTGTCACTACAGTTGAACAGTGTCTAGACGGACCTATCAATGATGCAGTCATCCAAGAGCTCATTGAATAGGAGGTTGTATCACAACAGCAAGTCGAAGTAGCTCGATCCAAGCTCGAGGCATTCGAAGCAGAACTAGTCAGACCAAAGTGACTCAGGATGAGTCACAGGTGAGTGTCGAGGGCATGTTGGCCCTTGACCAAGTTTTGGGAGATCCTTGGTCAAGTTTGACCTATTTTGGGACTTCGATAGCCTGTCGAAGATGGAGCGCAAGACGAAGCTGAGATTGTGGGATCTCGGCCCCTTTTTGGGTCCTTTTTGGGATTTGGGAATGTGTAATGGGTATGGGATGTCAGCCCATGCATTTACCCATGTTTAGGCCTATTTTGTATAGTATAAATAGATGTCTAGGCAATGTAAAGGAGGGGAATAGGCATCTATGTGATGTAAAGTCGATAAGCTAAGTGTTAAGTGCAAGTATGGTTTGTAGATGCTCTATGCATACTATAAGAACTTGTAGAGATAAGTGCAAGTGATTGTAACAGACTGTGAAAGGCTTTGTGCTAGACCTAGCTCGAGGAAGGAGGATCTAGCGAGGTGCACAGATCTCCTGTCCTATGCGGAGTAGGGTTTTTGTGGCTCTGTGCATGTAGATGACTGATTGAAGCTAATAAATAAGAAGAGTTGGTGGACGTAGCCCGAGGGTGGGGGTGAACCATGTAAATACTGTGTTATTCTACTCTATGTGATGTTCTAATGTATTGATGTGTTATTTGCTAAGTGCTTGGTATAGATAGATAGATAGATATGTTTATGCTTTGTGTTTATGATGAATCTGGATGTTGGATTTGATATAAGTGAATGTGCTTAGTGCTTGAATCTGCTAGATCTGATCCATTTATATATGTTAAGTGCTTAAATACATTAGATCAGGGTGAATGTTGTGATGCTATGTTTTCTCTACGGAGTAGATATTGGTTAAACAATGATGAACTAACGGTGCTAAGTTCTCTATTAAGTATTATAATCATAGATTTATGTCCCAGCTAAGGTTGCAAACACCTAAGTGCTGCAACCACCCCTGCCTCTACCTCAGGTGAGACTTCATCTGCTTCGCAGGTGTTGCCAAAAGGGCTGGTAGTTAGGGTTTTGTTGGTGCGTTGTTGTAGCATTGAACCCTGGGTCTGCCCCTGTGCCAATACCAAGGACCCGCGTAGACTAGAGTGCTCAATGTGAAAGGATTTCTGTCATTAGTTGAATTTCATTCTAGTTTTCACATATTCATCTTAGCGAGATAACCATTGTTTGTTTTTTCATCCTCTGTGACAGGAAATATAATTTTGAGATTCTATATCATGGCTCCACAGAAAGCACCCAAAAAAGGTGGTGAAATTTTAGGCCAAGGTTAGGATATTTTATCTAATACCTCGCCTAGAAACATCGACATAGTCAAAACGTGGACGCATGTTTTCAACACATTGCAATACGAGCCGGTAAACTGCCCAGATGATTCAAGTGACAACAAAAAAGAAGACTTATATATCAAATACAAGGTTGTTTCTTAGTCAGAGATGCACAAGGTAGCAACAAGGTCGTGGCTCTTCCCCTATGATATGATCGGATGGGAACTGGATCACGTAGATGTCCCGACTAGAACAATATTCAATTCTCAGAAGGTGGCTATTGGGACATTTCGTCTGGAGCATCTACAGGCGATGTACAAACTATCTCCCAAACCAAAATTTACTTACAATGTTGAATTCTTAGAGGGTTTCAAAAAGAAACAATATGAGAAATTTGGAAAAAGTTTATCCCACCTGATCAAGGATTGGTGCTCGTGCCCTAAAAAGTTCAGGGTTGATTCTAATGTTATATACACAATCTCATCGTTACAGCCATAGTTCATGTATATAGTGATGATGGTGTGCATAATTTATGGGAAAGAGAATACTGCACATTTCTTTCTCCCATGGGTACCACTTATCCCCACAGTAGCAAAGGGATACTCTTTCGACTGGGCCAAAATGTTGTCAGACTGTCTGGCCAGTCAAATTACAGAATATAAGGCACAAAAGGCGAGTGGGAAAGCAACTTCATTTTTCATGTTTGCTTACATTATGGATGCCATTTGCTTCATGACACCTTTTCCTTTAATGCGTTGGAGCTGGACTCCAAATAACGCAGAGAATATTCACGTGTACTACTCAAAACTCTAGGAAGATAAAGCCAAAGACTTCATCTATGATATTTTCAACTGGGTAATGGTACCAATGCATTTTGTTATCTTTGGCCACCCTCCCCCCATGATTTCAGATAAAATCATGGCCAACTTAGGCAACGTGCCAGACTGGTACATAGAAGAATAGTTCTCTTATATCAGGGTTTTTGGTTGTTTTGTTCCCCCATATGCCCTGCCTCTATTCTTACAAGACAAGCTAGTATGTCGCGAGGTTGCCAGGAAAACAGTACTCGGCGGAATCAACAATGAACTCAAAGGAGTTCAGAAAAAGGTATGGCCATTGTTTCCCCTACACATTGGTACATTTTCTTTATTGGATTTCGGCCATTCCAAAGTGGACGCCACGGCCTTATAAGAAATGAAACTGGTAGACATTGAATTCAAGAAGCATGGCCCTCATAAGGTCGCGGGTAACCACATGGAAAGTTGTGGTCTATAAAGATACGAGCACGAAGATTCTCCACATGACGAGATTTTCTGAGGAGCGACATCCTACTCATAAGTCTTAAGTTGGGTTTGAGCTCTGTCACCCGAAGGGATGATCAAATATTACAAATTTCAGGAACACCGGAGAAGTAGCCTCCCCAAAGTTTTGTAGGGAAAAGTCTCAATACCTCCAGGTATACAGCAAACAGAAGCCAAAGGTTCAACAGACACAAGCCCTGGAAAACAAGAAACTCAGGGGAACACAGAGGAAACTGAGAGCTCAAACCAGGAAATCGAGATCCCAAGCCAAGAAGAAAGACCCCCAGAGACAGATACACCAGGTAAATAGGTCAAGGATCAAACAGAGATACCCTCAAAAGGGATAGGAGACACACCCTTGTCTACATCAAATTAATCCACCACAGATGCTACCATGAAACAAACATCTACAGAAATCGGCAGTCCCATTCCATTCATCACACCCTTAAAATATACCAAGGGGAACCCCGATGCAGGAACAATATTCAAAGAATAACTAACACCTATCTCTGTAGAAGAGTTACGTCTTAGCGATTTCATTTTTAGCAAGAAAAGGAAATTCGTGGTGAAGCGAGAAATGCACCAAAGGGTGGGTGCAGCAGCCAAAAGATACAGAGTATTAACTGATGGAGAAGCCTTATAAGAGGTAGAATTCACCGAAGAGGCAGCAAGAACATTGGGGGCTTATGCAATAGCCAACCAATATTCAGTCGAGACCTTGAATGAACGGTTGAAACAAAAAGACCTGTTAATTAGAAAATTAAAGACTCAGATAGCAGTTGTAGAGACGAATGCCAGGAATGAGGCATACAAAGACCTTGAACAAGCCAGAGCAGTTGACCAACAGGAAATCGAACAGCTCAAATCCAATCTCGAGAAAATGCACCAGTTGGCTCAAATAAGCCAAACACAGGTCAATCAACAAGAGGATTTAATAAAACAGCTGCAATCTAAATTAAATTCCATTGAAAGCCAGGTCATAGAAATTACGTTATTCCAAACTCAAGCCATGGAAATATGAAAGAAGATAGAAGCAGCTCAACAGGGTCTACTTTCTAAATTAGAAATCATCCAGAATCATTTTCAGATGATAGATCAAGCGTTAAATAATATCACCTTAAGAGAAAGAGGAGATAAGGCATCTCGAGGTGTCTTCCAAGAGGCTATTATATCGTCAGTGAAAGAGGAAATAGTCACTGCTTCTAGATTATCAATTTCAGAGAAAACCAGAGGTAACATCCTGCTAAAGGCATGGGAGCACAATATAGCAGAAAACATAAAAATGGCTAAAGAAGTGAGAGATTCATGTGAAGAAACATTTGGTCTGTTGAATAAAAAATTGTTAGATCTTGATAAGGAAAGTAGCTCTAGGACGTTGGGTAAAATCAACATAGCCAAACATCTGCTAGATATTAAGGAAAATGTGGAAAGAGACCAAGTTGATCTCTCTCAGATAAGATAGGTTGACATTGCTCAAATAGATAAATGGTTAATAAAACCAAATATACAACTATCATCTATCATTATAGTAGATGGGAAAATAGGAGAAAGATTGCCAAAATTGGAAAAGAAGTGTTACATTTTCGAGGCAAATGACCAAACAGAACCTTCCAAGTTGATAACTTAGTTGGTAGAAAGGTGTATCAATTGTATTAAACAGGGGAAAGGAAACACTTTTGGAGGCCAGTAATATAGTTGCTCATAATACCTTATTTTGGAGCTAGGAGACAAAGAAAGGAAAACGCCCTGCCAACATGAGAGAAGACAAGAGATAACTAAGTGAAGTGTTTCACCTTCTCATTTGTAACCGAAACCTTTAGAATGATAGAATTTCAAATGCTTAAATCTTGTATAAATATACATTTTCAGAAAGGATCAAGGGCTGCTTTTTGTCGATTGTAAAGGAGAAAACTCTCTTTATTGAGAGTTAATACAAATGCAGACCAGAGATTCTACATTTCATTTATTCTGAGTTATGTGTTCTTCTGTCCTTCCATATTACAGCATATTTTCATATACATTTCTTTAATGAATGTTTAAATCACAATTTAGTAAAACATCTACTGTGTTTATATTTCACTTAGTAGTTTGATAACAAACATATTTTTCTATGTATTTACTGTTAGCAAATACAAGACCTGTATGTTACTTAGATACTATATTTTATAATTCATTAAAGGTTACATCATTTCACTTTCTACTTATGTTACAAAGTAAGATTCCTCAGTAATTGATGCCTTGCTTTGATTAACAGCTTTATGTTTTCTTTCAATTCATTCAATATTTCAAATTTAACTCAGATGCGAGAAACAACCTCTGAGCTATTACAATATTAATTTGATTTAAAGAAATTTTCTCTTATAATTTAGGTGGTAAGAGTGAATATTGAAACCTTTCATCATTTCTTGATGCCTGACATTATACTTGAAGCCTTAGTATAAAATCAGGAACAACATCTTTTTGGCGCCATTGTCGGGGACATAGAAACGAAGTTATTTTTCCCTGGGAGAATGACATTTGTAAGTTTCTTTCTTTAATAGTGAACAAAGATTGAATACATTATAAAGGCTAAGTTTTTATTATTCACTTGGCGACTCCACAATTAAATAAGCTGGCATCCGGTCGAAGGAATACCAGACAAAACCCAGATGATAAGTAGACCACACCTGTTTCTGACCCCGAAAAAAATACTAAAACCAAGAGGATTCCTTAAGCAAGCTACTACAGTTTACCAGACTAAATCCACACAGTCTAAGGCTAAGATTCCACTTGAACCATTAACTCCGCAAGAGGTTTCCACCCAAATCCTTTTCGGAGAAACGTCAGCTAACACAGTTGAAGCTGAAACCATAAACCCTAAATTAATTTTCCATGAAATTAAAACTGAAGCTTATTCAAATACCTCCTGTATAATTGAAAGTAAGAAACCTACAGTAAATCCCACTTCAATTGATATCCCATCATCTCTCAAGCTAAATTTCCCAACCTCACAAAGTCTCGAAGAATATATCATACACTCGGATTCAACTCCTGCAGGTTCTCACATTTACATATCTCACAAATCAGAAGAACCGATTCCCCGTCTCTCGTTCCCCCCTTTTTCAGTTTTTTCGTCTCCCGATAAACGGTTCTCGAAACCTTTCTCACTTCATCCCAAAGAACCTAAAGGATCTCTTTACGTCTTTGAAAACCCTCTTTATAACTTACCAGTTTACTCCCCTAGAATATCTATGGTTGTTGTCAAAGGAGGAGGAGGGGGCAATCAAGGGCCACCTCCACCCCCTAGAATTTTTGCCAAAGTAGCTACCAGATACGCTCCTTTGGTCCTCCCAGTGCCCCTTCATGATTTACCTAAAAACTACATGAAAAACATACCTAATTTTACGGGCGAAGGAGACCTAACCGCAACCGAACATATAAATTTATTTGATCAATTTGTAGATATTATCGGTCTTGAGCACGAAGACGTGTATTCACGGTTGTTTGTTCAAACCTTCAAAGGATAGGTGAGAACCTAGTTTTGAGGTTTGACCAGAGGTTCGATAGGATCCTATGATGAGTTAGAAAACTCTTTTCTTAGACAATGGGGTGAGAGAAAGGATCACCTATATTACTTAACTGAGTTTGGATCTTTAAGGAAGAAAAATTTGGAAACTATTATTGAATTCATTCAAAGATTTAATAAATTATATAAAAAGATCCCAATTGAAGTTAAACCTTCCCAACCTGTAACCAAGGTAACTTTTGCAGGAGCTTTCGAACCCGATTCTGCACTATTATTGAGAGAAAGGAGAGTTGTCAAACTTACCTGAATGCAAGATGATGTCGTAGAGATTAAGTCAAATATGATGGCTTTTGGAAAATTAAAAGTGAAGGTGGAAACAGAAAACAAAGAGACTAAACGATTTAGGGAACAAGCAGGACCTTTCGGAGTTGGGAGGTCCACAGACGATAAGATGGATGATATGGCAAAGATAATCAAAGAACTATCAAATAAAATTTCAAAGATGGAACTAGATCAATCTAAAGAAGATCAGTTCGTTAGGAAAGAATTTAGGAGGAACCCTAATCCTCAAATACAACAAAGACAGATTAAAAGTGAAGATCAAAAAGTTCAAACTCCTTTGAAAAATGAAAATTTTTATAGGAGGAAATGACATGCAAGAATTTGAGGATTTAGAAGACGATATGAATAATCTCAGTGATGATTGTCAGCAAACTCATTTGACTAGACAAGATTATGAGAGGTCTTTAAATATGGAACACCAGCCTAATGAGGAGGGAAACATAAATAACACAGAATATTTTGCTTTCTAGGGGATCGTCGATACTATAATGGTCGAGCTCCAACATAAGTATAATCTAATGTCTAAAATTAAAAACGTAGCAACTACCCAACCAAAGAAAATCCTACCGAGAGGCGAAGTATATGAGCCAGCTCAAAAAGAGACTGAAATACAAAACACCCAAATAAAAGGAGTTGAGATCCAAACAGGGAAAACTAAGACAGCTGAAACACAGACAACAGAAAAAAAACAGTCGAAAATAAGCAATTCAAACCAATAAATCAAAAAAAAAGGAGATCGAAGTCCTAATAAGAGAAACCAATAAGATTATAGGAGGTTTCGGCATAGAAAATGAGATTAACAAAATCAAGAAACCGATACCTTTGGTTGAACTGGCAAAGAACCATGTTTACCGAAAAAAAATCACCAAAATGATAAATTTTTCAGATGTGGAAAGTGAGGCTGACATTATAAATTTGGATGATGATAAGCCTAATATAATTTTTGGTCTGCATTTCGAAGGTGCCAGAGATATTATCGCTCCTTTCTACATTACACTAAACGTGCATGATCGTCTGCTACATAATTGCATGATAGATTTTGGAGCCTCACATAACATGATGCCCAAGGCTATTATGGATAGACTTGGTCTCGAAATTACCAGGCCATACGAAGACCTGTATTCATTTGATTCGAGAAAAATTAAATGCATGGGCATGATCAAAGACTTAGTGGTAAATCTTGCACAGATTCCAGTAAAAAGTGTTCTGATGGATGTAGTTATTGTTGATATACCTCTGAAATATGGTTTTTTGTTATCCAGGTCTTGGGGTACTAAGCTTGGAGGATCCCTTCAGCTGGAAAAGACCTACGCCACGATTCCCATCTTCGGTGGGCAGTTCACCCGCTTATACCGAGAAACACGGTTGGCATATACAATAAGTGATCCGCATAATCCTAATAATTGCCCTTTTTATGTCGTTGATCAAGATCTAGGAAATTGTGTTTTGTCAATTGATGATGATGTGGATGAATGTACAGAAGAAATTTGTACAGAGAAAAATAAAACAGAAAAAATAAATGAAAGTGTATATAGTACTAGAATTTGGAAAATGTATTTCGATGGTGCTTCGTCATGTGAAGGAGCAGGTGGAGGATTACTTTTTGCAGCACCTAGAGATGAGTTTATTATTCCTTTCTCTTACAGACTACAGTGGGACATAGATTACATGAATAATGTATGTGAGTATGAAGCCCTGGTCTTGGGATTAGAAGCTACCAGGAAGTTGAACATAAAAAACTTGGAAGTATATGGAGACG
>JZKD02S0276648.1:293269-319530 GCA_000966675.3 Picea glauca | reverse complement strand
AAACCACAATGAACTCTCTCAATGGAAAATTAGAAAATGCCAAGACAAGAATGAGAGAGGGTGCCCTCTTTTTTCCTTCTTTATTCATTTGTTGATTCTTTTGTGACATTTTTACGTTTTACTCAATTTAATTACTTTTCGTATTCCTCCTAAGTCACTTTTGGTGCTTTTTCCATTTAACCCCTTTTAATTAACTAATTCCATTTTTGTTAGGCACTTTTCCCATTAGGCTACTTCATCCATGTCCCATGATCACTCAAAAGGGGACATGACAGTCATACCTTCTCGAGATTGCTTGTCCCCAAGAAATTGCAGATTTGGGTGCTGCAAAAGTTGTTCACTCTCCCAAGTGGAATATTATGCACACAACTCTCTCCATCTGACTAGATATTCTCTTATTACCCTATTCCGAAGATTCCTCTCTCGAACCTCCAATAATTCCTCATGAACTAGTATTAGCTACCCCTCCTCATCCAATGGAGGTAATTCTGGTGAAGTAGTGATGTGTTGTCCCAATTCCTTTTTGAGACACGAGATGTGAAACAGGTTATGTATCTTACTCCCTTCTGGAAGCTCCAGCTCATAAGTCACTTCACCAAATCTCTTGGTCACCCTATAAGGCCCATAAAATGGTGGCTTAAGTTTCTTTGTACCACTCTTCTTAAGATAAGACTATCTATATGGATTTAGCATGAGAAACACCAAGTCCCCTCCCTTGAATGTGCACTGGACCCTATGCCTATCTGCATATATATTTTGTTGGCTCTGGGCCATATGTAGGTTATCCTTAAGATCCTTAAGAATGTATTTGCTCTCATGAATCCAATATTTGGCCTTAGAAACCCTATTATCCCCAAACTCCTATTCTATAAAGGATGGATCATAATATCCATATAATTCTCTAAATGGTGACATCCCAATGGAAATATGATAAGTGGTGTTATAACAATGTTTTCCCAAGTGCAACCTCTTAACCCATGCCTTCTTCTACCTGATAACATAGTTACAAAAATACCCCTCTAGCCATTTGTTCACTATATATATTTGTCCATTTGTCTATGGGTGGTAAATTTTACTAGGATTCAACTCTGTGCCTGTTATCCTGAACAAATCCTACCAAAAAGCACTCAGAAATTGGTTGTCCCTGTCACTAACAATTATTTTCAACAACCTATGAATTCTGAATATATCCCTGAAGAACAAATCTACTACATGTGATACCTTGTACTTTGAGGATATGGAAAATAAATGAGCTAACTTGGTCAAATTATTTACCACCACATAAATGTAATCTTTTCCCTATGTCTTTCGCAACCCTATTATAAAGTCCATGGATATGCTCTCCCATTTCTACTCTGGAATGGGCAGTGGACGAAGTAATCCTACAGGGTGGGTCTTCTCTGGCTTGCTCTACTCACAAGTAACACACTCCCACACATGTCGTAATACATCATATTTGAGTCCCTTCCATGAGAACCTCTCTCTGATTTTCCTGTATGTTTTGAAATATCCTGGATTCCCATCTAAAGGTGTTTCATGCACGACTTTCATAATTTTCTCTAATGTGGACTCTAGAACCAAGTATATGCAGTATTTGTAGTAGATTATATCATCTAGCACCTTGTACCTATAATCCCTCATAGTACTATCCATCACCTCATAAGTCAATTTTATCTTGGAATACTCCACCAAGAGCTCATATTTCCAATCCGTAGACATCTCTGATAATGAGAACATTTATGGTCTCCTAGATAGATCATCAAAAAATACATCCTTCTTTCCTTTGACATACTCAATATCAAAGTCATAGGCCTGTATTTTACTGACCCATTTCTGCTTCCTTTTGTTAAGATCCTTTTCCCCCAAGAAATTCCTCAAACTATTATGATTGGTCTTGACCACAAACTTCCCACCTACTAGGTATTGCCTAAATTTTTCCAATGCATGCATAACGACGAGCATTTCATTTTCATAGATGGGATAAAGTCTCTTTTTGGTGGATAGATTCCTTCTCTTGTATGCACTAGGATTCTTCTGCTGCATCAAAACCACTACTATTCCCACACCAGATGCTTCACACTTTAACACAAAGGGTTGAGTAAAGTCAGGAAGCGTCAAAATGGGGCAAGAAATCATCACTTCCTTCATTTGATCAAAGGTCTTATGGGCCTCTTCTGCCCAAAAAAAATCCCCTTTTTTTGTGATATCTGTAAGAGGGGTGGTCAATTGAGAGAATCTTGACACAAAATTCCTGTAGCAACAATAGATCCCAAGGAACCCTCGCAAGTGTGTGATGTTCTTGGGTGGTGCCCAATCTAGAATAGCTTGTATCTTCTCTCTATGAAGTTGCACTCCCAGTGCACTGACCACATTCCCCAAGTAGAGAATATTTGTCATACCAAATTTTCACTTAGATTCCTTGGCATATACTGACTCCTCCTCCATAATTCTCAGAATCTCCTCCAAGTGCGTCAAGTGCTCCTCCCAGTTCCTACTATATATTAGGAAATCGTCGAAAAATACCAATAGGAACTTCCATAACTCCTTCCTGAATATATGATTCATGCATGAATGAAAAGTAGCAGGTGCGTTGTTCAATCTGAAAGGCATGACCAAGAACAGATAGTGCCCATAATAGCACCTAAATGAGGTTTTATGAATGTCCTCCTCACGGACTTTGATCTGATGATATCTGGACCGAAGATCAATCTTCGAAAAATACATATTCTCTCCATGCAGCTCATTGATCCTAGGTGTAGCGTACCTTTTTTTATTGTATTTTTATTGAAGGCATGGTAATCATCACACATCCGCATTGTCCCATCCTTATTATTAACCAAGACCATCGAAGAATCAAAAGGACTAGAATTGGGTATTATGTGCCCCATGTCAAGCAACTCCTTGATTGATTTCTCGATCTCATCTTTGAACTTCTTGGGATGCATGTATGGGGTGGTGATCATTGGTTTGCCCCCCTCCTCAATTTATATGGTGTGATAAAAACCTATGTTAGGGGGTATCCCTAGAGGTATCTTCGCAAATACCTTGTCATGTCTTCTCAATAAATATTGAATGTCTGCATGATAGTGCTTTCTTCCCTCATCGTCTGTCTGGGATGTAATAAAGCATTGTGTTGCATACGCTACATCTCTATGTATGAATATGGCTTCCATCCTTTTGTTTGATACCAATGTAGGAGAATGATTCACCATGCCTCATAGAACAACCCATTTCCATCCTAGTGTGAATAACTTCATGGTCATATGTTTGTAGTTTTTGATAATGTCCCCCAATGTCTGAAGCCACTAAACTCCCAACACTACATCTGAATCTGCCACATCTACCACATAAAAATTGTCTATTAAGGTTTAGTTACCAATTGTTAAGTCCAATGTAGGAATTTTCGTTATGAAAGACACATTAAATATGTTGACCACTACTATGATACCATCAATGTCCTTTGTAGCTACCCGGTTCTACTAGACACCCAAGTTGCATCGATAAAATTTTGGTTTTCCCCACCATCAATCAAGGCAGTGACTCCTTGTCCCCTTATGACTCCTATAACTATGAAGGTGTTTAATCTTAGAGTACTTGATAATGTGGATATAAAAACCTCCTTATTCTCCTCATGAGGCTTCTCCTCTGTCTCCTCCTTCTTCTCTTTTCCCTACTCCGGAGAAAACTCCTACTCCTCCTCATCCTCATTAGAATCTGAATGTACATCAATATAATGGGATTGAACCTTACATCTATGTCCTAGTACCCATGGATATTTGTAGTGGAAACAAAGGTTCTTTCTCCTTAGCTCATTTTTTGTTTCCTCATCCAAATTTTCCTTACCCGTACCTTCTTTCCCAGGGGGCTTCTTGTCCTTTCTTTTTTGTGGAATAAAGAGTTTGGAAAAATGTTTGGTTTTAGGGACTGCACCCTCCATGTCCCTTGTCCTGACAATAGCATCTTCCAAGGTCTCAGGATTGAAATCCTTTAACCAACCATGAAGTAGCTCCAACAACCCATTAATGAAGAACATCACAAGCCTCTTCTCAGA
Source organism: Picea glauca (assembly GCA_000966675.3). NCBI lineage: Eukaryota > Viridiplantae > Streptophyta > Pinopsida > Pinales > Pinaceae > Picea > Picea glauca. Next base: position 315,479 of record JZKD02S0276648.1, on the reverse strand, counting down.
TATGTCTAACACCATCATTGCTATCTTTTGAAAATCTATGATGTAAGCATCTGATGATCATTATTGTTTGAGTTTTGCTAAATATATGAAATACATCTCTTGGTTCTTTTTATCAAACTACTCCATCAACTTCTAAGTGAAATCCAAATATGAAATGATATTAGAGTTCCCTAGAGTAATGAACCCATGATACCACCATTCATGTGCCTTTCCATCAAGATGCATGGTAGAAAATTTAATCACCTCAACTTTTTTCATGGGGTTTAGATGAAAATAGGTGTCAAGTTTTTGTACCCATGCTCATGCAATTCTCTTGCTATATCCATGAAATGTGGGAATGGATAAATTTCCCAACTTCCGTGAGAGGTCTTTGTTTTATTGTCCCCTTTGGTCCTTGGGTCTATTACTATATTTAATGGAGAAAAAATACTAAAGTGACATAGAAGATTGAAAATCCTCCCTCAAGTCCTAATACTCTACATAATAATCCTGGAAAGTCTCACCATGCACATGTTTCCCCTGGTTCACTGTCTATTGGTTTTCCAAGAATTGAGGCATTAGTGGTCTAGGGACCGTTCAACTAGTTGTCTTTGGTCTAACCTATGTAGGAACCCTGTCCTGGTTTGTTATAGGGATATCATGATGGCTCTCCTCACCACTTATTCCATTGTTCACATTTGAACCCATGCACCAGAGCTTCTTCCATGGTTATGAGATTCAATTAATTGAGTCATGAGTTGGGATAACTCATGCTTCCCACTAGCTATGTTATCCAATATTTGAAGGGATTTATCCTCATTTGGGTCTCCCATATTTTTCTCTAGGTTGATTCTCACCCATCTCCTCCTCTCCTTCATCAAAAATTTTTTCTTCCCTTCGATTTATTCTACTCCTGTAGGTCATATACATATCGTTTTCTCTACTCATGAACTACAAACCCCCCCTCATGCTGGAAGGAAGAGGGCTCTAATACCACTGTAATATCCCTTGCTAAATTTTTCTTGTGTTTTATGCTTGATTATGTGTTTCAAATTAAAAAAATTATTTGAATACAATACTTGCATAACAAGATAGAAGAATTATGATTTTTTTCTATAATATTCCAATGAAACTCCCCACAAGAAACTGTAACACTGTTGTATTTATTAATCTATATGGAAACAATACACAATAAAATATTTAGAACAATGAACAATAGTAATAAAGAACTTGGGATATCCTTGTTGTTGATTGTTCTTCACATACAATGATAAATGTAATTCACAAAGGAAGTGTGTATAGAGCTTCTCCCCTCTTTGTCAACACATATGTGGCTATTGTGGGAGATACATGTTTGCAAGATGAGGACATGCTCTCAGAATTTTTTATGCATAGTACCAATGACCAAACTTTATTTAGATGACAAATATGAGCTACCGACAAGTTTGAAATGGACAGTGAGTAAAGGAAACTTGGTCCAGACTGAAATTTATGTCCAACATATTAATCGTCCTCTTCCCAGATTAGAATTGACCTCTAATAGGGATGTAAGTTTATCTATAATAGAGAATATAACCCAGATTCACATAGAATTGACCCTCTTCACCCAAATCTTCTTCCTTCTGATAAAAATCGGTCTTTTCTCAAATAAGGTGCCCACAAATGCTAGCTCGATTTTCCCCACAAGAAACTCGACCTTTGAAGCTAATAAATTTGACCCGTCAAGGGAAAAAGTTTTCTATATGAAAGGAATGGCCTAACCAGTATACAAAATATCCACACAAAGTATATGATCCATAAAAATGGAGAAATCATACCTCTCAAGCTAGTCGACCCTGTTGTTCCAATAACTCAACCACCTATTCTAAATTTAACCAAATATATATGATTAAAAAATCAGTCATTGAAGTTGAAATTTCTAACAGTGAAATCAGTGAATAAATATTAAGTAATCTCTTCCCACAATGGACTAGCTAGGGTGGATTTGTCACACCGCCGAAACCAATCTCAGAATTTTTCCATAAGGGTTTTCATCCCAAGAGTGCCAAAACCAAAATGACCTCTCTCAATGGAAAATTAGAAAATACCAAGACGAGAATGAGAGAGGGTGCCCTCTTTTTTCCTTTTTATTCATTTCTTGACTCTTTTGCGACTTTTTTACCTTTTAATTAATTTAAGTGACTTTTCATATTCCTCCCAAGTAACGTTTGGCACTTTTTTCCACTTTCCCCTTTTAATTATCTAATGTCATTTTTGTTAGGCAATATTCCCCTTGGGACATTAAATAATTAGTTAATTCCATTTTTTAATGACTATAGCCTATGAGAATCACTTAGACTACTTCATCCATGTCCCATGATCACTTAGAAGGGGACAAGAAATTGGGGTTCAACGATATTTGTGGGAAATATTGGCTTTCCAAGAGAAATCATCAATGGTTGATGGTCGATGATCGGGGTTCAGGGAGATTCACGAATAAGTTTGGCTTTCCAAAGAGAATTGTCGATCGTCGATGTAGAGTTGGAAATGAACAGTCTAGATTGCTTCAAGTCGGATATCGATGGTGGAGATTCATTTGTGGTCCCGGGGAAGGTTCAATGGATCAATGATTGATATTTCACCCAAATTGAGATTGATGGTGTAGATTACAAGGATGTTATAATAGTAAAACAGTCAAATTTCTATGAAATGTTCATATTTTTTAAGGTCTTAAACTTGTGGGGTAATTTTGAGGTCTTAAATGATGTTTTTAGGAAATAAAAATCCATGAAACTAGAGTGTCTTTGTAGCTTAAATAAAATAACTCAGAGAGAGATTTCCAACAAGCTACTATGGACGCAAGATAGAGATTGTATGAGAAAGTTACAGTTGAAACAATTAAGGTAAAATTTCAACAATAGTTTACTTTCAGAAGGCATAAATCCTTGCTTATAAGTTCGTTTGGGGATCAATATCAGTCTATGGGAAGCTTATGAACCATAGAAGATAGCCATGGAGCCAGATTTTGAATCTGGGTATGTGAAAATGTGTAGGAAAATAAATAAGACAGTTGTGGCATACAATGATAAAATGGGAAAATAATTTAAACTTCTATGGACCATAACTTTTAGCTCACAACTTAGAGCCCAAAATTTTGAATTGGGCACTAAAAGTTTTCAGAAATTAACAAAGTGATTGATGTAGTAGTAAAAACGTAACAATGAGTGAAAAATGCAACTTGATAAGGTTGTAACTTTTCTCTAGGAACTCATAATGAGGCATGAGTATAGACGAAAGAGATCTGTTTAAGAGAAGAATGTGTCTAAGGAATCATATTTTGACTTAGTGCATTTTGCTCTTCATAAATTGAGATGAAGAATAAATTGTATTCTAATTGATGAAATGTTTAATCTTATGCATGTTCTAACAATAATTATTACACGCACATTTATTATAGAATTAGTGGTACAAGAGAATAACTTTGGTTCTTATATGAGGACTGAAGTTATGGAATATTCCTAGGGATATTACAAGTAAGGAAGGAGATTATAGGTCTAGATTTCAGCATGGGAAATGTTAAGACAAAGTCTAATGGAAGAAGAGGGAGTCATGATATTGTAACTATGATAATCCTGCATAGAGAAGTCCAGAGCTAGAGGGACGATAATGAAAGTATTATGAAGGCTTAAGAATAGATACTTTAGAGTTTGAATATGTTGCATAAACAAGTTAACAAAGACTCTATCACCAAGGAAGTATCTTTCTCTAGAGAAGTGACAACATCCATATCCCATAATAGAAGGGATTATCATGGGAATGATAGGAAGTCAAGAAGCATGAGTAGGTGCCATCATTCTCTAAGAAAATCCACCAGAAGAACTCATGCAAGTTCAAGTCCAGGGAGTATCCCAAGTGTGTATCCTATTAGGAGACAGAGAAGAAGGCCCGAGGAATACATGTTACAAGGTGAAATCAAGAAAATCAAGCCACCAATGTTTTTTTAGAATATTGTCCTTGTTTCACCATAGACAATGCTACACCATCGTCACCCAACCATAGGCACAAATCCCCCTAAGCACCTGAACCTTTTCTAGATAGAATTATTATGGGAAGCCACACTAGAACCAATAGATAAACCAAGAGAGTGCACCTTCTCCAAGGTAGCGCACAAGTAAGAGTACCAAAAAAAGGATGAAAAAGAGTGTGTTGCACCATTGCATCTGCTGCTTCTCCTCTTCCAGACTTATGCACTACTTCGGTTGTTATTTCACTTCTAATATATGCGCATCAACTAAGTGAGTGTGTGTTTTTCCAAATGAGCTAAAGATCCTTCTATTTATACTAATTCATCTAGGTGAAAAGGTGTCTCTTCAAGTAGGGTTGACCTATCCTTTTCTACATATATTACTTCAATATTACTTATTCTGTTGATTCAACTTGTCTTCCAGGGTTTTCACACATCTGTCTAGGTTTTCTCTTGCTTCTGTAATATTCTATTCTAGTCAAAGTTTTATCCATGGAGGTTGATACCTCCCGTAGCTACCAAAACATCAACACTCCCTCTTAGCTAGGGAGGTATTTAACCATGATGTTCACTTATGTTATTCATAACTTTTCTCACTATGCCATGATCCTCTCTTCATGGTTATGTAAACCATGCTACTAGTAGCATCATTATGTCACACATGGATACACCCATGTGGACCTGTCAATCTTGTCTAGGGGCCACAACCCACTGGAGAAAACTAGATCTACACCTCATAGTGTGTGTCACCATCATCATCATAGGCTACACTCGCATGATGAGCTCACCCATGGCTACACCCATGTCATCAATATCATCATTACTATCATTGTTATCCATCCATATCACATGGCATGGGAAATACCTACATGGTCTTGCAGATAGGTAGTGTTGAAACATATATTAAATTTTTGTTTATCCCTAAGACCTAAACTTTCCTTTTTCAGGTTTCGTCTTTTCATAAAGCACAAGTCTCATTATCATTCCCAAATGCACGGTACCGATTTCCCAAAAAACTCAATCATTTGAATAATAAAAGGCAAAAAAAACCTAAAAGTATTATAAGAATCCCGACACATTCTCTATAAAATTATTTTAATCATGATAAGCTTTAAAACTAATGGATTTAAGGTTGACTTTAAAGAGTTTTCAGGATTTGGGGTTTGCTGAAAACTTATTTTTCAATACAATTGAATCGCGAAGTCCCGATCCCCGATTTCCCGAAATAAAGAAAGTTAGTTAAAATGCTAATTAATTAATTCTCTAATATAAAAGGTTAAGGGTTAAGATAATCATTTCGCAATTTCGGGATTCACTGTTCAGTGATAACACATCTCTTGTCATAATGATTCCCGAAATCCTGAATCACAAAACCCTGATCCATAATTTTTGTTAAATCAAACTAACTCTGTTTTGTCCTTAATCATGATTAGTTAGTTAATTAAGATGATTTTAAGTCCTATCTTTAAAAACACGTCATGATTTCGCTACTTCAGAAATCGGGATTCGTCAATGACATACTTCGTGTCAACATAATCCCCGAAATCTTGAAACGCTTAATATCAATTAATTACTTCGCTAAAACATTCAAGTCTTAATTAACACGTTGTGATTTCACGATTTCAGAGATCGGATTTCATTGATGACATACTTCTCAACAACATAATCCCCGAAATCCCAAAAAAAGAAATCTTCAGTCTTAATCCATGATTAGCACAAATTAACCTTTTTCCAAATTAGGATTAATGATAATCATTCTTTTAAGGTTTCGTTCATGTTTCAGTTTCTGATTGAGTAAAATGTCTTGAGTTTTCTTTAAAAATCCAAAGGCGCTAAAATACGACCATTTAAATAATGAATCATTGGCGATACATGGTACTAATGTGTATCTCAATAAAATATCTTCTGCATTAAATGCCTTGAATTCTTGTCAGCAGTGTCAATCCCATCACTTTTAAATGAATTAAAAGAGCATTTGAATGTCTATGTTTTCATTTTATCAAGCACAAGAAACACTCAGCTGAGCTCATTCATTCATTTTCTGTGACAGGTTTTCCATTTAACGTAAATTCATGGCACCAAAAAAGGCACTGAAGAAGAGTGAAGACACACAGGAAGGAGATATCATCTCCGACACCACGCCACACGCTATAGACTCCATTAAATCCTGGACTCAAATCTCTGAATTTTTGGAATGTGAACTCAAGAATGCTCATCCCGATTCTGAGAATCACTATCGGGACATAGCTGAATCAGAGCTTCATAAGATCGTTACGCGCCCTCGTCTCGTGGCATACAATGATATGATCAGTTGGGCCCTGGAAAAGGTTGATATCTGGACGCAGAGAATCTTAAACGATCAAGGAGTTATCGTCAGCTCATTCAGGCCAGAACACATACAAGTAATGTATAAACTCTCGCCAAATCCTAAACATACTTTTAATGCTGAATTTTTAGCAGAGTTTCAGAGGAAAGAATGCACTGAGGTAGACCGGACCTATCATGATATGATTAGAGAATGGTGGCGGTGTCCATCAAAATTTAGAGCCGATACCCATGGGGTTTATGCTACAACATCCTAGAATGAATACATGGTCTACGTAGCCATTATGCTATGTAGACTTTTCGGGAGAAAAGATCCCTGCCATTTTCATGCAGATTGGGTACCCTTTTTAGAAGAACCTTCAGAAGGGTATGCTTTTAACTGGAATAATATTTTGTCGGATAACCTAACACAGGAAATCTCAAGCTACAAAGCTGCAAAATCAAAGGGACAACCAGTAGCCTTTTACATGTCAGCATACATTATGGATGCAATCTTCTATGCGACTCCTTTTCCCTTAATGAATTAGAGCTGGAACATTACCTGTCCAGAACCCATTCATGAATATCATTCTACCCTTTGGGAAGAAAATGCTAAGGACGCATTTTATGAAGTTTGTCATTTTGTTATAATTCCGATGCATAAAAGAAAATTTGGATGTGAACCCCCTTGCATTTTTGATACAGTCACAGAAAATCTTAAAGCAATTGCCGACTGGTTTATTGACGAGAATTTCTCCTACATTAGGGTTTACAATTTTTCTATCCCCCCTCATGCACTCCCTAAATTCCTACCAGACGGATTGGTGTGCGGGGAGGTAGCCCACCAGATAGTAAAGGGAAGCATTGGGTTAGAACTAAAAGCAACTCATAAGAAGTCATGGCCAACTTTCCCTGTACATATTGGGAAATTTTCATTACTGAATCTAGGCCATTCTAAAGTAGAGGCTGAATCATTAGAAGAAGTAAAATTGGTAGATATTGAGCACATAAAGCATGACCCCTATCAAGTAATAAGCAGGCATGTGATGCATTGTAATCTAAAATCCTATGAGCATGAAACATCTGTCTATGACGATGTATTCAAGGATGTTAAATCCTATGAAGAAGTATTGAGCAGAGTACAGGCCATGCCACCTAACTCACAGATCGGTTTCGCATCATTCCAGAGCCATAGGCGAAGTTGTCTACCCAAGAGTTTGCAGGTTTCGACCCCACCTCCAGAGTAGGAAGGGCCTCCCCCAGGATTTGAAACAAATATACAGGACAAATAAAATAATAAAGGCAATATGAAGGAGACTGGAATACCTTCCCAGGACACAGAAATTTCCCAGACAAAAGAATCAGAGGCAAGAAAGGGAAAGGATCTAGAAACACCCCCAGAAATCACTAAGGATGTTCCAGAAAAGACAGGAGGAACAACATCGACAGAGCTTGGAAGTCCCATTACTTCCTTGACCCCATTGCAGTCAACTTATGGAAACCCCCACAAAGGAAATTTGTATGTCAGTGATCTAGAGCCAATTTCAAGGGATGAGATCCCTTCATCAGATTATTTTTTCAGTAAAAAGAGAAGAGCAATCTTGAAACAGGAAATCCATCAAAGAGGAGATGGGATGATTAAAAAACATAGGGTCATTATAGATGGAAAGAAACTTAAAGATGGAGAATTTTCTACAGAGTTAGCAAGCACGATGGGAGCTATAGCATCGACAAATATATATTCTGTTGGTAGTTTGACAACCATGTTGGAACAAAAAGACCAAATGATAGCTCAGCTACAGGGTAAATTGAATGAAACTAAAAGAAATATCAGTTGGGGAATTAAAAAGGGTCTAGAACAAGCTAGACTAAAAGATATTCAAGAAATTCAGAAAATGAAAACAAGCTTATAAGAGGAAAAGCAGATAATACAGGTCACTCAGGCACAGGTCCTAAAGCAGGAAGAAGAAAATAAACAATTACAAGAAAAAATTAGTTCTATTACAAATCAAGTGGTAGAACTTGAAATTTTCCAGGCTCAAGCATTAGGAATACATTTGAAAATAGAAGAGGAACAACAAAAAGTGTTTTTAAATATGGAAGTGATCCAAAATTACTTTCAGGAAACAAATAAATCCATGGATAATGTTCTCCAAAAGGAAAGAGAAGTGAAAGCGGCCATAATGACTTTCCAAAAAGAACTAGCCCTTTCAACAAAGGAAGAAGTCAGAAAGATTCAGAAATTATCCATTTCAGAACAGGTTAAAGAAGATGTAATACTTAAAGTGTGGGAAGCAGACCTGGCCGAAAATAAAATAATAACCAGAGATGTCAATGATGATTGTCAAGGGATTTTTGATCTCTTAGAAAATACGTCATTAAATATTGGAAAAAATGACTGTCCTCGGTTATTAAGTGAGATTAACATTGTCAAGCACCAGCTAAGGTTCAAGGAATATTTGGAGGAAATGAAGATGGAGATCCCGAAAATTAAGGTAATCAATATCTCTGAAATCGACAAGTGGGTGGTGATACCGAATTTAAAATTGCAAACTATTAAGTTCACAGTGAAGATGATAGAAGATCGCTTGCCCGAATTACAGAAAAGGTTCTTCATATTTGAGGCAAAAGAGATACCAGAATCTCCTAGAGTTTTAGTGAAGTTTTTGGGAAAATGCATTCACTATCTTAAGGTAGAAGAAGGAAGTTCGTCAGCACAAACATAAAAGTACTCTTTTAAAAATTTTCATTATTAGAAATTAGAAAAGAAATGTAAATGGTTTGACATGATTCATCCATGTAACCGTAGTCTTAGGAAGTTGGTTAATCACCAACGGGAAAATATTTGATGATGATGTATAAATACATTTTGAGGAGACTGAGAAAAGGGGACTTTTGGTTTTTTTTGGAGAGAGTTGATTGTGTTAAAAAATTTCCAATCCACTGTGATATATGATACAGATGAGATTTTGAATCCTGCAAACTTGTAGCTATGTGTTCTTTAACTTTGTTTACCATATTTTTCTATGTTTCCCTTTCAATGTTTTTCTAATGAATGATAAATTTGAAGTTTATTTTATATATCTTTCATTGTTTATATTGATTTGGTTATCAAGTTGTTTACAGTTTTTCCTCTGAAATTGCTATCAGTAATTTTAAGACCTATGGATCATTTGAACCATGATATTTAAAACTTCATTAGAAACCTCGTTTTCTTCTTTATTTCTTGTTACAATATGAGATTCTTTCGTGATTAAAGCCTCATATTTTTCAGTAATATTTCTTTGTTATTTTACAATTCTCAAATTGTTGCAAGTCCAGGAAACGGCCTCAACTATATTTATGTTATTATTTTGAATTTCAAAACTATTTTTCATATTCTCATCTTTTAAAAAAAAACCGAAGCAACAATTTATCGAATTCTTTCACAACTAAATAAAATCTTATTCTCCATGACTATCCCAAATAGCAGACAACCCAACATTGAACCCGGTCTTCAAAATCAAACTAGTATTGCTTAAACCTATTTAATACTATCCTACAAACAACAACTAACCGAACTGAATTAGAACGTTCATGGGATGCTATTGAGAGAGATATTAGCATCCAAGAACAACGAGAAGATATACAGAGACAATCGAGAAACTAATTCTACTTTATCCTTCCTTTTCGATCCTTATCCTTTAATTATATTTACCTTTACGGATGCCTTGATGGTATACTTTACAACCTTAAAGTATAAACTCAGGAACATCATCTTTTTGGCGCTGTTGCCGGGGATCGAAGAAACGAATCTTTTCCTTGGGAAGAACGACATTGACATTTTCTGTCTTTGATTGTGAACAAGGATAGAAAACCTTCTAAGGCTACTTTTATTTTTCACTTGGTGACTCCACAATAAGTAAACTGTCTATTAGCCAAAAGAACACTAGAAAGAACCTAGAAAACAAGCAAACCTCGCTAGTCTTTGATCCAAAAAAGATTTTAAAATCACGAAGATCACTTAGACAAGTATTTTTACCCATACATACTATTTGTCAACTGAACTTTACGCAGTTGAACGTTTCAGAAACACTTGAAAGACCTGTCTCGCTTCCCCTCTCATACGATATGTTCTCTTTTCTTGAGGTTTACTCCCTTGATTTCCATGAATCTTCTCCTCATACTTTCTGAGCTTCGGCCTCAAATCTACCCATGGTTGCACAAGGAGGTGCTGGAGCTGGAGGTGGTGCCCCTGGAGGACCAATTGGTGGTCAAGTACCGCTCCCTAGAATCTTCGCTAAAGTAGCTGCTAGATATGCCCCCCTTGTCCTCCTAGTTCCCCTACATGATCTCCCCGACAATTATATGAAAAGTCTTCCGAAATTTACAGGGGAAGGGGATTTGACCACCCAAGAACATATAAACTTCTTTGACCAATTTGTTGACATCCTCGGAATAGAACATGAATATGTCTATTCTAGACTCCTCATTCATACTTTCGAAGGACAGGTGAGGACCTAGTTCCGATCCTTAGCAGTCGGATCTCTAAGATCTTACGAGGAACTTGAAAGCGCTTTTATTAGACAATGGGGAGAGAGGAAGGACCACCTCTACTACCTGACTGAATTTGGAGCCCTTAGAAAGAAAAACTCATAATCGGTTCTAGAATTCACACAAAGGTTCAACAAGTTGTATAATAAAATCCCGATTGAGGTCAAACCTTCACAACCCACAACAAAGGTGACTTTTGTTGGCGCTTTTGATCCCGATTTCGCCTTATTATTGAGGGAAAGGAGATCAACAGATCTCATGAAAATGCAGGATGATGGCATCAGGGAAACTAAAAGAAAAAATAGAAACTGGGAACAAAGAAAATAGGAAATTCAAAGAGCAAGGTGGACCCTCAGGATCGGAGAAATCCTCGGGAGATAAGATAGACGAAATGACTAGGGTAATTAGAGAAATTTCAAATAAGATCTCAAAAATGGAACTAGAGAAATCGAAAAGAGATAATTTCCCCAAGAGATATTTTAGAAGGAATCCTGATCCTCAGGCCCCATAGAAAATAATTAAAAGTGAAGATAAAAAAATCCCAACCCCCTTCAAAAGTGAAAACTTCATTGGAGAGGAAGATCTAGAATATTTTGAAGAGATTGATGAGGATATTAATAATCTTGGTGACGATAATAAATCACCTTATTTATCGAGACAGGATTATGAAAAATCCTTAAATAAAGAAATTGCATCAGAAGACAATGTTAGCAACGACACGTCTGAAAATTTGTCCTATTAGGATATCGCGGATGATATTATAGCCGAACAATAGGAAAAATATAATTTAAGGCCTAGGAACAAAAGTATCCCAACTGTTCCAACAAAAAAGATTTTGCCAAGGGGCGAAACTGATGAGGTGACTCCAAAAGTTGATGACAAACAGATTGCAAAAAATCACACTGCTGACACTCAACCTGTTCAGTCGAAGGTTGTAGGAACACTCGCTATGAAAACATAGCCTCCTGTAAATGAAAACAAGTCCGCACCACAAAGAAAAGATGAAAAGAAAGGAATGGAGGCCCCAAACATAGAAAATGACAAGGCCTTGGGAAATTTTAGTCTGGAAAATGAAATAAATAAAATCAAAATTCCTATTCCCCTTGTTGAATTAGCTAAAAATCCAATATATAGAAAACAAATTGCCAAAATGATTATCTTTTCCGAAGAGGAAAGCCAGGCCGATGTCATCAACTTAGAAGATGACAAGCCGAACACAGTCTTTGGTCCACATTTTGAAGGCGCAAGAGACACTGTGGCCCCCTTTTATATCACATTAACCTTGTTTGACCACTTAATCCATAACTACATGTTGGATTCTGGAGTTTCCCATAATGTGATGCCAAAGGAAATTATGGAGAAACTCAGTCTCGAAATCACAAGGCCCTATGGTGACTTATATTCTTTTGATTCGAGGAAAGTCAAATGCATAGGTATGATTAAAGACCTAGTGGTAGGTTTGGCACAAATACCTGCTAAAAGCATTCTTATGGATGTAGTGGTCGCTGACATCCCTCCGAAGTATGGTATGCTATTATCTAGGTCATGGGGTGCTAAGCTTGGAGGATATCTCCAATGGGACATGACATACGCTACAATTCTAGTTTTCAGAGGACAATACACATTTTTATAGAGAGACTAGGTTGGCATTCACGGTAGGTGATCCACATAACCCAAATAATCATCTTGTTTATATTGCTGACCAAGACTTAGGAAATTGTATATTATCTATTGATGATGATTTTGAAGTAGATGTAAATGAAATTTGTATAGAGAAAAAAAATGAAAAAGAAGAAATAAAAAAAAAAATGTATATAGCACTGGTGTATGGAAAATGTATTTTGACGATGCCTCATCTTTCCTTGGAGCCAGAGCTGGAGCACTCCTTGTGGCTCCCGATGATCAATTCGTAATGCCCTTTTCATATAGGATTCAGTGGAATGTGGATTGTACAAATAATGTATGCGAGTATGAAGCTTTAGTGCTAGGATTAGAAGCCGCTAGGAGGATGAAAATAAAGAAACTCGAAGTCTTTGGTGACGCCGAGTTAATCATAAAACAAGTGTATCGTCAGTACCAAGCCAAGCATCCTAGGTTGAGGTCCTATAGGAATTGTGTCTGGGATTTGATCGAGAATTTCTTCTCCTCTGTGAATGTTCATTTCGTCCCAAGGTTTGAAAATCAACAAGCTAATGCTTTAGCCAAAGAATCATCAACTTTCACACCCCCTACCACTTTTAAATTAAAATATCACATACAAATGAGACATTGACCTTCAATACCAAATAACATACAACATTGGCAAGTCATTGATGATGATGAACAACTTCGAAATTTTTTAGAATCAATAGATGAATTTGCAGAAACGCATACTGATCAAGAAAATCAAAATGATCCCATTTGGATCATGTAGGAGGGGGAGGATTCTAAAGAGTTTCACGATAAAATTGTGAATCACCGAATGCTCGTTCTCAAGAACAACCAGATTCCCAAGGGCCTAATTCCCTTGGAAAGATTATTCAATCCAGATGATATGCCTTCAAAAACCACCCTACAGCCCCAACCTGAAGAGGTTGAGGACTGTGACATAGGAACTAAAGAAAACCCTCGGATGGTAAAACTATCCAAATATCTATCTACATAAACCAAAAATAAATACACGAAGTTGCTTAGAAAATACAAAGACGTTTTCGCATGGTCGTATGAAGAACTAAGAACCTATGACACCTCTGTGATTGAACATAAGATACCCCTGAAGCCTGGTGTCAAACCCTTTAAACAAAAACTTTGACAAATCAACCCCATTTTATTACCTGTTATCGAACAGGAAGTCAAAAAGCTCCTTGATGCAAAGATAATTGTACCACTGAGATATTCCGATTGGGTAGCAAACATGGTCCCAGTTAGGAAGAAAAACGAGGAAATTAGACTGTGTGTCGATTTCAGAAATCTTAACAAACCCTCTCTCAAAGATAATTACCCCCTACCTGAAATGGATCACGTATTAGAAAAAGTAGTAGGAGCTAATAGGATGTCGATGATTAACAGATTTTCAGGTTACAATCAAATTGCCGTCAGTGATCATGATAAAGAAAAAACATCCTTTACCACTCCTTGGGGGACATTTATGTATGATAAGATGTCATTTGGTTTAATGAATGCAGGTGCCACTTTTCAACGGGCAATGGATATCGCTTTCGTTGGAAAATGGGACAAATTTGCAGTTATCTATTTGGATGACCTAACTGTTTTTTCTAAATCGGACGAAGATCATCTAATACATCTCAAACAGACATTTGAGAAATGTCGCAGGTTTGGTATGTCCTTAAATCCTAAGAAGTCTCACTTCGCTATGCAAGAAGGCAAGCTTTTGAGCCATATTGAATCTCGAGATGGAATTAGAATTGACCCTAAAAGAGTTGAAGCTATAGATACAATAAGTATTCCTAGGAATGTGAAAGAAATTCAGTCATTCTTAGGAAAAATAATATTTTTGAGAAGATTTATTCCAAACTTTGTTGAAATCGTGAAATTGATCACAGATATGCTCAGGAAAAACAACGAAGTGAAATGGACAGCAGAAGCTAAAGCATCCTTTGCACGCATAAAAAAGGTTATAAGCGAGGCAACTATACTAGCGACCCCAAATTATCTCAAGGATTTCCTTATTTTCTCATTTTCCTCTGAACACACACTCGCCGCGGTACTCCTTCAGAAGAACGAAGAAGATTTCAAGCAATCGATAGCCTTCTTTAGAAAAAGTCTCCGAGATTCCGAACTCAGATATAATATAATGGAAAAACAAGCATATGCTATGGTAAAATCATTAATGGCTTTTAGAACCTATGTTTTACATTCTAAGGTGATTGCATATGTACCTACTAGATCCGTAAAAGATATTTTGGATCAGGTAGACAGTGATGGTAAAAGAGGACGATGGCTTGCCAAAATTCAAGAGTTCGACTTGGAAATAAAACCAACAAAATTAGTAAAGGGGCAAGGCTTAGCTAAACTCTTAGCTGAATCCAATTTCAGATCTCTCGAGATAAACAACTCTCAGGGAGAGGAAGAGTGGGTAGACGTGAATGAACTTGAGGATCAAATAGCCGAAATCTGAATTGAAGAGAAATTTGCTTCATCAAATTGGTACAAGGACATAGTATCCTACTTGTTGACATTGAAATGCCCAAGTGACTTGTCTCCATCTAAATCTATAATGTTAAAGCTACATGCGGTCAAATACTGTATTTCTGAAAAGCAATTATATTGGAAGGACCCGCTTGGCTACCTCTTGGTCTGTCTGGTCGAATCAGAAACAGAAAAGGTCATAGGCCAATTTCACGAAGGAGTGTGTGGAGGACACCACGCCTAGAGGGCTACCGCTTATAAGATCCTAAGGGCTGGTTATTATTGGCCCAAACTTTTCTCGGATGTCAATGCTAAGGTACGAGCTTGCATCCCTTGCCAATTTTTTGTAGGTAAACATAAACTCCCAGCAATGCCATTGGTCCCGGTCAAAACAGAAGCTCCTTTTCAGTAATGGGGACCATATTTCATAGGTGAAATTAATCCTCATTCTAGTGCTCAACACAGATGGATCCTGACCGCTACAGACTACTTCACTAAATGGGTGGAAGCTATTCCAACAAGAAAGGCTATTGATTCAGTGGTTATAGATTTCTTAGAAGAAAATATTTTGTCTAGGTTCGACTGTCCCAGAAAGATAGCCACAGATAATGCACAAGCTTTTAAATCTATGGCTATGGTCAGTTTTTGCCAAAAATATAATATTGTGCTTGGTCACTCCACAACATACTACCCCCAGGGAAATGGTCTAGTCGAATCTTCAAACAAGAGCTTAATTAGTATAATTAAGAAAGTGCTAAGAGAAAATAAAAAGACTTGGCATGTGCATTTGAAATATGCTCTGTGGGCAAATCGGATAGGCACGAAAAATTCTATCAGTATTTCTCCCTTCCAAATGGTATATGGGACAGATGTAGTGTTGCCTATAAACCTAACACTTCCTGTAATGAAACTATGGAAAGATGAGAAGGAAGAACCAAATCATGTCACAAGAAGGATAAATCAGCTGATTGAAGTCCAGCAATACAGGGAAAAAGTGGATGAAAGGCTGCAGAAATACCAGGATGACATGAAAGTGTTATTCGATCGAAAAGCCAAAGACAGAAATTTTCTCCTCAGAGATTTGGTTTTGAAATGGGATGCTAGGAAGGAGGATTCGGGAAAAAATGGTAAATTCGATCACATCTGGTATGGACCATTCAAGGTTGCATCTCCTGAAGGAAAGAATTCATTTCTGCTAGAAAATTTGGATGGTAAAATCCTGAACGCCCCCGTCAACGGGGGTTTTTTAAAACATTATATGGAATAATTGATTTCCATAATTCCCACTGTATATACTATTTTGTTTAGTCTTTTGTTTCATAATTTTCTTTAGTAAGTCTACTTTCATTCTGTAAATAAAGAAAAATAAAATAAAATCGGTTTATGTCTTTTTTAGAAATAAGGATACAAAATTCTTAAGGTATCCAATTCCTTAAAACCCTGATACTTTTCATATTGTTCTTTCACAGGATTCTGGCTGACAGCCCGACAAGTAAAAGCAACAAACAAACAGCCTGAAAGCGGAAGATAAATTTGCTAAAGATAGGTGATAGATAAGATTTTATGTTATGTTAAAAGAAGAACGAAAATGGTAAGACAAAGTTATGAGTCTCGGCAAAGTCTATTTTATGAAAACAAAGATTCTGTATCAAAAAGTGTGTTGCTTATCTCGCAAGCTGATAGGTCAATAAAAAGTGTTTTCAAAATCTAGGCCTTAAGGGTTTCACTTAGAACAAGATAGGAGGTAAATAAAGTAAAAATCTTTAAGAGAGAATCCAAAGAGTTGGGTTTGATTTATAACCTCTGTTTTTTAACTTCCAAATCGTTCTATGTCCCCTCTTTCTACCCTCAGTTCTGAATTAAGATTCCTTTTCAGGTTTCCCATAGACGGAGAAGAGAATACATCTTAACTTGTGAAATTGAAAAAACAGTTCCTAATCAGTAAGACCAGTCCTCATTTTTCTTATTCTCTGAATAAACATGGTTATGCTTAGGCCGATCCTGACTCTCCTAGGTTTCTTTTCAATTTTTCTGAGGATTTAAGCTTGCTCAAAGGAAGACCCCTGAAATTAATCTTCCCCTTTTTCTCTGCGGACTAAGGTGTTTTGAAAGTTGAGAAAAGGTTGGTCTAGAGTAATCAAAACAGGTTGACAAACCTCTATTGCAAATTTTTACACAGATACCACCCCCGGTATATTAAGTATCACTGATTTCCCTCGCTTTGTATTCATAAGCTAAATATAAGATAGATGGTGAAAGGAAATTCATATTTGATTGCCCCCATCTAGTCCAAAAGACGATGAAAGGAAATTCATTTAAATGATTTCCCTCGTCTAGTATAAAGAGACAGATAACTTCACCGGGGTACTGAACAGGCCCACTGGCAGTGAAGCAATATCTGAGGTTAAATGTATAATTATCATTCGAAGCGGTGAAAGGAAATTCAGTAAAAAGGGGCAGATAACTTCACCGGGGTACTGAACAGGCTTGTTGGCAGTGAAGAAATATCTGAGGTATCTATAAGGTTGTCATACTTATCTACCACTCTACTCTAGTTACCAGTTTTTTCAAAACTGGATATGCATCCCTAGTCCAGACAGGGCTCCCCAATTAAAAATATGAATTTTGCTTCGTTTGATGCAAGCTGAAAGCCACAAATCTGTTGAGTTTCTTAAGATTGTTTTGACCATCTTAATGCTAACTTAATTTCAGTAACGAGAAGGAGAATATTATAAATGAGACTGTAACTGAGTTTACAACAAATGAGAACTTTGAAAAGATTTTCAGAAGTAAAAATGAAATCTCCTTTTTTTTATTTTTTATTATTCTGTATTCCTTTCCTTAGCGATTTCTGCAGAGATAAACCCTTGACCCCATCAACCCAATGAAGGCACTAAGTCTACATGTTCTCCTCATCCCACAAGGAGATGAGGTCCCCAGTTGGAGCCTATGTTAAAACATATATTAAATTTTTGTTTATCCCTAAGACCTAAACTTTCCTTTTTTGGGTTTCGGCTTTTCATAAAACACAAGTCTCGTTATCATTCCCAAACGCATGGTACCGATTTCCCAAAAAACTCAATCATTTGAATAATAAAAGGCAAAAAAAAACTAAAAGTATTATAAGAATCCCGACACATTCTCTATAAAATTATTTTAATCATGATAAGCTTTAAAACTAACGGATTTAAGGTTGACTTTAAAGAGTTTTCGGGATTTGGGGTTTGCTGAAAACATATTTTTCAATACAATTGAATCGCGAAGTCCCGATCCCTGATTTCCCGAAATAAAGAAAGTTAGTTAAAACGCTAATTAATTAATTCTCTAATATAAAAGGTTAAGGGTTAAGATAATCATTTCGTGATTTCGGGATTCGCGGTTCAGTGATAACACATATCTTGTCATAATGAATCCCAAAATCCTGAATCACGAAACCCGGATCCATAATTCATGTTAAATCAAACTAACTTTGTTTTGTCCTTAATCATGATTAGTTAGTTAATTAAGATGATTTTAAGTCCTATCTTTAAAAACACGTTGTGATTTCGCTACTTCGCAAATCGGGATTTGTCAATGACATACTTCGTGTCAACATAATCCCTGAAATCCTGAAACGCTTAATATCAATTAATTACTTCACTAAAACGTTTAAGTCTTAATTAAGACGTCGCGATTTCGTGACTCCAGAGATCGGATTTCATTGATGACATACTTCTCAACAACATAGTCCCCGAAATCTCAAAAAAAGAAATCTTCAGTCTTAATCCATGATTAGCACAAATTAACCTTTTTCCAAAGCAGTGTTAATAATAATCATTATTTTAAGGTTTCGTTCATGTTTCAGTTTTCGATTGAGTAAAATGTCCCAAGTTTTCTTTAAAAATCCAAAGGCACTAAAATACGGCCATTTAAATAATGAATCACTGGCGATACGTGGTACTAATGCGTATCTCAATAAAATATCTTCTGCATTAAATGCCTTGAATTCTTATTAGCAGCGTCAATCCCGTCACTTTTAAATGAATTAAAAGAGCATTTGAATGTCTTTGTTTTCATTTTATCAAGCGCAAGAAACACTTATTTGAGCTCATTCATTCATTTTCTGTGATAGGTTTTCCATTTAACGTAAAGTCATGGCACCAAAAAAGGCACCGAAGAAGAGTGAAGACACACAGGAAGAAGATATCATCTCCGACACCACACCACATGCTATAGACTCCATTAAATCCTGGACTCAAATCTCTGAATTTCTAGAATGTGAACTCAAGAATGCTCATCTCGATTCTGAGAATCACTATCGGGACATAGCTGAATCAGAGCTTCATAAGATTGCTACGCGCCCTCGGCTTGTGGCATACAATGATATGATCAGTTGGGCCCTGGAAAAGGTCAATATCCCGACGTGGAGCATCTTATACGATCAAGGAGGTATCGTCGGCTCATTTAGGCCAGAACACATACAAGTAATTTATAAACTCTCACCAAATCCTAAGCATACTTTTAATGCCGAATCTTTAGCAGAGTTTCAGAGGAAAGAATGCACCGAGGTAGACTGGACCTATCCTGATATGATTAGAGAATGGTGGAGGTGTCCATCAAAATTTAGAGCCGATACCCATGGGGTTTATGCTACAACATCCTTGAATGAATACATGGTCTACGTAGCCATTATGCTATGTAGACTTTTCGGGAGAAAAGATCCCTGCCATTTTCATGCAGATTGGGTACCCTTTTTAGAAGAAGCTTCAGAAGGGTATGCTTTTAATTGGAATAATATTTTGTCGGATAACCTAACACAAGAAATCTCAAACTACAAAGCTGCAAAATCAAAGGGACAACCAGTAGCCTTTGACATGTCAGCATACATTATGGATGCAATCTTTTATGCGACTCCTTTTCCCTTAATGAATTAGAGCTAGAACATTACCTGTCTAGAACCCATTCATGAATATCATTCTACCCTTTGGGAAGAAAATGCTAAGGACGCATTTTATGAAGTTTGTCATTTTGTTATAATTTTGATGCATAATTTTTTTTTTGGATGCGAACCCCCTCGCATTTCTGATACAGTCACAGAAAATCTTAAAGCAATTGTCGACTGGTTTATTGACGAGAATTTGTCCTACATTAGGGTTTACGGTTGTTCTATTCCCCCTCATGCACTCCCTAAATTCTTACCGGACAGATTGGTGTGCAGGGAGGTATCCCACCAGATAGTAAAGGGTGGCATTGGAGTAGAACTAAAAGCATCTCAGAAGAAGTCATGACCAACTTTCCCTGTACATATTGGGAAATTTTCATTACTGAATCTAGGCCATTCTAAAGTAGAGGTTGAATCATTAGAAGAAGTAAAATTGGTAGATATTGAGCACATAAAGCATGACCCCTATCAAGTAATAAGCATGCATGTGATGCATTGTAATCTAAAATCCTATGAGCATGAAACATCTGTCTATGACGATGTATTCAAGGATGTTAAATCCTATGAAGAAGTATTGAGCAGAGTATAGGCCATGCCACCTGACTCACAGATCAGTTTCGCATCATTCCATATCCATAGGCGAAGTTGTCTACCCAAGAGTTTGCAAGTTTCGACCCCACCTCCAGAGCAGGAAGGGCCTCCCCCAAGATTTGAAACAAATATACAGGACAAAGAAAATAATAAAGGCAGGATGAAGGAGACTGGAATACCTTCCCAGGACACAGAAATTTCCTAGACAAAAGAATCAGAGGCAGGAAAGGGAAAGGAGCTAGAAACACCCCCAGAAATCCCTAAGGATGTTCCAGAAAAGACAGGAGGAACAACATCGATAGAGCTCAGAAGTCCCATTACTTCCTTGACCCCATTGCAGTCAACTTATGGAAACCCCCATGAAGGAGCTTTGTATGTCAGTGATCTAGAGCCAATTTCAAGGGATGAGATCCCTTCATCAGATTATTTTTTCAGTAAAAAGAGAAGAGCAATCTTGAAACAAGAAATCCATCGAAGAGGAGATGGGATGATTAAAAAACATAGGGTCATTATAGATGGAAAGAAACTTAAAGATGGAGAATTTGCTACAGAGTTAACAAGCACGATGGGAGCTATAGTGTTGGCAAATATATATTCTGTTGGCAGTTTGACAACCATGTTGGAACAAAAAGACCAAATGATAGCTCAACTACAAGGTAAATTTAATGAAACTGAAAGAAATATCAGTTGGGGAATAAAAAAGGTTCTAGAACAAGCTAGACTAAAAGATATTCAAGAAATTCAGAAAATGAAAACAATCTTAGAAGAGGCAAAGCAGATAATACAGGTCACTCAGGCACAGGTCCTAAAGCAGGAAGAAGAAAATAAACAATTACAAGAAAAAATTAGTTCTATTGCAAATCAAGTGGTAGAACTTGAAATTTTCCAGGCTCAAGCAATGGGAATACATTTGAAAATAGAAGAGGAACAACATAAAGTGTTTTTAAATCTGGAAATGATCCAGAATTACTTTCAGGAAACAAATAAATCCATGGAGAATGTTCTCCAAAAGGAAAGAGAAGTGAAAGTAGCCAGAACAACTTTCCAAAAAGCAGTATCCCTTTCAACAAAGGAAGAAGTCAGAAAGATTCAGAAATTATCCATTTCATAACAGGTTAAAGGAGATGTAATACTTAAAGTGTGGGAAGCAGACCTGGCTGAAAATAAAAGAATAACCAGAGACGTCAATGATGATTGTCAAGGTATTTTTGATCTCTTAGAAAAGACGTCATTAAATATTGGAAAAAATGATTGTCCTGGGTTATTAGGTGAGATTAACATTGTCAAGCACCAGCTAAGGTTCAAGGAAGATTTGGAGGAAATGAAGATAGAGATCTCGAAAATTAAGGTAATCAATATCTCCGAAATCAACAAGTCGATGGTTATACCGAATTTAAAATTGCAAACTATTAAGTTCACAGGGAATATGATAGAAGATCGTTTGCCCGAATTACAGAAAAGGTTCTTCATATTTGAGCCAAAAGAGATACTAGACGCTCCTAGAGTTTTAGTGACGTTTTTGGGAAAATGCATTCACTATCTTAAGGCATAAGAAGGAAGTTCGTCATCACAAACATAAAAGAACTCTTTTAAATATTTTCATCATTAGAAATTAGAAAAGAAATGTAAATGGTTTGACATGATTCATCCATGTAACTGTAGTCTTAGGAAGTTGGTTAATCACCAACGGGAAAATATTTGATGATGATGTATAAATACATTTTGAGGAGACTGAGAAAAGGGGGCTTTTG